>CM033469.1:354256341-354685706 GCA_019447015.1 Hymenochirus boettgeri | reverse complement strand
ACTCTAAGGGGAACATATCCCTTTATATACACTGTAAGGGGAACATTATCCCTATATTACACTATAAGGGAACATTATCACTTATATATTCACTGTAAAAAGAATTCATAACCATTTATTTTAACAGATGGGTATTTTTTCCACGTCTTGGTAATCCTGAAAAATCCTAATTCTCAGCACAAGAGACTTGCTATGACACTGATCGGGTCACAGACAATTGTTCCTCTGCCTCTTACAGAACTCATGGGGAAAATGCTCTATTTAGCCAATTAGGACAAAGACTCAAAGCAAAACATATAAATGGGAAATATATGATAAATCTACCTTACATCCTACCTATCTGGTAACCAGCACAGTATATTGTATCTTATATCTATATATGATAAATCTACCCTTACATCCTACCTATCTGGTAACCAGCACAGTATATGGTATCTATATATCTATATATAGATAAATCTACCTTACATCCTACCTATCCGGTAACCAGCACAGTATATGGTATCTATATATCTATATATGATAATCTACCTTACATCCTACCTCGGTAACCAGCACAGTTATGATTATATATCTATATATGATAATCTACCCTTACATCCTACCTATCGGTAACCAGCACAGTATATGGTATATTATATCTTATATGATAAATCTACCCTTACATCCTACCTATCTGGTAACCCGCACAGATATGGTATCTATAATCTATATATGATAAATCTACCTTACATCACCTATCTTGTAACCAGCACACAGTATATGTATCTATATATCTATATATGATAATCTACCTTACATCCTACCTATCTGGTAACCAGCACAGTATATGATATCATATATGATAAATCTAGCCTTACATCCTACCTATCTGGTAACCGCACAGTATATGGTATCTATATATCTATATATGATAAATCTCCTTACATCCTACCTATCTGGTAACCAGCACAGTATATGGTATCTATATATCTATATATGATAAATCTACCTTACATCCTACCTATCTGGTAACCAGCACAGTATATGGTATCTATATATCTATATATGATAAATCTACCTTACATCCTACCTATCTGGTAACCAGCACAGTATATGGTATCTATATATCTATATATGATAAATCTAGCCTTACATCCTACCTATCTGGTAACCAGCACGTATATGATATCTATATTCTATATATGATAAATCTACCTACATCCTACCTATCTGGTAACCAGCACAGTTATGGTATCTATCTGATAAATCTACCCTTACTCCTACCTATCTGGTAACCAGCACAGTATATGGTATCTATATATCTATATATGATAAATCACCCTTACATCCTACCTATCTGGTAACCAGCACAGTATATGGTATCTATATATCTATATATGATAAATCTACCTTACATCCTACTATCTGGTAACCAGCACAGTATATGGTATCTATATATCTATATATGATAAATCTACCCTACATCCTACCTATCTGGTAACCAGCACAGTATATGGTCTATATATATCTATATATGATAAATCTACCCTTACATCCTACCTATCTGGTAACCAGCACAGTATATGGTATCTATATATCTATATATGATAAATCTACCCTTACATCCTACCTATCTGGTAACCAGCACAGTTATGATATCTATAATCTATATATGAAACTACCCTTACATCCTACCTATCTGGTAACCAGCACAGTATATGGTATCTATATATCTATATATGATAAATCTACCCTTACATCCTACCTATCTGGAACCAGCACAGTATATGGTATCTTATATTCTATATATGATAATCTAGCCTTACATCCTACCTATCTGGTAACAGCACAGTATATGAGTAATCTATTATCTATATATGATAAATCTACCCTTACATCCTACCTATCTGGTAACCAGCACAGTATATGGTATCTATATATCTATATATGATAAATCTAGCCTTACATCCTACCTATCTGGTAACCAGCACAGTATATGGTATCTATATATCTATATATGATAAATCTACCCTTACATCCTACCTATCTGGTAACCAGCACAGTATACGGTATCTATATATCTATATATGATAAATCTAGCCTTACATCCTACCTATCTGGTAACCAGCACAGTCTATGGTATCTATATATCTATATATGATAAATCTAATCCTTACTCCTACCTATCTGGTAACCACACAGTATATATACTATATATCTATATATGATAAATCTACCCTTACATCCTACCTATCTGGTAACCAGCCCAGTATATGGTATCTAATATCTATATATGATAAATCTACCTTACATCCTACCTATCTGGTAACCAGCACAGTTATGGTATCTATATATCTATATATGATAAATCTACCCTTACATCCTACCTATCTGGTAACCGCACAGTTATGGTTCTATATATCTAATATGATAATCTACCCTTACATCCTACCTATCTGGTAACCACACAGTATATGGTATCTATATATCTATATATGATAAATCTACCTTACATCCTACCTATCTGGTAACCAGCACAGTATATGTATCTATATATCTATATATGATAAATCTAGCCTTACATCCTACCTATCTGGTAACCAGCACAGTATTGGTATCTTATATTCTATATATGATAATCTACCCTTACATCCTACCTATCTGGTAACCAGCACAGTATATGGTATCTATATATCTTATATGATAATCTACCCTTACATCCTACCTATCTGGTAACAGCAACAGTTATGGTTCTATTATCTAATTATGAATAAATCTACCTTACATCCTACCTATCTGTGATAACAAGCACAGTATATGGTTCTATATATTCTATATATGATAAATCTACCCTTACATCCTACCTATCTGGTAACCAGCACAGTATATGGTATCTATATATCTATATATGATAAATCTACCCTTACATCCTACCTATCTGGTAACCAGCACAGTATATGGTATCTATATATCTTATATGATAAATCTACCTTACATCCTACCTATCGGTAACCACACAGTATATGGTATCTATATATCTATATTATAAATCTACCCTTACATCCTACCTATCGGTAACCAGCACAGTATGATATCTATATATCTATATATGATATCTACCCTTACATCCTACCTTATCGGTAACCAGCACAGTATATGTTATCTATATATCTATATATGATAAATCTACCCTTACATCCTACCTATCTGTAACCAGCACAGTATATGGTATCTATATATCTATATATGTAATACTACCTTACATCCTACCTATCTGGTAACCAGCACAGTATATGATTCTATATATCTATATATGATAAATCTAGCCTTACATCCTACCTTCTGGTAACCAGCACAGTATATATATCTATATATGATAAATCTCCCTTACATCCTACCTATCTGGTAACCACACATGTATAGGTATCTATATATCTATATATGATAAATCTACCTTACATCCTACCTATCTGGTAACCACACAGTATATGGTATCTATATATCTATATATGATAAATCTACCCTTACATCTTACCTACTGGTAACCAGCACAGTATATTGGTATCTATATATCTATATATGATAAATCTACCCTTACATCCTACCTATCTGGTAACCAGCACAGTATATGGTATCTATATACTATATATGATAAATCTAGCCTTACATCCTACCTATCTGTGTAACCAGCACAGTATATGTATCTATATATCTATATAATAAATCTACCTTACATCCTACCTATCTGGTACCCAGCACAGTTTATGGTATTCTATATATATAAATCTACCCTTACATCCTACCTATCTGGTAACCAGCACAGTATATGGTATCTATATATCTATATATTAAATCTACCCTTACATCCTACCTATCTGGTAACCAGCACAGTATATGGTATCTATATATCTATATGATAAATCTACCTTACATCCTACTATCTGGTAACCAGCACAGTATATGGTATCTATATATCTATATATGATAAATCTACCCTTACATCCTACCTATCTGGTAACCAGCACAGTATATGGTATCTATATATCTATATATGATAAATCTACCTTACATCCTACCTATCTGGTAACCAGCACAGTATATGTTATCTATATATCTATATATGATAAATCACCTTACATCCTACCTATCTGGTAACCAGCACAGTATATGGTATCTATATCTATATATGATAAATCTACCCTTACATCCTACCTATCTGGTAACCAGCACAGTTATGATATCTATATATCTATATATGATAATCTACCCTTACATCCTACCTATCTGGTAACCAGCCAAGTATATGGTATCTATATATCTATATATGATAAATCTACCCTTACATCCTACCTTCTGTAACCAGCACAGTATATGGTATCTATATATCTATAATGATAAATCTAGCCTTACATCCTACTATCTGGTAACCAGCACAGTATATGATATCTATATATATATATGATATCTACCTTACAATCCTACCTATCTGGTAACCAGCACAGTAGTATGTATCTATATATGATAAATCTCCCTTACATCCTACCTATCTGGTAACCAGCACAGTATATGGTATCTAATATCTATATATGATAAATCTACCTTACTCCTACCTATCTGGTAACCACACATATATGGTATCTATATATCTATATATGATAAATCTACCCTTACATCCTACCTCCTGGTAACCAGCACAGTATATGGTATCTATATATCTATATATGATAAATCTACCCTTACATCCTACCTATCTGGTAACCAGCACAGTATATGGTATCTATATACTATATATGAAATCTACCTTACATCCTACCTATCTGGTAACCAGCACAGTATATGGTTCTATATCTATATATTATAATCTACCCTTACATCCTACCTATCGGTAACCAGCACAGTATATGGTATCTATATATCTATATATGATAAATCTACCCTTACATCCTACCTATCGTAACCAGCACAGTTATGGTATCTATATATCTATATATGATAAATCTACCTTACATCCTACCTACTGGTAACCAGCACAGTATATGGTATCTATATATCTATATATGATAAATCTACCTCTACTACATCCTACCTACATCGGTAACCAGCACAGTATATGGTGTCTATATATCTATATATGATAATCTACCCTTACATCCTACCTATCTGTAACCAGCACAGTTATGTTCTATATATCTATATATGATAAATCTACCCTTACATCCTACCTATCTGGTAACCAACAGTATATGGTATCTATATATCTATATATGATAAATCTAGCCTTACTCCACCTACCTATCTGGTAACCAGCACAGTATATGGTATCTATATATCTATATATGATAATCTACCCTTACATCCTACCTATCTGGTAACCAGCACAGTATATGGATATCTATATATCTATAATTGATAATCTACCCTTACATCCACCTATCTGGTAACCAGCACAGTTATGGTTCTATATATCTATATATGAAAATCTACTTAATCCTACCTATCTGGTAACCAGCACAGTATATGGTATCTATATATCTATATATGATAATCTAGCCTTACATCCTCCTATCTGGTAACCAGCACAGTATATGGTATCTATATATCTATATGATAAATCTACCCTTACATACCTATCTGGTAACCAGCACAGTATATGGTATCTATATATCTATATATGAAATCTAGCCTTACATCCTACCTATCGGTAACCAGCACAGTATATGGTATCTATATATCTATATATAATAAATCTACCCTTACATCCTACCTCTCGTAACCAGCACAGTTATATATCTATATATCTATATATGATAAATCTACCCTTACATCCTACCTATTCGGTAACCAGCACAGTATATGGTATCTATATATCTATATATGATAATCTACCCTTACATCACCTATCTGTAACCAGCACAGTATATGGTATCTATATATCTAATATGATAATCTACTACCTTACATCCTACCTATCTGGTAACCAGCACAGTATATGATATCTATATATCTATATATGATAAATCTAGCCTTACATCCTACCTATCTGGTAACCAGCACAGTATATGATATCTATATATATGAAATCTAGCCTTACATCCTACCTATCTGGTAACCAGCACAGTATATGGTATCTATAACTATATATGAATAATCTAGCCTTACATCCTACCTATCTGGTAACCAGCACAGTATATGGTATCTATATATCTATATATGATAAATCTACCCTTACATCCTACCTACTGGTAACCAGCACAGTATATGGTATCTATTATCTATATTATAATCTACCCTTACATCCTACCTATCTGGTAACCCACAGTATATGGTATCTATTATCTATATATGATAAATCTAGCCTTACATCCTACCTATCTGGTAACCAGCACAGTATATGATATCTATAATATCTATATATATAAATCTAGCCTTACATCCTACCTATCTGGTAACCAGCACAGTTTATGGTATCTATATATGATAAATCTCCCTTACATCCTACCTATCTGGTAACCAGCACAGTATAGTTATCTATATATCTATATAATAAATCTACCCTTACATCCTACCATCTGGTAACCAGCACAGTATATGGTATCTATATATCTATATATGATAAATCTACCTTACATCCTACTATCTGGTAACCAGCACAGTATATGGTATCTATATACTATTATGATAAATCTACCCTTACATCCTACCTATCGGTAACCAGCACAGTATATGGTATCTATATATCATATATGATAAATCTAGCCTTACATCCTACCTATCTGGTAACCAGCACTATATGGTATCTATATATCTATATATGATAAATCTACCCTTACATCCTACCTATCGGTAACCAGCACAGTTATGATATCTATATATCTATATATGATAATCTACCCTTACATCCTACACTATCTGGTAACCAGCAAGTATATGGTATCTATATATCTATATATGATAAATCTACCCTTACATCCTACCTATCTGGTAACCAGCACAGTATATGGTATCTATATATCTATATATGATAAATCTAGCCTTACATCTCCTACCTTCTGGTAACCAGCACAGTATATGAATCTATATATCTATATATGATAAATCTAGCCTTACATCCTACCTATCTGGTAACCAGCACAGTTTATGGTATCTATATATGATAAATCTACCCTTACATCCTACCTATCTGGTAACAGCACAGTAATGGTATCTATATATCTATATAGATAAACTAGCCTTACATCCTACCTATCTGGTAACCAGCACAGTATATGGTATCTATATATCATATATGATAAATCTAACCCTTCAATCCTACCTACTGGTAACCAGCACGTATATGGTATCTAATATCTTATATGATAAATCAACCCTTACATCCTACCTATCTGGTAACCAGCACAGTATATGGTACTATATATCTATATATGATAAATCCTACCTACTGCCTTACATATCCTACCTATCTGGTAACCAGCACAGTCTATGATATCTATATATCTATATATGATAAATCTACCCTTACATCCTACCTATCTGGTCACCAGCACAGTCTATGGTACTTATATATCTATATATGATAAATCTACTACCTTACATCCTACCTATCTGGTAACCGCACAGTTATGGTTCTATATATCTAATATGATAATCTACCCTTACATCCACCTATCTGGTAACCACACAGTATATGGTATCTATATATCTATATAGATAAATCTACCTTACATCCTACCTATCTGGTAACCAGCACAGTATATGTATCTATATATCTATATATGATAAATCTAGCCTTACATCCTACCTATCTGGTAACCAGCACAGTATTGGTATCTTATATTCTATATATGATAATCTACCCTTACATCCTACCTATCTGGTAACCAGCACATGTATATGGTATCTATATATCTATATATGATAATCTACCCTTACATCCTACCTATCTGGTAACCAGCACAGTTATGGTGATCTATTATCTATTATGATAAATCTACCTTACATCCTACCTATCTGTGATACCAAGCACAGTATATGGTTCTATATATCTATATATGATAAATCTAGCCTTACATCCTACCTATCTGGTAACCAGCACAGTATATGGTATCTATATATCTATATATGATAAATCTACCCTTACATCCTACCTATCTGGTAACCAGCACAGTATTAGTATCTATATATCTATATATGATAAATCTACCTTACATCCTACCTATCTGGTAACCACACAGTATATGGTATCTATATATCTATTATTATAATCTACCTTACATCCTACCTATCTGGTAACCAGCACAGTATGATATCTATATATCTATATATGATAATCTACCCTTACATCTACCTCCCTATCGGTAACCAGCACAGTATATGTTATCTATATATCTATATATGATAAATCTACCCTTACATCCTACCTATCTGTAACCAGCACAGTATATGGTATCTATATATCTATATATGATAAATCTAGCCTTACATCCTACCTATCTGGTAACCAGCACAGTATATGGTTCTATATATCTATATATGATAAATCTAGCCTTACATCCTACCTTCTGGTACCCAGCACAGTATATATATCTATATATGATAAATCTCGCCTTACATCCTACCTATCTGGTAACCACACATGTATAGGTATCTATATATCTATATATGATAAATCTACCTTACATCCTACCTATCTGGTAACCACACAGTATATGGTATCTATATATCTATATATGATAAATCTACCTTACATCTTACCTACTGGTAACCAGCACAGTATATTGGTATCTATATATCTATATATGATAAATCTACCCTTACATCCTACCTATCTGGTAACCAGCACAGTATATGGTATCTATATACTAATATGATAAATCTACCTTACATCCTACCTATCTGGTAACCAGCACAGTATATGTATCTATATATCTATATAATAAATCTAGCCTTACATCCTACCTATCTGGTACACCAGCACAGTTTATGGTATTCTATATATATAAATCTACCCTTACATCCTACCTATCTGGTAACCAGCACAGTATATGGTATCTATATATCTATATATTAAATCTACCCCTTACATCCTACCTATCTGGTAACCAGCACAGTATATGGTATCTATATATCTATATGATAAATCTACCTTACATCCTACATATCTGGTAACCAGCACAGTAATGGTATCTATATATCTATATATGATAAATCTACCCTTACATCCTACCTATCTGGTAACCAGCACAGTATATGGTATCTATATATCTATATATGATAAATCTACCTTACATCCTACCTATCTGGTAACCAGCACAGTATATGTTATCTATATATCTATATATGATAAATCTAGCCTTACATCCTACCTATCTGGTAACAGCACAGTATATGGATCTATATACTATATATGATAAATCTACCCTTACATCCTACCTACTGGTAACCAGCACAGTTATGATATCTATATATCTATATATGATAATCTACCCTTACATCCTACCTATCTGGTAACCAGCAAGTATATGGTATCTATATATCTATATATGATAAATCTACCCTTACATCCTACCTTCTGTAACCAGCACAGTATATGGTATCTATATATCTATATATGATAAATCTACCTTACATCCTACTATCTGGTAACCAGCACAGTATATGATATCTATATATATATATGATATCTACCTTACACTCCTACCTATCTGGTAACCAGCACAGTAGATGTATCTATATATGATAAATCTCGCCTTACATCCTACCTATCTGGTAACCAGCACAGTATATGGTATCTATATATCTATAATGATAAATCTACCTTACTCCTACCTATCTGGTAACCACACAATATATGGTATCTATATATCTATATATGATAAATCTACCCTTACATCCTACCTCCTGGTAACCAGCACAGTATATGGTATCTATATATCTATATATGATAAATCTACCCTTACATCCTACCTATCTGGTAACCAGCACAGTATATGGTATCTATATACTATATATGATAATCTACCTTACATCCTACCTATCTGGTAACCAGCACAGTTATATGTTCTTATATCTATATATATAATCTACCCTTACATCCTACCTATCGGTAACCAGCACAGTATATGGTATCTATATATCTATATATGATAAATCACCCTTACATCCTACCTATCGTAACCAGCACAGTCTTATGGTATCTATATATCTATATATGATAAATCTACCTTACATCCTACCTACTGGTAACCAGCACAGTATATGGTATCTATATATCTATATATGATAAATCTACCCTACTACATCCTACCTACTCGGTAACCAGCACAGTATATGGTTCTATATATCTATATATGATAATCTACCCTTACATCCTACCTATCTGGTAACCAGCACAGTTATGTGTCTATATATCTATATATGATAATCTACCCTTACATCCTACCTATCTGGTAACCAACAGTATATGGTATCTATATATCTATATATGATAAATCTAGCCTTACTCACCTACCTATCTGGTAACCAGCACAGTTATGGTATCTATATATCTATATATGATAATCTACCCTTACATCCTACCTATCTGGTAACCAGCACAGTATATGGATGTATCTATATATCTATAATGATAATCTACCCTTACATCCACCTATCTGGTAACCAGCACAGTTATGGTTCTATATATCTATATATGAAAATCTACTTAAATCCTACCTATCTGGTAACCAGCACAGTATATGGTATCTATATATCTATATATGATAAATCTAGCCTTACATCCTCCTATCTGTAACCAGCACAGTATATGGTATCTATATATCTATAATGATAAATCTACCCTTACATATACCTATCTGGTAACCAGCACAGTATATGGTATCTATATATCTATATATGAAATCTAGCCTTACATCCTACCTATCGGTAACCAGCACGTATATGGTATCTATATTCTATATATGATAAATCTACCCTTACATCCTACCTACTCGTAACCAGCACAGTTATATATCTATATATCTATATATGATAAATCTACCCTTACATCCTACCTATTCGGGTAACCAGCACAGTATATGGTATCTATATATCTATATATGATAATCTACCCTTACATCACCTATCTGTAACCAGCACAGTATATGGTATCTATATATCTAATATGATAATTATAGCCTTACATCCTACCTATCTGGTAACCAGCACAGTATATGATATCTATATATCTATATATGATAAATCTAGCCTTACATCCTACCTATCTGGTAACCAGCACAGTATATGATATCTATATATATAAATCTAGCCTTACATCCTACCTATCTGGTAACCAGCACAGTATATGGTATCTATAACTATATATGATATAATCTACCTTACATCCTACCTATCTGGTAACCAGCACAGTATATGGTATCTATATATCTATATATGATAAATCTACCCTTACATCCTACCTACTGGTAACCAGCACAGTATATGGTATCTATTATCTATATATATAATCTACCTTACATCCTACCTATCTGGTAACCCACAGTATATGGTATCTATTATCTATATATTGATAAATCTAGCCTTACATCCTACCTATCTGGTAACCAGCACAGTATATGATATCTATAATATCTATATATGATAATCTACCTTACATCCTACCTATCTGGTAACCAGCACAGTATTATGGTATCTATATATGATAAATCTACCCTTACATCCTACCTATTGGTAACCAGCACAGTATAGTATCTATATATCTATATATATAAATCTACCTTACATCCTACCTATCTGGTAACCAGCACAGTATATGGTATCTATATATCTATATATGATAAATCTACCTTACATCCTACCTATCTGGTAACCAGCACAGTATATGGTATCTATATACTATTATATAAATCTACCCTTACATCCTACCTATCTGGTAACCAGCACAGTATATGGTATCTATATATCATATATGATAAATCTAGCCTTACATCCTACCTATCTGGTAACCAGCACTTATATGGTATCTATATATCTATATATGATAAATCTACCCTTACATCCTACCTATCGGTAACCAGCACAGTTATGATATCTATATATCTATATATGATAAATCTACCCTTACATCCTACACTATCTGGTAACCAGCACAGTATATGGTATCTATATATCTATATATGATAAATCTACCCTTACATCCTACCTATCGGTAACCAGCACAGTATATGGTATCTATATATCTATATATGATAAATCTAGCCTTACATCCTACCTTCTGGTAACCAGCACAGTATATGAATCTATATATCTATATATGATAAATCTAGCCTTACATCCTACCTTCTGGTAACCAGCACGTTTATGGTATCTATATATGATAAATCTACCTTACATCCTACCTATCTGGTAACCAGCACAGTAATGGTATCTATATATCTATATAGATAAACTAGCCTTACATCCTACCTATCTGGTAACCAGCACAGTATATGGTATCTATATATCATATATGATAAATCTACCCTTCATCCTACCTACTGGTAACCAGCACGTATATGGTATCTAATATCTTATATGATAAATCACCCTTACATCCTACCTATCTGGTAACCAGCACAGTATATGGTACTATAATATCTATATATGATAAATCTAGCCTTACATCCTACCTATCTGGTAACCAGCACAGTATATGGTATCTATAATCTATATGATGATAAATCTAGCCTTACATCCTACCTATCTGGTAACCAGCACAGTTTATGGTATCTATATATGATAAATCTACCCTTACATCCTACCTATCTGGTAACCAGCACAGTATATGGTATCTATATATCTATATATGATAAATCTACCCTTACATCCTGCCTATCTGGTAACCAGCACAGTATATGGTATCTATATATCTATATATGATAAATCTACCCTTACATCCTACCTATCTGGTAACCAGCACAGTATATGGTATCTATATATCTATATATGATAAATCTAGCCTTACATCCTACCTATCTGGTAACCAGCACAGTATATGGTATCTATATATGATAAATCTACCCTTACATCCTACCTATCTGAGAACCAAGCACAGTCTATGGTGTCTAATATTATATATGATAAATCTACCTTACATCCTACCTATCTGGTAACCAGCACAGTATATGGTATCTATATATTATATATGATAAATCTACCTTACATCCTACCTATCTGGTAACCACAAGTAATGGTATCTATATATTATATATGATAAATCTACCCTTACATCTACCTATCTGGTAACCAGCACAGTATATGGTACTATATATATATATTATAAATCTACCTTACATCCTACATCCGGTAACCAGCACAGTATATGGTATCTATATATATAATATGATAAATCTACCTTACATCCTACCTATCTGGTAACCAGCACAGTTATATATCTATATATCTATATATGATATCTACCCTTACATCCTACCTATCCGGTAACCAGCACAGTATATGTATCTATATATCTATATATGATAAATCTACCCTTACATCCTACCTATCTGTAACCAGCACAGTATATGGTATTATATATCTATATATGATAAATTAGCCTTACATCCTACCTATCTGGTAACCAGCACAGTATTATGTATCTATATATCTATATATGATAATCTACCTTACACCTACCTATCTGGTAACCAGCACAGTATATGATATCTATATATGATAAATCTCCTTACATCCTACCTATCTGGTAACCAGACAGTATATGGTATCTAATATCTATATATGATATTCTAGCTTACATCCTACCTATCTGGTAACCAGCACAGTATATGGTATCTATATATCTATAATATGAAATCTACCCTACAATTACCTATCTGGTAACCAGCACGTTATGGTATCTATATATCTATTATGATAAATCTACCCTTACATCCTACCTATGGTAACCAGCACAGTATATGGTATCTATATATATATATGAAAATCTAGCCTTACATCCTACTATCTGGTAACCAGCACAGTATATGTATCTATATATCTATATATGATAAATAGCTTACATCCTACCTATCTGGTAACCAGCACAGTTTATGGTATCTATAATATGATAAATCTACCTTACATCCTACCTATCTGGTAACCAGCACAGTATATGGTTAATCTACTATACTATATATGATAAAATCTAGCACTATAATCCTACCATATGGTAACCAGCACAGTATATGGTATCATATATCTATATTGATAAATCATCCTTTTTTAACATATACATTATCTGGTAACCAGCACAGTATATGGTATCTATATATCTATATGTGATAAATCTAGCCTTACATCCTACCTATCTGGTAACCAGTAGAGATGTAACGTGGTTTCGAATAGAACCCAGTTTCAAATCGAATCTGAGGGTTTCGAAGTCCCGACTAAACTTTCGGAACTCCCAGATTTCACAGAACCCGGATTTTTAATAATAATTAAAAATCCTAGTAACCAGCACTAAATCTCTAGTAACCAGCACAGTATATGATTGTTCTATTTGCACTGCATAAGTCTCACTCCAGCACTTTTACCCATTCCATTGTATCTCAATGTTACCCACCTAACTGGAATGTAAGCTCTACGGGGGAGGGACCTCCTTTCCTCTTGTGGCAAGGCTCTAGCACTTCTATTTATATAATTTAAATAATTATGTACTGAACTATTTATGTATTTGCCTCCCTTTTAAAACTTTTTATATTTTGTTATTGTACGGCTCTGCGTCCCCAAGTGGCGCTTTATAAATAAACTATACATTCTATATTCTGGCTTTATTTCACTACTTTTATCATATTCAACATGGAACACAGACCCTATTTAATGCTGAAAGTGAAGAATTGATCCACCAGGACTAGCAGGTAAATGGTTATATTTTTGGGGTGGTGGGAGATTACAATTCACCTATGGATATTTCTATCCCTGTACATGATGTTCCAAGATTGTATCAGAGTTTTAACCCAAACATGATTTTGAAATCCGAAAGCTGAGGCCACACTGTACCAGACGGTAAGGTGCATGAAATTCGCTCATTAACGTCTGTTTGCTCTGCGATTTGAACAATATTCCAAAAACGTAACGCATGCTTTTCGAAAATGGATCGCAGCGCATATAGTTGTATCTGTTGTATTTAGTTTGATCAACTGGACTTACAGTTAAAGGGAATGTCCACCCCTCCACACACAAAGCCTTACCTGCTTTAAAACACCCGATAAGCAGGACTTTGTTAACTTGAAATCTTCCAATTCGGCTCCCACACAGAGCTATTATACTCACAAGCTCCTCCTCCCTCCATCGCCACGTCTCTCCACTTCAGCCAATCACTGGCTGCCATTCCCAGAGCAGTCTCCACTGCGGCTGCTCAAGAACACAAAAAGATCAGAGCAGCCACAGTGGAGACAGAGTGAGGAGACCGGAAGCGGCGGTGGAGCGAGGAGCTTGTGAGTATAATAACTCAGTGTGGGAGCCAAATTGGAAGATTTCAAGTTAACAAAGTCCTGCTTATCGGGTGTTTTGAAGGTAAGGCTTTGTTTGTGGAGGGGTGGACATTCCCTTTAAGTTTAAGTCCAGTTGATCTACCTGAATACAACAGATATACCATGACCTGGATGAATGAGAACCCTCACAAGTACATATAGTTGTATTTGTATATAAGATTACACTATACTGTCATATTCATATACTGTCACTTGGGCATTTAGGTGCAGCACAGTATGATTTACATTGCACAGAATAAAAAACAGAGTGTAAATATAAATCATACTGATCTCAAGATCCCAGTGCCTATCATTGATACTGTTTACATGAGGAACTTACTATGACTTATTAATAAAATGTCAGAATTCAGATAGAAACTAGTACAGTGTGACCTAGCCCTTACAGTCAATAGGAGACTATACGTTGTCTTAGCTGAACATGCTGAGTGGAGGTTCCGGAATTTTCTATAAAGTGGGAGGTAATTCAGAAACTTGGTTTGTCTTTTCAATGCTGTAAATCCTTTCTTTTAACACATTCATTTCCGCCCTGTATACCTAAACAGACAATGTAATACATTTCCACGGGCAATGTTGTCAAACTCAAAGTTCCAATGCAGACATGTCTGTAGCTCCCAATTCTCTTGTAACAGAATCCACTGATTTGCTCATATGCTCCTATATTAAATGATATGGGTTTTTGCACAACCTGATGCCTTTTTATACAGGAACATATGAAATTCTGTTATATAAAGTTTCCAATCTACAGACAGACAGACTGCACTAGGCCAAGGCAACATATGGTTCTCCCAGAATCCTCTAGTGTAGGAGCTCGAGGGAAACAGAAGTTAAGATATTAAATAGGGAACCATATGTTGATTGTATTTGATACTTTCAATTTATTGCATTAATTGAATAGAAAGCAAAATCCATTATTGAGGAGGACATTGTTTGCAGAGCAGAGGATGCGTCTGGGACGATATCGGTGGATCAGCTCTGAGATATATGAAGGGGCTGTGTTGGATAGAGCTTTATAGGACAGGGTAAGTAGCGTGCAAATTTTTTGTATAGTGGGACCTAGCCCTAACAAATGGTTAAATGATGTGTTACTAAAGGAAAATAATTCAACTTTTTATTTTAAGAAATTTTATTTTATTAAATAAATAAAATAAAAATAAATATAATCATTTTTAATTATAAATTTTATATATAAATGATATATTTTAATAAAAAAATATTCTATATACATAAAAATTTTAATAAATAAATTAAAAATAAATTATAAATTCATTTTAAATAAATTAAACATTTTAGACCAAACACAGCACCAACAACACAATGACAGGGTTTGAAACCAATACAAACACAGGAAATAGAGATGAAAGAAACTGGTGAGTTTCGTTCCTGACATCGGTTCCACAGAATCTATTGAAGTTCCAAATATCCCATAATCTGATTTGAACCCAACTGAGTCAGAATTTTCGTATTCCGAACACAATTTTTCAAGCTAATTTAAAACATTTTTGGATCCAATAAGTTCCAATAAGTTACAAGTTTTAAAATAAATTTAAAACTCCTTCAGCAGCTGTTAATGTCTAAACAATTCAGACATTTTCACTTAGGGGTGAACTCACATTAATGGCCGTGTGTTGAGTTATTGTGAGGGGACAGCAAATTTACACTGTTCTACAAGCTGTACACCAACTGCTTTTCATGGTGTATGTCATATATTCAGTATTGTCCCATGAAAAGATCTAATAAAGTAGTTAGGGGTGTGAGGGTGTTCTCACTCATGTGAGAGACTATATATTATTAGAAGGTAAAGGTGGCTATCACATTTAGTTTTGCAGATAGGATATCCATTCAAATGTCTGCATTTGTGTTCCTAATCCTTAATGCTTTAACAGTCTCTTAATGCGTGTGCTCTTTGAAAGTGTCAGGATTTGAGCAAGTCTTGTAAATTCAATGATGGACAAAGAGCTCTTTGCGCAATCAGGATGGAAACTTTTATAAGGCAATCGTTTATTTTGCCTGTTTACTTTCAACATAAATCTGTCAAGGTGAACTTTACTCTTCAGACGTCCATATTAATGTGTAAAAGATTTATCTTTAACCATTGTTATATTCTCTGTGACACTTGTTAGTTTGGTCACGAAAACCAGGATTCTACCTGAAGTCCATATTCCTACAGCATAATATGGTACGGTGATGGTTTCAGTGCCCTTTATCAAGTGCACATGATAAAGGGGGCATGTCGCTCGAAACATGTCGTGTGGATATCTGTGTGAATAAACACGAGTTTTTCACAGCACAGTCTGTGCCTTAGTTTGGTTTCTCCATACCCTTTATGTTTGGACTATGAGTGATTGTAATATTGGGGTGGTCATGCTATAAAGAAGAACAGATTTAAACTTCACCCTTGCACTCCAGCTATCCTATGTCAAAGGTGAAAGTCAGTGTCCATATATTTACATGACCTTTATGGTTACATTTACTTTAAAGCACAAACCATGAAATGATTGGCATTTATTCATATAAAGCCAGACATGTAACACATATAGAAACAACACGATGCAGAGCTGTGATCATTCTGAGCAGCCGATTGATTTATTAATGTCCAGAAGGGGAAAGACAGGAGGTGTGAATATACTGTATCCCCATCCTTATTACGGTAGGAGAGACAGGGATGCACTAATAGACTAGTACAATTGCAATTGTCAAACCACCTTCCTCAATTCCGTTTTTCTATCAATTACATGATTGATTGATAACTTCAAAGGAGTCTTTTAGAGAACGGTGAAAGTTAATCCTGTTCTTATCATTGAGGACAAGTGTCTAGTTGAAGGTTCTAATTGCCTACTTGTGGGATTTTAGGATTATTGAAGATTATCCCATTGTTGTAGCCTTGCCACAATGCTGACAATGTATTACAACCCAAAACGCTAATCCATGGCTCTTCGAGCCTTGGAAATGAGCAATTTGCTTAGCTGCTCTCATTGCCAATTAATCATGTTCCGTAAACACTGTTGACAGAAGCTTGTTTCTCATTATGCTGCCTGAAAGCAGATCTTCCCAGAATCCTCTTGGGATAAGACACAAAATAATCAAGTTCACTTCATAGTTACAAGGTGAAATGGATATAATGGCTACGTCTGCAAAACCAACATTTTCTTTTCCAAGTGTTTCATGGAGACAGATTTGAGACTTTATGAGATCTTTATTGGATAAAACAGGTCCTGACAAACCCAAATCAGAATTGTCCAGTACAAATTTATACCCTACAATATCACACCTTTAATAGTTACATCTACAGGAACAACATGGCGCACGTCTATAGGGGGAGGATGAAACCTTGTCACAACCCCCCAGTCTGGCCTGTCCATCTACTCATTGGAAAACACAATCAAATTAACCGAAAACTCCAACAAACCAGAATGGAGGAAGAGGGGTAGTGAACATAGAATACACACTAACATATAATACTAATATGATAGACTGCCACCACATTCAGAGACAGCAGGATGACCTGCTAAATACTTTATATATATGAGGTTATACACGCCCCTAAATTATAACAATCCTGTAAGAAAAGATTATCCACACCTATAATTTCAATACACAGTTGTATATAGTATTTGAGGTTGAATAAAGACATACGTCCATCCAGTCCAACCCATCTAGCAATATCCTCATTTCCTGCCTAACTGTTGGTCCAGAGGAAGGCAAAAAAAAAACACCAAGTTGCAATTGGAAATTTCCCAGGATCAACTCTACTTTATGTATCAATACCAGTAACTTGCAACATTCCTTGTTTGCAGAAACTCATCCAGCTTTTTTTTTGAAACTGACCAATGAACCTGCCATTACAACATCCACTGGAAGACAGTTCCATAGCTTTACCATTCTCACAGTGAAAAACCCTTTCCGAGCTTGAAGCCTAAACCTTTTTTCTTCAAGTCTTAAGGGATGTCCTCGTGTCCTTTGACATGTTCTCTTGGTGAACAATGCCCCAGATAGTTTATTGTATGGCCCGTTAATGTATTTATACACAGTATCATATCCCCACGCAAGCGCCTTTTCTCCAGCGTACATAATTGTAACTTCTCTTCATATTCAAGCTCCCCCAATCCCCTTATTAATTTAGTTGCCCTTTTCTGAACCCTTTCCATTTCAAAGATGTCCTTTTTGTACACAGGATTCCAAAATTGCACTGCATATTCCAAATGAGGCCATACCAATGCTTTGTAAAGAGGGAGAATTACATTTTCCTCCCTTGAATCCATACCTCTCTTTATACAAGACAATACCATGCTGGCTCTGGCTGTCGCCGCCTGGCACTGCTTGCTACCTTTAAGTTTGTTATCCACCAAAACTCCAAAATCCCTTTTCAACAGGGATATATATATATATATATATATATCTCCTTTATAATTGGAGGCACTCAAAGGACTTCGTTTATCAAAAGTCAATAAATTTATTTAATCATAGTGCGTAGTTGACGCGTTTCAGCTCCCACATGAGCTGTCCTCAGCGTGTTATGCGTGGCTGCTCTGCACATATAACTAAGAGTAATGATCAAGCTCCAAATTATTACACTATACAGGGAGATTTAATAAAAGTTCTTATCATTAAAAATGATGCTGATTTTGCCGCAAGCAATTAGATATTATTTAACATTTGAAAGCTAACATCTGATTGATTGGGGCAAAATTAGCACCATTTTTAAAGATAAGAATTTTTAATGAATAACCCTGTATATGTATCTTTTAGCCACAGCCACAAAGTAGAAATCATTGGGAAGTATTGAACAGTATAAGATGAGAGGAAGGGGGTCTAACTTCCCAAAACATTGTGTGTACTTAGTTTTTCAGCACTTGAATAAATTATAAACCGAAGTACTGCCTGAGTGTGCCTCCCTCCTAAATTCTATAAGATGAGAGAGACCATATAGCTTTACAAAATCAGACCACATATGCCCTGATCATAGATGTTTATTAATCCAGTGTCATCAGCAACATTATGCCCTAACCTTGTCCTTTAAAGATCTTGTAATTAAAAGCTTATTATTGTTATACGCTTCATTGCTTCAACATGCTCATTTGATACAGGATTGTGATTTTCTGTCATGTGTCATATTTAGAATTTTCGCTTGTTTATTTTTCTCTAAGGACAGTTGCATTTTTCATTTCGAACCTTTTGGGGCCCAGCAATTAAATCCCAGCTGAAATCCACCATAGATCAGAAACACACACAGTAGACACGTATTAAATTATACTCATAAGAAACAAGGCTGTAGAGAATTTCTGGTAAAGAAGCTTGTTTCTCCCTTTAAATGAATCCTCGTGTTTCACTAGAAGTCGTGAGGTTTTCTAATAAGTCTTTTTTGTTCTCATGTTACAGATTCGTTTAAGCAGCTGACAATTTCATTATTCCGAGTCTAGGGTTTGACAAATTGCTCCTTTTTGTCTTGTTTCTTCCTCCAAAATATAGAGTTTCTGCGTGTAATTGAATGGTTTATAATGAAACATTTCATTTCTAGTGGCAGAGAAAGAGAACACTCTGTATAGCTACATTACTCCATGTTACAGCAACATTGCTGGGGGGGGTATACAATATTGACTTAAGTTAGAATGAAAACATGAACTATAGAACTAATGAATATTCTGTGGCCAATCTGAACAATAAATATCCCTTTTTGTACTGTTTGGATTGTGTGCACAGAACTTTTGATCATCAGTATGTGATGTTCACTTATGTGTAGCTCATTAATACCGAAAGGGATCTGTGAACTGTGAGGTCTATGATGGTTAGACTGGAGGTGGATATATTCTCACAGTGACTTATATCAGCCTTGCATTTGCTAAGTCTGAATGTACTAACATGATCAATATTTGGTACCTTTGTTCCTTTATGTAAAGATCACATCAGTGCAGGTTTTGCGTAAATTACATGACAAATGGTCCATGACCTCTACTGAGATAGTACAACATGGACAGAAGTGATGGGGCTACCACAAAGGCCTTAATAAGTGAGGTTTTATCATCTACAACTAACACACCATAAACTGAAAAAGTTACTATCTTTGAAGAGCTGATCTAGAGGAACATAGACAATAGTGTATCTACTTCTTCTGGGAGCTTCCTTTCTAAAGTGATGGTGATTGGAAAGCTGCATGGAAATTGAAAATTCCAGTTCTAGCCAATCACTCAGTTACTTAGGGAAGTCCATTATAAAATTTGTTCTGGCTGCCTTGCTCCAACCTGTCTGATGATTTCAACCCTATTCACGTCTATAAGGCTGGGGAAGCTGAAGATTTAGCTTTTCTGGAGAAGAGCAGAACCCAAAATCACATCAATGTTAAAAATCACTTTATTGCTTGTCATCTCTAATATATCCATGGAATATTTAGGTAATTACTAAGCAGATAGTCAAAGTCATTATCACATAAAGGATTACCAGAAGTTATAAATAGATTCCCTAAGATAATCCCCCACTTTAACAGCAAATAACATCTGTAGGTACAGCCCATGCTAACCTCACCTGACTCAGGGGACTGGGATGGAAATTGTACATTTGAAATGAGGGAACAACCCCTGAGAATTAGTACAACACATTCTCTGCCTGGTATTAGTATAAATTGAGGTCCAGATATTTCAATGCTGCTGTGCAATAAAAGGTCCTAATGTCCTTACTGTATGTAATAAATGATGGAACTCTATCTAATGGGCCATTGACATTAAAACCTTTTACCCGATTCTCCTATGTGAGCTTTCATTTAACTGATGTTTTTTCTCTGTTTGGGAGCCAACATTGATTGGGCTGTCCATCCAGGCGAACGGCTTGTAAACTAGAGACATGGCCCATAAAATGGGGATATTTGTTCAGAATACATGTCAGCACATTTAATTAATAGAGTGGTTTCCTAATGAACTGGGCTACAGAATTGAATATAAAGCATGATCACGCGTTCTGCCATTCTCTTATTGACCAATATAACATATCTGCAGAGCTTCCCAGGAAAGGAAAAAGTTCTTGTATGATGTAAATGAATGAAACCCAGAGACAACGTTTTATAAATGTGTCTCTGTGAACGTTCCCACTCAAAGCTGTGAGCAGCTGAATCTGTAATAAACTGGAGGAAGCTTTTGATGTCAGCAGTTTGTGTATTAAAGGGAATCGTCACCCAAAAGTATTTAGCTTTTCCCCCTTTGATTGAAGAACAGGCGGTAAAGGAGCTTTGTCTAACCGCCCGTTCTTCGAACCTCTTACAGGTGCCATCTATAAGCCATTTTACTATACTATAATCCTACCTCCCTGGGGCAGGGATTGATTTTTCCTACCTCCCAATATATTTTAATTGAGGAGAGACATAATAAAGAAAACCAGGGAACACTGAGTACCAATCATGTATTACAAGGGTACTTTCCAATTGAATTGCTTTTGTAAATTTTTTATGCGTTATAGTTCTCCTTTAATGATTTGTATGCTCTCTATAGGGCTTATTTAAGAAGAGGAACAGAAGTGTGCCAGTGTTTGGTGGCTGAAGATTAATAGCACGGAGAAACTTCTTTATTATTTTTAAATAAACCCTTTAATGTTTTTATATGTATGTTTTTTAAATACAATAAGAGCACGGTCACACTGCAACGCAAGCGCAATTGCACACGGAATTGCATGCGATTTTATGTGCGATTTCGTTGCGTTTGCGCATGTGTTTTTTCATTAAGTATTGGAAAACGCATGCAATTGCGATTTAATATGCGGAAAATGCAAACGCACCCGAAAATGCGCGTTTTTGGTGCGTTGCCGCGATTCCAATGATTTGGAAAAAAAGCAAACGCAGAAAAATCTCAGCAGAGTGGCCTAGCCCTAAGAGTAAAATAAGTAGTTTACTACCTCCTGTAAACACAATGTAATCATAATAACGTTTCACCCTCCATAATTTCCCAGCGCAGCTCTGTTCCCTGTCTGTCCCAACACCCCCAACTTCATTCCCAGTCCATGCTCAGTCAGTCAGTGGGGAGAAAGTGTCCACTCTCCTATAGACCCGATGGCAGAGAAAGGGAGGGGAGACTGCACTTAGGAAATGAAGACTTGAGCTTAAAGGGACAGTTCAGTGGAAATTATCAATATTTGTTAAATTGTTAGTTTGTGTAATGCCTTCTTAGTTATTCTACATATTCTCTCCCATTTTGAAAAATCGGTTGATTTCATACCCTTTGCTGTTCCCGGCTGTTGACATTAGCTGACATTTCAGGTTCTAACGGTCCTTCTTCTTCCCAGGATGCACCAGATCCTTGGAATGTTCCTAACAGTAATTTCTACCGATTGGCTGTTGGATGGGTCAATGATGCTCAGATCTCTACTGAGCAACTGAATCAACCCAGGCACTGAGTCAAGGGCAAGACCATAACGGTCTCTACTAGGGGTCCTGCAAACAGGAAGTCAGTATTTCGGTTGCATTTATTTATACACAGACAAAATGCTGAATTGGTAGATTAAGGTCATTGGGATGGAAACCATATGTATTTGCACTGAACTTCCCCTTTAAGAATAGTCCTGGAGCTGCCAAGGGAAAGTTACAGGGGTATAATGTTATAATGAAATTATATTCAGAGGTGGCAGCAAGTTCAATTATTTTACTATTATATTATTTAGTATGGCAAAAAACCCTTTAACCACTAAGCAGGGCCATTTATGCTATCAGTTAATGTTAGATAATTGACCCATAGGGTCACTGAACCACTGGGTTATTGCAGTTAGATTACATTTGATTGGCTGCTGAAGATATATAGTATGGGCAATTTTTTTGCACCTTTGTTTGCATCAGTCCCTTAAATGAAATATCCAACTCCAGTAAAAGGGATATGCTTTCCCTTTAGAGTTCATGCAATTTAAATAATGGAACATGCTAAATGAATGAATTATTACAATATACTGTTAGACACTGAGTCTGAAAGTGGTTTACTGTGATGGTATGGAGAACCATTGGGTGTCAGGTAATTATGCTACCATGGGCATCCTCAGTTTAGGGCAAGAGGGGGCATTAGCCACACATATACAGTACACACCTATACAGTACACACATATACACACACACCACCTCTGACATTTCGACCCAGATTTTGATTCTATCTGCCGCGCTGCCCCGACCGTAATGACGACCATGGACATTTGTCTGCATTACGATCGGTCGGATTCGGCCCATACACATTAGCGGTATTAATTAAATCGTCGTGGGTCAATGGGATTTACTTATTATGGCTAATGTGTATGGCCACCTTTACCCAGCAAGCACAGTGTAAATCAGTGCAGAGCTGTTCCCCTGATGTGAAACATTGTTGCAAAGTCCCATTCTGCAGAGCAGTGAGCAGGAAGGGAAGTTACCCAGAGTCTCTTGGTCTGGAAGTAGAAACCGACCTCTACCGATATGGGAGATCTAGCGTGGGGTCCTGCAGTGTGGGCCCAGATACAGATAAGGAAATGGAATGTACGGTAAGTGCTGGAATGGGGATTAAATCATATATATTATTATATGTTAATATGGAACCCAAAGGCATATACTGAGAAGCAGTGTTCACACCAGTAGGCCTAATAATTCACAGCACTGAAAGGATGAGACTTGCAGTTCTACATTAGATGAGATACAGTCACACAGTTTATTGTACCCCGTGATTTATGCCATGCTGATGTCCCCTCTTGATAATTTCCTATTCTTTCCTATGGTTTTACCCAGGAAATGTTTATGGATGTTGGTTAACTTGGTTTAATTACATGTTATTTTCATGACCGGTTAATCAATTGTCATATGGGGTCATGAATTAGGGAGGTAAAATATACCAATAAAATATACAGGAGTCAATGGTGCCGGAGGGGTTATGGAAGGGAGGGGGCTGTGGGGTTGCAGGTTCCAGTGAATGAAGGGGAAATTATAATGGATAATGTATCCCCTTTAATACATTAATATGATTTTATGTCACCATAGAATTCCCAGACCTCTATAACCCTTGGAGATTATTAATATGCTTATAATTTACAGTAGGGAATACATTATCCCTTATAATACATGAGCGGTACCCAGAGTTCCCTGCTCTGTATTACTCAGACTGTGTGCTTGTATTTTTATATGGACACAGAACTCCCCAGTAGGGATGGCCGGTTCGCGGATCCGGATCCGCCGCGGATTTATCCCGTTCGCGAATGGCGGATTTTTCCGGATTTTCCGCCTTCGGAACTTCCGATTTGCGGATTTTTAGTATTTTCAAAAAGGATTTCTCTTCCATAAATACATATTTTTGAAAAATTTCGAAATTACGAGGATTACTCGTATTTTCGAAAATACATATTTTCGAAAATACTAGTTTTCTCAAATTTTCGAAAATACGAAAAATCTCGTAATTTCGAGGGTATTTTTCATTTTAATGAGTCCGCTCGCGGATTTTTGAATTTTCGAATTTTTTGAAAAATTCGCGGATCCTCGAGCGGACCGGATTTTGCGAAGTTCGGACATCTCTACTCCTCAGCAATTTCTAATATCCTTATAATTTACAGTAGGGAATACATTATCCCTTATAATACATGAGTGGTACCCAGAGTTCCCTGCCCTGTATTATTTAGACTGTGTCTTTGTACCTTTATAGGGACACAAAACTCCTCAGTGACGTCTAATATCCTTATAATTTACAGTATAAAATAATATCCTTCTAATTCATGATTGTTTATCAGAGTTCCCTGACCCGACAGTTATCGGATCCATCAGCCTCCCTCCGCACGCCCTATAACGGAGATTACGGGTAGTTAAGTCATAGAATGCTTTCTCCGACATTGTGGACTCACAGTTGATATATGTAGTGACACTTAAATGGACATTTTTATGGACTTAACACGCTGCTGACACTAGCACTTTATTTATGAATTTTATACATTAGTGGAGGTATTCCTCCTCTGTTTTATTGGATTATATTGTATTGTGTATAAAATATTTTAGCATTATACTTATTAATATATTAAATATTTTATTTAACTTATGTGCATTTTTAGTGGTGCTGAACTTTCCTTGGGTTTTTTACCCATTGTATACTTGTGGAATTTATATATTGTTTGTGGAATTGTATTCCTGATGATTTTATATATTGTTTTCATTCAGTGTTATTTCTAATATCCTTATAATTTACATTAGTGAATATCTGTGTCCTTGTACCTTTATATGGACATAGAACTCCTCAGTGACTTCTAATATCCTTATAATTTACATTAATGAATACCTGTGTCCTTGTACCTTTATATGGCTATAGAACTCCTCAGTGACTTCTAATATCCTTATAATTTACAGTAAGGGATATGCAGAGTTCCCTGACTAGATCCTCCTCTTTATAATGAGCTAGAAGTTTGGAGCCACAGTGGCTGGGACTTTCATATTAGTCAACCAGCTATAAAGTATACCAGACAGTAAATGCACTACCATGTTTATGGATATGTGTTACCTGAAATATTCAGGCGGTGCTAGGGATTAATATTACTTATACTAATAAAAAGAATGGGGTGGGATGACAGACTTCCCAAGTATCCCCACAAGCACTCCCACACCTGATATCCACTAATTTAGAAAAAAAAACGATTTATTGGCACAAAATAAACACCCTACACCAAAATACACATTACCCCCCAACCCCCCATAAATACCAAAAATCACAGTATCAATATAGTTCACTGGGCATCCCCAGCGTTAAAGAATAATAAAAAGGTCTCTATAGAGTGGTCCGCGGCTGTGTACTGTCCATATAAGGTGGCTCAGTGCTTGGAAATAATAAGTCACTGTAAAAATACACAGTTCCAAAGTTCCTTAAGGGCACGGCCACACTGCAACGCAAACGCAATAGCATGCGATTTCATGTGCGATTTTCGTTGCGTTTGCGATTGCGATTTCTTCATTAAGTATAGGAAAACGCATGCGATTGCGATTAAAAATGCAGAACGCAAAACGCAATTGCACCGAAAAACGCGCGTTTTTTTTGCGTTGCCGCATTTTCAATGATGGAAAATCACAAGCGCAATCGCAATCGCAAAAAAACGCAGCAGTGTGGCCTAGCCCTAAGACTGTGTGCAAACTGCAACATAACAAGGATCCAAAAATAGAAAGAAGCGGCTCATGAAACAGTTCCCCAGTTAGAGACAAAATGCAACATGGTTACATTTATTCTGTGCCAATAAATGGTTTTTTTCTAAATTAGTGGATATCAAGTGTGGGAGTGCTTGTGGGGATACTTGGGAAGTCTGTCATCCCACCCCGGTTTGTTTAGTCACCCAGCTATGCTTGTTTATCCGTGGGATCTGTGAGGTCGGTATGAGGTGCCTTGTGGGATCTGTGAGGGGCACCTGGAGGACATATACCTATTGGATTCTGTGGGGTGCTTAGGTGAATTTGTGTGGCCCTAGGTGATTCTGGGGGTGCCAAGGTTATTCTGTGTGGGGGGGGATTCTTCTGGGTCTGTGGGATCTGGTGCAACTGGAGAGTCTGTAGGGTGTTTGGATTCTTTGCGGAGCCTTGAAGTTTTACATAAGTTTCCTGTTATATAGATTTAATGGAGGCTGAATAGAGACATACGTCCAGCTAGTCCAACCTTTATACCCTACTCATGAGCCCTACGTAACAGTTGATCTACAGGAAGGCAAAAAAAAAAATTCTTTGTGACTCCGAAAGGCAATTGGAAAGGAACCTTGAATCAACAAGAACTAGCAGGGAGATTCCATTCACTCTGGGGCTAATGTCTACATAAAGATTTACCAGAGGCTGCAAGGCTCTGGGTGAACCTCCCCCTTGCGTAAAGGAGCCTTGCAGCCTCTGGTAAATAGGCTTGCAGGGCTGCGCAAGTGTCTCCTCCGATACTGCAACCTAGGGGTCTATAGACAAACATTTAATCTATCTAATATTTTAAAGCACAACTATACTATGAAAATGTACTTTTTAAAAATTAAAAGTAAGGTAGGATCACCTCAAACGTCACAGGAACGTTAAATATATCTTTAGCAAGATATAAGCATTCCCCATCCACTGATATGCCCCAATCTAAATTCTTACTCACCTGTTAATGGTGCCCTGCAGACCAATCCAGTGACATTCAATCAATTCTTCTGGAACCACCTTTCCCATATTTCTTCGCAAACAACATACGATCGCAAAATAAATGGGCCAGACAGGACCTGGCGATCCTATGTAGGTCACGAAGAAGAACAGGAAAGGGGTACACATTTTTTTGAGAAAAATCAATTTCTGTAATCTCTAGGCCAGTCTTTATAGCAATAGTGAGGCCCTGATAGCAATGGAATTTTTTGTTATTTTATATATACCTACACTTATCGATATAGTTTATAGTTCCTGATGCATTATTCCTATAGGGAAATACTACATACGTTTCCCATTAAACCAGCCATTTGACAGGTTGATTGTAGATATTTACTTGAAAAATAATATTCATGTTTCCTTATAGAAATATATAGGGAGATTCAATAAAAGTTCTTATCGTTTAAAATGGTGCTAATTTAGCCCCAACCAATCAGATCTTATTTAACATTTGAAAGCTAACATCTGATTGGTTGGGGCATTTTAAACAATAAGAACTTTTATTGAATAACCCTGATAGTGCAAAAGCTCTTTTTGCCGTTCTTGCAAACTATTCCTTGATTTCTAGTGCCATCATGTGGCTGATTTTCTTATTACAAATAAAATATGTATACCAGTGGCAATTTTTAGTGGCCACAAATACCAAGCTCTGCATTCAATGATTGGGGTAAATAGCACGGCCAGCATTTACTAATCAGTAAATATCAAGTTTGTGCGGATCGGGACTACTCACAGCCTGGTAACTAGTAACTACACTGCAGGCAACTAGTGTGGCCCCAGCGTGACTCAGTGTTGGGCACCCCTGCCT
This sequence comes from Hymenochirus boettgeri, assembly GCA_019447015.1. Classification (NCBI taxonomy): domain Eukaryota; kingdom Metazoa; phylum Chordata; class Amphibia; order Anura; family Pipidae; genus Hymenochirus; species Hymenochirus boettgeri. Next base: position 354,656,296 of record CM033469.1, on the reverse strand, counting down.
TACTTTTATCAACATAGAATCTTATCTCTCACTTAGCAGCCCAATCTGATCATTTATATAGATCCACCTGCAATGATCCTCTGTATCTTTTAAATGGTCAACCGCAAACACAGAAACCTTGCTGACAATACTAACTTCCAAATCATTAATAAACAGAATAAATAGATGTGGCTCCAAGACATATATATAATTTTAGTCCAACTACTCTCTTTATTAGTATTGTTACCATAAAGAACTCTACCCCTTCTGTCCTTAACCACTCAGTCCTCACCTTCTGGGATCATAATTGGTAAAATTAACTTACCTAAAGTAACAGGCCAAAATATTGTCTGTTCCATCTCCCAGTAGTGTCTGTAGCTTGGCCTTTGGCCTATGGGAAGACGAAGTGAACCTGAACCTGAATTTTTGTTATAACTTTATCTACTGGGGGGTGAGAACTGGGCTGTTCAGGTCCTCACCCTGGATACTTTAAAGGCAAATGGAAAATGGGAGAGTTTGGCACCTGTGTTATCCTTTAATATAACAGGTTAATATATTGCTTGCCATTCGCTGAGGATTTGCACAGGTGTATCCTGGTTTATCGTGAAAAAAACGCTATAGTTTTTTGTAAGGAAAAATAGAAATAATTCAATTAAAATCCGTCTAGTAATTAAATACCCAGGACTATTTCATAATAGTAATTATTTTCATAATTCTTATTCTTTTAGCTTCCTTGTGAAGAAACTGGATTCGAAATTCCAGGTGATGAACATGTAAGTATTTTTCTCATTCTGAAACGAGAAAGCCAGACGGATAACTAGCTCAACGTCTTCAAGCACTAAGTTGATCCATTTGATCTAACAATACCACAACTATAACTATAACTATACTATATTATAACTATACTATAACTATATTGTAACTTTACTATAAATATATTATAACTATATTGTAATTGTACTATAACTATATTATTACTATATTATAACTATAATTATAACTTTACTATAAATATATTATTACTATATTACAACTATAATTATAAATTTACTATAAATATATTATAACTATATTGTAACTATACTATAACTATATTATTACTATATTATAACTATAATTATAACTTTACTATAAATATAGTATAACTATATTGTAACTACTATAACTATATTATAACTATATTATAACTATACTTCAACTATACTATAAATATATTATAACTATACTATAACTTTACTATAACTATATTATAACTATACTATAAATATATTATAACTATATTATAACTGTATTATAGTTAAATGATAACTATACTATAACTATACAATAACTATACAATAACTATATTCTAACTCTATTATAACTATACTATAACTATATAAAAACTGTACCATAACTATACAATAACTATATTATGTGTTTTAATTATATTATGATTATATTTTATAGCTTTCTCCTGATGAAAAATACCAAGAAGATACTATTATATTGAAAAATAAAATAGGGATATCCAACCCAATGTGTAGACAGAGAATGCTGGGAGTTTTTAACCATCTGGGGGGCCACAGGTTGGATATCATGAAAGTAGAATCTATTCGAACTTCTGACTTTGTTTTACAATAAAACAATGTAATATATTATATACAATAGTATAATCTTTATTTTAATGTGTGTGTTTTAGACTCCAGCGGCCCAGGAACTGTCAATACCAGCTGTTGAACAAGGAAGTGTAAATTGGAAAGTTAAGATTGAAATAAAAAAACAAAATGAAAAATAAGTTTATAATCGTTCTATTATAAGTTATCTGCATTAAGTCAAACTCATTTATAGTGCCATTTAGTGCTGGATTTACATATAAAGTGTATAACCAGATCAATGTGACATCTGGTAATGTTACCTAATATAATTACCAAGGACATTGGGTAGTTATCATGCCAGTTACTGGTATATGCACAATAGCTATTTCCATATCTATATACACTGTAGATATAAAGATATACCGGTAAGGAGAAAATCTGTAGATATTTCCCCATCATTCTCAACAATCCAACCTCTTCCATTCCATCTACAATATGATATGGTTTTTATATCCAGTACCGTATTTTCATATTCATTCCTTTATTTTTAGGCTCCAGCTGAGGAAAATGAGGAATTGTTTTTGGTTCCTGTTACACCTGTAAGTAGGATATAAGACTAAAATATACACATATATGGTATTTACCTTTACAGCATTTGACTATTTCCGTAGTGTTTTATCTGAATGAAGTACAGCCCTTTCCCGTTAATTTGTTACTTGCTTTAATAGAAAACATTTGAAGATATTGAAAAGTGTATGGCATTTCAATTACTCTGGGGATTTATAGAAGTTTTCCTACTTACCTATTCTCCTGTCACTTCTAACTGCCAAATAGCATTATTAATTGTATAATAATATATATTATATACAATAGTATAATCATTATTTTAATGTGTGTGTTTTAGACTCCAGCTGAGTTACAGGACCTATCACTTCCAACCGTTGAGCAAGTAAGTGAAACGGGAAGTTAAAATTGAAATAAAAACCAAAATATAGTTTAGTTTTCTACTCATCTTTATGTGAAACTACCCAAATCATAGAGGCAATAGATTATATAGAATATATTTAGATATTTTCCTATATACTTAACAACCAAACCTCTACTATCATTTTCCTTGTATCCATTTAAGTTCCATGGTTATATATTCTTTATTGGATTGTTCTTAGTTTTCTATTAATATTTGTTTTCTAGGCTCCGGCTGTGGCACCTTTGGTCTTACCAGCTAATGAACATGTAAGTTTACATTGAAATAAAAAAACTAAAATACATTTAATGCGGTATAGTCAGACTCTATAAGTTGTTACAAACCCCTAAGTATACAGCGTTGGGTGTCAATATATCCCAGATATACTGGGTATGGACAGCTAGTTCCCATTGGAAGTGAATGTAGAGAGGCAGTGATAGATTTTTAAAATCTTTTGACATCCCAGCCTTCTGAATTTCTCTGGGATTAGTTATCCAATTATTGATTAGAAATAGTTATAGATTACCTCCCCACCTAATAAACTGCCAAACCCATAAATGTCATGTACAATAGTATATATTTTTAATATTTTTATATATATTTTTCAGATTCAAACTAAACAGCCAAAGAGGAAACGCAAACTTGAAGAAAACAATGAGAGCCAATCCATTGTAAGTTTTCTTGGAGAATCTGTACAGTGCTAGAACTCAGGCGACATCAGCTATAGTAAATTTAACTTCCAGTTGAGGTTATTTGCTTTTCTATTTATTAATGTGGAGTCTCGTTCTATAGTAATTCTCTTCTGAAGGGTCTTTCCCTTGCTCGATGATTACACTTAACTTCAGAAAAGGATTACTACAGAACAAGATACTAAATTGGACAGGAACTACAGTTTCAAAGGTAATAAAGTAATAAAGTTTTTTATTAGGAGCTGTGAATTGTCAAAATCTACAGTATTTAAGCTGGGTACACACGATGAGATATTTCGGTCCGATCGACCGATAGTGTATCGGTCGTTCGGACCGAAATTATCGCATCCGAATGCAGCCATGTCCGTCCGATCGTTCGTCCGAATCGGATGAAAGACATGGTGGAAAACCTCATCCGATCGTGCGGTCCTCTATGGATCGTTCGCGGTAACTTTTGGACGCAGTTGCTTTTGCCGCGACCGACAGTCCTTCCTCCTGGCCGACCGGTCGAAAGTATCGAACGGTCGGTCAGGAGGAAAAATCGCTAGGTGTGTACCTAGCTTTACACCATGGTTGACAGCCCGTTAACCCTTCCTCTGTATGTCACCCATGACTATCTCTCCTATCGCTAATTTGCATGTGTATTATAATTAAACACTATTTTAAAGGAAGTGTTCTCCCAAAAATGACATTTTAAAACCTTCTGTACAATAAACTCCCCTGTGCCCCAGCCCCCAGGATCCCTTTCTTGTGAAAAAATTCTTCTTGTAGCCTCTGCAATCAGCTTGCAAAGTTCTGCTGGTTTTTGGTGGGAGTGTCCTTCACTCTGCACTGCTTGTTGTCTATCTGCTGTACTGACATGTTATAACCCCGCCCCATTTGTCCCCATGACTAATAGACTTTCCCTCTCTTCACGTGCACTTTTTTTGCTACATCATATTATTACAGCTCAGCTACTGAATTTATGGATTAGTTACACACAAATTACACCTCATTTGGTACTGATTAATGAATGAAAATATATATATTTATTAATGTGTATTGATTTCTATGTTTGTATATAGCAGTGTGTTACTGTGAGTCTGTCAGTGTGTTTGTGTATCTGTGTGAGTCTGTCAGTGTGTTTGTGTATCTGTGTGAGTGTGTTTGTGTAACTGTTTGTGTACAGACCTTTTCTCTTCCCATAGTACCTGTGCATCACTTTCAGTGTGGCATAGTAGTGTAGGTAGGAGACAGCTATCCATGATGCACAGACATTTCCCATAGTGCCTGTGCATCGCTGTCAGTGTGGCATAGTAGTGTAGGTAGGAGAGAGACAGCCATCCATCTCACACAGCTCTTTCCCATTCCCATAGTGCCTGTGCATCGCTTTGTGTGTTAAAGTAGTGCAGGTAGGAGACAGACATCCATGATGCACAGCCCTTTCTCCTTCCCATAGTGCCTGTACATCACTTTCAGTGTGGCATAGTGTAGATACCAAACATAGTCATCCATCACACATAGACCTTTCCCTTTTGATAGTGCCTGTGCATCACTTTCAGTGTGGTATAGTGTAGATACCAAACAGTCATGCATCACGAACAGCCCTTCCTGCAAAAGTAAAGCTAGCTGTTCAAGTGAACCTAACCTATCCTTACATGCAGTGTGTGGCCGAAATGTTCAAACTTAGACTTTGTTTGCGGCTCACATGCACTACGATTGATAAATTTCACCAGGTAACATTACTAGGGAACGAAGCATCATATGCTCAAACAGATAAGAGGTATGGGACCTGTTTAAATTATATCTTCTGTATAATCTAACTTCATTTCACCACTGAACTATTCCTTTAACTAAAGTTTCATTGAATATAAAAATGTACACACTTGTTTTTAGAGATTGTTTTAATTAGTAGGTAATCAGGCCACAAGAGAAAATGAACAAATGCCCTATAATATTTATATCTTAGGTTATATCTCTGAACATCAATTCCAAAAATCTATAGCCTATTCCAGTCCTGTTCATGGACAAATATTTTTGTATTTATATATTTAAGGTTCCTAGTCAAACACCTCTGAAAAAAGGAAGAAATGCAAACATGAAGATCAAGTAGAATCCTTTGTAAGTTAGGCAAGTTTTAGAATTGTAAGTAACCTTAAGATAATGTAATGTTAAGCTGGGTACACACGATGAGATATTTTGGTCCGATCGACCGATAGTTCAGTGTATCGGTCGATCGGACCGAAATTATCGCATCTGAATGTGCTCATGTCCGATCGACCGTTCATCCAAATCGGACGAAAGGACGATCGTACAGGGTGGAAAACCTCGTCCGATCGTGTGGTCCTCTATGGACCGCACGATCGGTCGCGGTGACTATCGGACGCGGCTGCTTTTGCCTCGACCCACAGTCCTTCCTCCTGGCCGACCGTTCGAAAGTATCGAACGGTCGGTCAGGAGGAAAAATCGCTAGGTGTGTACCTAGCTTAAGTCACCTCACCAGATATCATTGTCTGAGAATACAGGGCACATTAACAAAGATAGTAGCTGTGTAATTTCTTACCTCTTTCTTTGCTGAGGCTACTGGATAATGAAATTAACCTTGGGGTTAACTAGGGGTTAGCTCCCATAATCCACATCTCTGTTTTGGTGAAGGTCCTTCCCAGCTAAGTGTACATTAATACATTTTACCCTTGCTTCCTAGAATCCGACAGCAAGTAATTCTGGGGAATTTAACCTGCAACCCTTATGTACTCTGTCTTGCTAAAAGCAGAGCATTAAACCTCTATCCCATCAGAGCTAACACAAAGAATGCCAGTATATTTAAAAATGTCATCTTTACTAGGAATATAGTGGAAGCAAAAAAAGGCGGTAAACTCAGATGATAATTTAGTATTGTTCCTTGTAGGCTATTCTTTGTGCTACTACTGGCTGAAAAATAACCTGCAAGGGCAGTGGAGATATCTGTATAGGAAATACTTTATATATATATACACCGGTAGACAAGTTAGGGCTGTTTACATTGGAGAAGCGACGTTTAAATATATTAATGGGTCATTTAATAAACTCCCTGGTGCATTGTTCACTAATCGGTCATATCAGAGGACACGTGGACATCCTTTAAGGTTGGAAGAAAAGAAGTTTCATCTTCAGGTTAGGAAAGGTTTCCTTACAGTGAGAACGGTGAAACTGTGAATTATGGAACAGACGTTAAGGGTTAGGCCACACTAATGTGTTTTAAATAAATAAATGTGCATGCGATTTTAAATAATATGAAAAAAATTCTGATGCACGTGCAATTGCACATGTGTGTCCGTTTTTTCATAAGCAAGAAGAGTAGCTGGGCACACCAGTCTTAGTGCAAAAGGTATTTATTGGTGACGTTTCGGAACCAGTGTGGTTCCTTCCTCAGACAAACACAAAACATTTATGTTTGTCTGAGGAAGGAACCACACCGGTTCCGAAACGTCACCAATAAATACCTTTTGCACTAAGACTGGTGTGCCCAGCTACTCTTCTTGCTTATAAATTGACTGTTGGCTACAGCGCTGGAGCACCCAGTACTTTATATGATTGCTACTACTTGGTTAAGGTGTGCAGGATCCTAACCTTCTGCATTGTGTGTCTGTTTTGGTAACGCATGCGATCACCAATTTATTCCGAAATCGCATGCATTTCTATAACGGAAAATAGAAAAGGCGCATACGCAAACGCTAGACAACGCGAGATTGCGTGCACGCTTTGGTGCATGGCAGTGTGACCTCAGCCTAAATGCTGAACTTGCTCTGGATCTAATACCTGCAGAAAGTTTACATAAGGAAAATACAAATGGGGAATTTACTGAGAAACCCATTTACTGTACAATAGTGCTTGTTCTTTCTACTTAAAGTTCCATGACCCCTACAAACGCACTTCTTACTCCATCTGTTCCAGAGTTTCCCAGACTTTTCTTATGAGGGCAAGCATGCTCGTAATCACGATGAGCAGCAATTGAAAGGAAATTTCCCATTCCATCATGCATCCCCTTTAGAATGCACATCAGTAAACCCCCTGACCTGCCAAGGTGGCCAACCTGCAAACACAATACTCGGGAGATGAACCCAACTACAAAAGTTAATACATTAATTCTTTGCAAATTTTTTTTCTAACGACCAGAAGTGTTTGAAGGACCAGGATCTCAGCCACACTGAACCTCTGCAACTATTGATCAAATACAAATCCAGTCAGCAAAAAACGGATTAGAGAAGCAGCTGCATAAGTGTCTGTTTTTATTATTGGGAAAAGCATACACCGTTTTCAGGGCTCACTGATCCCCCTTCCATTGTATATCCCCTGATTTCTCCATACCGTCATTCTACGATGTCTCTCTTCATGCTCACACTGTTTGGTCTTTGCAATCTGGGGGAATTCCTCCTGCACAATTCCACTGAGACGACTCTGTGTACGTGGTTGAATAACTTTCAGTTTGCCCATGGCGATGGGTCACGTTTCTATTCTTACCTTCTTGACCTCTTCTCGCTTTCGCACAGTTGACCATTCCCCTCCTTGTGCAGATCTTCACTCCTTGGGCTCGAATGAAGTTACCTCCTTTTTCTATCCCATCCCTATCTCTCATAGCCAACTTAACTCTTTGCTAATAACACAGTTCCTTTTAGTGTTGGGGTGATGCAGGATCTGTTTCTTGGACCCCTATTTTCTCCCTCAACACAGTTCCTTGGGGATGTTATAGCTCTTTGGTTTAAGTATCGTTTATAGCAATGATACACACTCTACTTTCCACTCCTGCCCACTCCTGACATCCACACGTGTCTCCTGCTGTCTCCTTGCCATCTCCTTTCTGGAATGTCGCAATGCTACCTAGAGACAATTGAATCTTTCTACACCAAACTGAACATTTCCCACCTCCCCCTGGTCCCTTTCCCATCTTCTTTCTCCATTCTGTAGACAATTACCCCCATTTCCCTATGCCAATGCTACACGCTGCCTAGGGTAATTAGTGGCTCCTCTCTCTGCTTTTCTAACCGTATTAACTATGTTGTTAAAAACCTGACGCTTTTTTCCTTTGCAATAATAGACAAAATCCGCAGGTTCCTTTCTCTCCCCGACTACCGGCTATGCTAATGCCATGCTCTCGTCTTATCATGCTGTACTATTGCCACCTACTACTTTCTCCTCTTTCGGTCTTCCTGCTTCCCACTCCTTCTGTAATCGGACAACAACCTGGCTCCCCATTATTTGGGGGGGGGGGGGGGGGGGCATACAAAATCCTTCTTCTAAAACATTTAAATCCCTTCACTCTCTGCACCTCCTTATATTCCTCTTATGGTCCCCCATATTGTTCTTTTTTGCCCGCCCCTTTGATCATCATATAACCAACTCCTTAACAGACCCCCCACTTGTACCTTTTGTACTGCTTCCTCCTTAAAACCTATCTTTCTTGTTGTTTTCCATTCTCATGGAATTCTATTCCCCTCTCTCTAACGTCAAGAAACCGCATCAGAGCAGGTTTAAATCTACCCTTCATCCTACCTTTCTGGTAAACCAACACAGTATATGGTAACTATAGATCTAATATGATCAATCTATCCTTACACACATCCTACCTATCTGGTAACCAGGCAACAGTATCTGGGAATCTATTATCTATATATGATAAATCTACCCTTACATCCTACCGTCTCTGGTAACCAGCACAGTTAAATATGGGATCTATATATCTATATATGATACATCTACCCATTACATCCGACCTTCTGAGTACCAGCACAGTAATATGGTATCCTATAATTCTATATATGCTAATCATAGCCCTTACACAATAACATCGCTCCCTATCTGGTAGCCATCACAAGTGATACATGGGTATTAATATCTGATATATGATAATATCTAACCATTACAATCCTAATACCTACTGTAAACCAGCACAGTATATCAGTATCTATATATCTATATATTGATAAATCTACGTCCTTACACTCCTACCTATCTGGTACAGCGACATGAATATAGTAAGGGGTTCGTATATATCTATATATGATGCAATCTAACCTTAACAATCCGACCTATACTGGTGAACCCAGCACAGTCATATGAGTATCTATAATTCTATATATGACATAGAATCTAAAGTAACCCTTCAACTCCTACCTATCTGTGTACCAGCACAGTATATGTTATCTATATATCTATATATGATAATCTACAAACCATTACAATCCTAACTATCGTGGTAACCGAGCACATCTATATGTACTATATATCTATTATGATTAAATCTAACCCTTAATCTATCTATTGGTAGACGCCAGCACAGTATCTGGTACTATAATGAGATTCTATATTATAAATCCCGGTAACCTTGACATCCTACCTATCTGGTAACCAGCACAGTATAATGTATCTATATCTCTATATGATAAATCTACCCTTACATCCTACCTATCTGGTAACCAGCACATATCATGGTATCTATATATCCTATATATGATAAATCTAATTCTACCTTACATCTCACTTCTGGTAAACCAGCACAGTATGGTATCTTATATCTATTATGATAAATCTAACCTACATTACATCCTACCTACTGGTAACCAGCACAGTATGGTGTCTCTATATCTATTATATGATAAATGCTACTAACCTTACAACCTCCGACCTATCTGGTAACCACACAGTATATGGATCTATATATGCTATTATGTAATCTACCTTACATCCTACCTATTGAGTAACCAGCACAGTAATGTGTAATCTATATATCTATATATTATATCTAGCCTTACATCCACTATATCTGGTAACCAGCACAGTATGGTCTCTATTCTAATATGATAAATCTACCGCTCACCTCCTACTCTGGTACCCAGCACAGTATATGGTTATATATACTATATATGATATCTACCCTTACATCCTACCCTCTGGTAACCAGCACCAGCTATGGTGTCTATATATCTACTATATGATAAACAGCCATAACTAAAATCTCGCCTTACATCCTACCTATCTGGTAACCAGCAGTATAATGGTATCTAATATCTATATATATAAATCTAGCCTTACATCCTACCTATCTGGTAACCAGACAGTATATGGTAATCTATATGATCTATATATGATAATCTACCCTTACATCCCTCCCTATCTGCCCAGCACAGTCATATGGTTCATCTAATAATCGATAATATGATAATCTCCTACATCCTACTCTATCCGGTAACCAGCCACAGTATATGGTATCTCTATATCTATAATGATAATCTACCCTTACATCCTACCTATCCTGTACCAGCACAAGTCTATGATATCTATATATCTATATATGATAACTCTACCCTTACCATCCTACCTATCGGTAACCAGCACATATTGTATCTATATACTCTTATATGAATAACTCTACCCTTACATCCTACCTTCTGTAACCAGCAAGTATATTGTAATCTATATATCTATATTGATAACTCTAGCCTTAAGTCCTACCTATCTGGTAACCACACTTCATATATGATATCTATATCCTCTATATGATAAATCTATGCCTATACATCCTACCTATCTGGTACCAGCACAGTATATGTATATTCTATATAATGATAAATCCTAGACCTGTACTCCTTACCTCTCTGGTAACCAGCACAGTATATGGTAATCTATATATCTATATATGAGAAATCTAGCCTTACATCCCACCTACTACATTGTACCAGCACAGTATATGGTATCTATATATCAATATATGCTCAATAATCTACTCCTTACCATCTATACCTAGTCGTGTACTCCAGCACAGTATATGGTTCTATATATCTATATATGATAATCTACCCTTACAATCCTACCTATCTGGTAACCGCACAGTAATGAGTATCTATATTCTATATATGATAATCTGCCTTACATCCTACCTTCTGGTAACCAGCACAGTATATGAATCTATAATATCTATATTGATAAATTCTAGACCTTAACATCATACCATCTGGTAACCAGCACAGTTTATGGTATCTTATAATATATATGCTAAACTACCCTTACATCCTACTATCTGGTAACCAGCACAGTATTGGTATCTATATCTCTATATATATAAATCACCCTGTACATCCACCTATCTGGTAACCAACACGTATCTGGTATCTATCTTCTATATATATATAAATCTATACCTTACATCCTACTATCAGGTAACCACACAGTATATGGTATCTAATATATCATATATATGATATCTACCCTTACATACAACATCACTAACCTTCTGGTACCAGCACAGTATATGGTATCCTATATTAATATATTGATAATCTATACACCTTTACATCCTACCTCTCTGGTAACCAGCACAGTATATGAATCTATATACTATATATGATAATCTAGCCTTACACCTAATCCTACCTATCTGGTAACCAGCACATCTATGGTTTTATCTAGTCTATATATGATAAATCTACCCTTAACATCCTATACCTATCTGGTAACCAGCACAGTCCTATGATATCTTATAATCATATATGAATAATATAACTCTAACCCTTACATCCACCTATCTGGTAACCAGCAAGTATATGGTATCTATATATCTATATATGATAAATCTACCCTTACAATCCACCTGATCGCTAACCATGCACCCGTTATATGGTATCTTATAACTATATTATAAATTATATAATTTTCTAGCCTTACATCCTACCTATCTGTAACCACACAGTAAGTATATGATATCTATATATCTGTATTGATAATCTAGCCTTACATCCTACCTATCTGGTAACCAGCCACATATATGGATATCTATATATATATAAATCTACCTTACATCCTACACTCTGGTCACCAGCACAGTATGGTAATCTATATATCTTATATGATAAATCTACCTTACATCCTACCTATCTGGTAACCAGGCACAACTATTATGGTATCTATATATCTATATATGATAAATCTACCCTTACTCCTACCTACTGTAACCAGCACAGTATAGGTATCTATATATATAATGATAAATCTACCCTTACATCCTACCTTCTGGGTACCCAGCACAGTATATGGAGTCTATATATCTATATATGAAATCAAATCACCATTACATCCTACCTATCTGGTAACCAGCACAGTATATGGTATCTATATTCTATATATGATAAATCTACCCTTACATCCTACCTATCGGTAACCAGCACAGTATATGGTTCTCTATATATTATATATGATAAATCATCCCCTTACATCCTACCTATCCGGTACCACACAGTTATGGTTCTAATATCTATATATGATAATCTATCTTACAATCCTACCTATCTGGAACCAGCACAGTCTATGTATCTATATATCTATAATGATAAATCTACCCTTACATCCTACCTATCTGGTAGCACACAGTAATGTGTCTATATATCTATATAGAAAATCTACCCTACATCCTACCTATCTGGTCAACCGCACAGTTATGGTGTCTATAATCTATATATGATAATCTAACCCTTACAATCCTACCTATCTGGTAACACCAACACGTATATGGATCTATATATCTATATATGATAAATCTAGCCTTACTAATCCTACCTATCTGGTACCAGTCACAGTAATGGTATCTCATATATCTATATATGATAAATCTACCCTTACATCCTACCCTATCTGGTACCAGCACTATATGGTTACTATATCTCTATATGATAAATCTACCCTTACATCCTACCTACGGGTAACCAGCACAGTCTATGGTGTCTATATATCTATATATGATAAATCTAGCCTTACATCATCCTACCTATCTGGTAACCAACAGTATATGGTATCTTCATAATCTATATATGATAATCTAGCCTTACAACTCCTACCTATCTGTAACCAGCACAGTATATGGTATCTATATACTATATATGATAAATCTACCCCTTACATCCTACCTATCGGTAAACCAGCACAGTATATGGTATCTATATATCTATATATGATATCTAGCTTACATCCTACCTATCCGTAACCACCACAGTATATGGTATCTATATATCTATATACTGATAATCTACTAACTACCCCTTACATCACCCTACCTATCCTCAACCAGCACAGTTATGATAGCTATATACTATTAGATAACTCTAACCCTTACATCCTACCTATATGGTAACCAGCACAGTAATGGTATCTATATATCTATATATGATAATCTACCCTTACATCCTACCACTGTAACCAGCACGTATATGGTATCTATATATCTATATAGATAAACTTAGCCTTACATCCTACCTATCTGGTAACCAGCACAGTATATGATATCTATAATATCTAGATATGATAAATCTAGCCTTACATCCTACCTATCTGGTAACCAGCACAGTATATGATATCTATATAATAATCTACGCCTTCCTCTACCTATCTGGTAACCAGCACAGTATATGTACTATATATCTATATATGATAAATCTCCTTACAATTCCTACCTATCTGTCCAGCACAGATATGGTATCTATATATCATTATTATAAATCTACCCTTACATCCTACCTATCTGGTACCCACACAGTATATGGTATCTATTCTCTATATATGATAAATCTACCCTTACATCACGACCTATCTGGTAACCAGCACAGTATATGGTATCTATATATCTATATTGAAAATCTCCTACATCCTACCTATCTGGTAACCAGCACAGTATATGATATCTATATATCTATATATGATAATCTAGCCTTACAATCCTACCTATCTGGTAACCAGCACAGTATTATGGTATCTAATATGATAATCTACCTTACCCCTACCTATCTGGTAACCAGCACAGTATATGGTATCTATATATCATATAATGATAATCTACTTCCATCTAACCTTAACATCCTACCTATCTGGTAACCAGCACAGTATATGGTATCTATATATTATATATGATAACATCTACCTTACATCCTACTATCTGGTAACCAGCACAGTATATGGTAATCTATATACTCTATATTATATAAATCTACCCTTACATGCTCCTCATCTGGTCACCAGCACAGTATATGGTATCTATATATCTATATATGATAAACTCTACCTTACATCCTACCTATCTGGTAACCGCACAGTATTGGTATCTATATATCTATATATGATAAATCTAGCCTTACATCCTACCTATCTGGTAACCAGCACAGTCTATGATTTATTCTATATATGATAACTCTACCCTTACATCCTACCTATCTGGTACCAGCAGTATATGGTATCTATATATCTAAATTGATAAATCTCCCTTACATCCTACCTTCTGCTAACCAGCACAGTATATGGTATCTATATATCTATATATGATAAATCTAGCCTTACATCCTACCTATCTGGTAACCAGCACGTATATGATATCATATATATCTATAGATGTAAATCTACCTTACATCCTACCTATCTGGTAACCAGCACAGTTTAATGGTATCTATATATGAACTTCTACCCTTCACATCCTACCTATCTGGTAACCAGCACAGTATATGGTTCTCTATAATCTATATATGATACAATCTAAGCCTATACATCACTACCTATCTGGTAACCAGCACAGATATTGGTATCTATATATCTATATATGATAAATCTATACACTTACAATCCTACCTACCTGGTAACCAGCACAGTAATGGTATCTATATCTTATATGATAAATCTACCCTTACATCTCTAACTATCTGGTAAACCGCACGTATATGGTATCTATATATCTATATATGATAATCTAGCCTACCAATCCTACCTATCGGTAACCAGAAAACAGTATTGTATCTTGTATCTATATATGATAAATCTCGCCTTACATCCTACCTATCTGGTAACAGCACAGTATGAGTATCTATATATCTAAATAAAAATCTAGCCTTACATCCTACCTATCTGGTACCAGCACAGTATAGTATCTATATATCTATATATGAAAATCTAGCCCTTACATCCTACCTATCTGGTAACCAGCCACAGTAATATGGGTATCTATATATCTAATATAGAAAATCTAGCCTTACAATCCTACCTATCTGGTAACCGCACAGTATATGTATCTTATATATCTATAATATGGATAAATCTAGCCTTACATCCTACCTATCTGGTAACCAGCACAGTATATGGTATCTATATATCTATTTCTGAAAATCTTACCTTAAAACCTACCTACCTATCTGGTAACCAGCACAGTTAATGGTATCTTCATAGATATATAAATCTAGCTAACCTCGACCTATCGGTAACCAGCCAGTATAGGTATAATATATCTAAATGTATAAATCAGCCTTACATCCTACCTATCTGGTAACCAGCAAGTATATTGGTATCTATATCTATATGTGATCAACTGCCTTAACAATCCTCCATCTGTCCGTGAGATTACGTGTGATAGAACCATTTCAAATCGAATCTGGGGTTTCGAATTCCCGACTAACTTCGAACTCCAGATTCCACAGAACCCGGATTTTAATAATTAAAAATCTAGTAACCAGCACTAAATCTCTAGTAACCAGCACAGTATATGATTGTTCTATTGCACTGCATAAGTCCCTCACTCCACACTTTACCCATTCCATTGTATCTCATGTACCCACCTAACTGGAATGTAAGCTCTACGGGGGAGGGACCTCCTTTTCCTCTTGTGGCAAGGCCTCTAAGCACTTCTATTATATAATTTAAATAATTATTACGACTCTTTATGTATTTGCCTCCCTTTTAAAAAACTTTTTATATTTTGTTATTGTACGGCTCTGCGTCCCAGTGGCGCTTTATAAAATAAACTATACATTCTATTTCTGGCTTTATTTCACTACTTTATCATATTCAACATGGAACACAGACCCTATTAATGCTGAAAGTGAGAGAATTGATCCACCAGGACTAGCAGGTAATGTGTTATATTTTTGGGGTGGTGGGAGATTACAATTCACCTATGGATTTCTATCCCTGTACATGATGTTCCAAGATTGTAACAGATTTTTAACCCAACACTGATTTTGAAATCCGAAAGCTGAGGCCACACTGTACCAGACGGTAAGGTGCATGAAATTCGCTCATTAACGTCTGTTTGCTTCTGCGATTTGAACAATATTCCAAAAACGTAACGCATGCTTTTCGAAAATGGATCGCAGCGCATATAGTTGTATCTGTTGTATTTAGTTTTGATCAACTGGACTTACAGTTAAGGGATGTCCACCCCCTCCACACACAAAGCCTTACCTGCTTTAAAACACCACGTAAGCAGGACTTTGTTAACTTGAAATCTTCCAATTCGGCTCCCACACAGAGCTATTATACTCACAAGCTCCTCCCTCCTCCATCGCCACGTCTCTCCACTTCAGCCAATCACTGGCTGCCATTCCCAGAGCAGTCTCCACTGCGGCTGCTCAAGAACACAAAGAATCAGAGCAGCCACAGTGGAGACAGAGTGAGGAGACCGAAGCGGCGGTGGAGCGAGGAGCTTGTGAGTATAATAACTCAGTGTGGGAGCCAAATTGGAATATTCAAGTTAACAAAGTCCTGCTTATCGGGTGTTTGAAGGTAAGGCTTTGTTTTTGGAGGGGTGGACATTCCTTTAAGTTTAAGTCCAGTTGATCTACCTGAATACAACAGATATACATGACATGGTAATGAGAACCCTCAACAAACATATAGTTGTATTTGTATATAAGATTACACTATACTGTCATATTCATATACTGTCACTTGGGCATTAGGTGCAGCACAGTATGATTACATTGCACAGAATAAAAAACAAGTGTAAATATAAATAATACTGATCTCAAGATCCCAGTGCCTATCATTGATACTGTTTACATGAGGAACTTACTATGACTTATTAATAAATGTCAGAATTCAGATCGAAACTAGTACAGTGGTGACCTAGCCCTTACAGTCAATAGGGACTATACGTTGTTTAGCTGAACATGCTGAGTGGGTTCCGGAATTTTCTATAAAGTGGGAGGTAATTCAGAAACTTGGTTGGTCTTTTCAATGCTGTAAATCCTTTCTTTTAACACATTCATTCCCCCTGTATACCTAAACAGACAATGTAATACATTTTCCACGGGCAATGTTGTCAAACTCAAAGTTCCAATGCAGACATGTCTGTAGCTCCCATTCTCTTGTAACAGAATCCCTCTGATTTGTCTCATATGCTCCTATATTAAATGATATGGGTTTTTTGCACAACCTGATGCCTTTTTATACAGGAACATATGAATTCTGTTATATGTTTCCCAATCTACAGACACAGACTGCACTAGGCCAAGGCAACATATGGTTCCCCAGAATCCTCAGTGTAGGAGCTCGAGGGAAACAGAAGTTATATTTAAATAGTGGAACCATTGTGATTGTATTGATACTTTCAATTTATTGCATTAATTGAATAGAAAGCAAAATCCATTATTGAGGAGGACATTGTTTGCAGAGCGAGGATTGCGTCTGGGACGATATCGGTGATCAGCTCTGAGATATAGAAGGGGCTGTGTTGGATAGAGCTTATAGGAACGGGTAAGTAGCGGTCAAATTTTTTGTATAGTGGGACCTAGCCCTAACAATGGTTAAATGATGTGTTACTAAGGAAAATATGTCAACTTTTTATTTTAAGAAATTTTATTTTATTAAATAAATAATAAAAAATATAACATTTTTAATTTATTTTAATATGATATATTTTCTAAAATTTCTTATTAATTTTTTTAATAACATAAAATTAAAAATAAATTATAAATTCATTTTAAATAAATTAAACATTTAGACAACCACACCGCAACCAACACACATGACAGGGTTGAACCATACAACACAGGAATAAATGAAAGAAACTGGTGAGTTTCGTTCCTGACATCGGTTCCACAGAATCTATTGAAGTTCCAAATATCCCATAATCTGATTTGAACCCAACTGAGTCAGAATTTTCGTATTCCGAACACAATTTTTCAAGCTAATTTAAAACATTTTTGGATCCAATAGTTCCAATAAGTTACACAAGTTTTAAAATAAATTTAAAACTCCTTCAGCAGCTGTTAATGTCTACAACAATTCAGACATTTTCACTTAGGGTGAACCCACATTAATGGCCGTGTTGTTGATTTATTGTGGAGGACACAAATTACACTGTTCTACAAGCTGTCACCCAACTGCTTTTCATGGTGTATGTCATATATTCAGTTTGTCCCATGAAAAGATCTATAAAGTAGTTAGGGTGTGAGGGTGTTCTCACTCATTGTGAGAGACTATATATTATTAGAAGGTAAAGTGGCTATCACATTTAGTTTTGCAGATAGGATATCCATCAAATGTCTGCATTTGTGTTCCTAATCCTTAATGCTTTAACATTCTCTTAATGCTTTTGCTCTTGAAAGTGTCAGGATTTGAGCAAGTCTTGGTAAATTCAATGATGGACAAAGAGCTCTTTGCGCAATCAGGATGGAAACTTTTTAAGGCAATCGTTTATTTTGCCTGTTTACTTTCAACATAAATCTGTCAAGTGAACTTTACTCTTCAGACGTCCATATTAAGGTGTAAGATTATCTTTAACCATTGTTATATTCTCTGTGACACTTGTTAGTTTGTGTCACGAAAACCAGGATTCTACCTGAAGTCCATATTCCTACAGCATAATATGGTACGGTGATGGTTTCAGTGCCCTTTATCAAGTGCACATGATAAAGGGGGCATGTCGCTCGAAACATGTCGTGTGGATATCTGTGTGAAAACACAGTTTTTCACAGCACAGTCTGTGCCTTAGTTTGGTTTCTCCATACCCTTTATGTTTGGACTATGAGTGATTGTATATTGGGGTGGTCATGCTATCAAGAAGAACAGATTTAAACTTCACCTTGCACTCCAGCTACCCTATGTCAAAGGTGAAAGTCAGTGTCCATATATTTACATGACCTTTATGGTTACATTTACTTTAAAGCACAAACCATGAATGATGGCATTTATTTCATATAAAGCCAGTACATGTAACAACATATAAAACAACACGAGCAGAGCTGTTGATCATTCTGAGCAGCCGATTGATTTATTAATGTCCAGAAGGGGAAAGACAGGAGGTGTGAATATACTGTATCCCCATCCTTATTCGTAGGAGAGACAGGGATGCACTAATAGACTAGTACAATTGCCAATTGTCACACCTTCCTCAATTCCGTTTTCTATCAATTACCATGATTGATGATAACTTCAAGGAGTCTTTTAAGAAACGGTGAAAGTTAATCCTGTTCTTATCATTGAGCCAAGTGTCTAGTTGAAGGTTCTAATTGCCTACTTGTGGGATTTTAGGATTTTGAAGATATCCCATTGTTGTGCCTTGCCACAATGCTGACAATGTATTACAACCCAAAACGCTATCCATGGCTCTTCGAGCCTTGGAAATGAGCATTTGCTTAGCTGCTCTCATTGCCATTAATCATGTTCATAACACTGTTGACAGAAGCTGTTTTCTCATTATGCTGCCTGAAAGCAGATCTTCCCAGAATCCTCTTGGGATAAGACAACAATAATCAAGTTCACTTCATAGTTACAAGGTGAAATGGAATAATGGCTAGTCTGCAAAACCAACATTTTCTTTCCAAGTGTTTCCTGGAGACAGATTTGAGACTTTTAGATCTTTATTGGATAAAACAGGTCCTGACAAACCCAAATCAGAATTGTCCAGTACCAATTTATACCCTACAATATCACACCTTTAATAGTTACATCTACAGGAACAAATGCGCACGTCTATAGGGGGAGGATGGAAACCTTGTCACAACCCCCAGTCTGGCCTGTCCATCTACTCATTGGAAAACACATCAAATTAACCGAAAACTCCAACAAACCAGAAGGGAGGAAGAGGGTAGTGAACATAGAAACATAGATACACACTAACATATAATACTAATATGATGACTGCCACCCACATTCAGAGACAGCAGGATGACCTGCTAAATACTTTTATATAATGAGGTTATACACGCCCCTAAATTAAACAATCCTGTAAGAAAAGATTATCCACACCTATAATTTCAATAACAGTTGTATATAGTATTTGAGTTGAATAAGACTACGTCCATCCGTCCAACCCATCTAGCAATATCCTCATTTCCTGCCTAACTGTTGGTCCAGAGGAAGGCAAAAAAAAAACACCAATGTTGCAATTGGAATTTCCCAGATCAACTCTACTTTATGTACAATACCAGTAACTTGCAACATTCCTTGTTTGCAGAAACTCATCCGCTTTTTTTTTGAAACTGACCAATGAACCCTGCATTACAAACTCCCACTGAAGACAGTCCCATAGCTTTACCATTCTCACAGTGAAAAACCCTTTCCGAGCTTGAAGCCTAACCTTTTTTCTTCAAGTCTAAGGGATGTCCTCGTGTCCTTTGACATGTTCTCTTGTGGAACAATGCCCCAATAGTTTATTGTATGGCCCGTTATGTATTTATACACAGTATCATATCCCCACGCAAACGCCCTTTCTCCAGCGTACATAATTGTAACTTCTCTTCATATTCAAGCTCCCCCAATCCCCTTATTAATTTAGTTGCCCTTTTCTGAACCCTTTCCATTTCAAAGATGTCCTTTTTGTCACAGGATTCCAAAATTGCACTGCATTTCCAATGAGGCATACCAATGCTTTGTAAAGAGGGAGAATTACATTTCCTCCCTTGAATCCATACCTCTCTTTAACAAGACAATACCATCGGGCTCTGGCTGTCGCCGCCTGGCACTGCTTGCTACCTTTAAGTTTGTTATCCACCAAAACTCCAAATCCCTTTTCAACAGGGATATATATATATATATATATATATCTCCTTTATAATTGGAGGCACTCAAAGGACTTCGTTTATCAAAAGTCATAAATTTATTTAATCATAGTGCGTAGTTGACGCGTTTCAGCTCCCACATAGCTGTCTCAGCGTGTTTGCGTGGCTGCTCTGCACATATAACTAAGAGTAAGTGATCAAGCTCCAAATTATTACACTATAAACAGGGAGATTTATAAAATTTCTTATCATTAAAAATGATGTCTGATTTTGCCGCAACAATTAGATATTTTTAAACATTTGAAAGCTAACATCTGATTGATTGGGCAAATTAGCACCATTTTTAAGATAAGAATTTTTAATGAATAACCCTGTATATGTCTTTTAGCCACAGCCACAAAGTAGAAATCATTGGGAAGTATTGAACAGTAATAAGATGAGAGGAAGGGGGTCTAACTTCCCAAAACATTGTGTGTACTTAGTTTTTCAGCACTTGAATAAATTATAAACGAGTATGCCTGAGTGTGCCTCCCTCCTAAATTCTATAAGATGAGAGAGACCATATAGCTTTACAAAATCAGACCACATATGCCCTGATCATAGATGTTTATTAACCAGTGTCATCAGCAACATTATGCCCTAACCTTGTCCTTTAAAGATCTTTGTATTAAAAGCTTATTATTGTTATACGCTTCATTGCTTCACAACATGCTCATTTGATACAGATTGTGATTTTCTGTCATGTGTCATATTTAGAATTTCGCTTGTTTATTTTTCTCTAAGGACAGTTGCATTTTTCATTTCATTCGAACCTTTGGGGCCCAGCAATTAAATCCCAGCTGAAATCCACCATAGATCAGAACACACACAGTAGACACGTATTAAATTATACTCATAAGAAACCAGGCTGTAGAGAATTCTGGTAAAGAAGCTTGTTTCTCCCTTTAAATGAATCTCGTGTTTCACTAGAAAGTCGTGAGGTTTTCTAATAAGTCTTTTTTGTTCTCATGTTACAGATTCTTAGCAGCTGACAATTTCATTATTCCGAGTCTAGGGTTTGACACAAATTGCTCCTTTTGTCTTGTTTCTTCCTCAAAATATAGGTTTCTTGCGTGTATTGAATGGTTTATAATGAAACATTTCATTTCTAGTGGCAAGAAAGAGAACACTCTGTATGCTACATTACTCCATGTTACAGCAACATTGCTGGGGGGGTATAACAATATTGCTTTAAGTTAGAATGAAAACATGAACTATAGAACAATGAATATTCTGTGGCCAATCTGAACAATAAATATCCCTTTTTGTACTGTTTGGATTGTGTGCACAGAACTTTTGATCATCAGTATGTGATGTTCACTTAGTGTAGCTCATTAATACCGAAAGGGATCTGTGAACTGTGAGGTCTATGATGGTTAGACTGGAGGTGGATATATTCTCACAGTGACTTATATCAGCCTTGCATTTGCTAAGTCTGAATGTACTAACATGATCAATATTTGTACCTTGTTCCTTTATGTAAAGATCACATCAGTGCAGGTTTTGCGTAAATTACATGACAAATGGTCCAGACCTCTCCTGAGATAGTACAACATGGACAGAGAAGGTATGGTGGCTACCACAAAGGCCTTAATAAGTGAGGTTTTACATCTACAACTAACACACCATAAACTGAAAAAGTTCTATCTTCTTTGAAGAGCTGATCTAGAGGAACATAGACAATAGTGTATCTACTTTCTCTGGGAGCTTCCTTTCTAAATTGATGGTGATTGGAAAGCTGCATGGAAATTGAAAATTCCAGTTCTAGCCATCACTCGTACTTAGGAAGTCCATTATAAAATTTGTTCTGGCTGCCTTGCTCCAACTGTCTGATGATTTCAAACCCTATCACGTCTATAAGGCTGGGAAGCTGAAGATTTAGCTTTTCTGGAGAGAGCGAACCCAAAATCACATCAATGTTAAAATCACTTTATTGCTTGTCATCTCAATATATCCATGGAATATTTAGGTAATTACTAAGCAGATAGTCAAAGTCATTATCACATAAAGGTTACCAGAAGTTATAAATAGATTCCCTAAGATAATCCCCCACTTTAAACACAATAACATCTGTAGGTACAGCCCATGCTAACCTCACCTGACTCAGGGGACGTGGGATGGAAATTGTACATTTGAAATGAGGGAACAACCCTGAGAATTAGTAACACACTTCTCTGCCTGTATTAGTAAAAATTGAGGTCCAGATATTTCAATGCTGCTGTGCAATAAAGGTCCTAATGTCCTTACTGTATGTAATAAATGATGGAACTCTATCTAATGGGCTCATTGACATTAAAACCTTTTACCCGATTCTCCTATGTGAGCTTTCATTTAACTGATTTTTTTTTCTCTG
Organism: Hymenochirus boettgeri; assembly: GCA_019447015.1. Lineage (NCBI taxonomy): Eukaryota > Metazoa > Chordata > Amphibia > Anura > Pipidae > Hymenochirus > Hymenochirus boettgeri. Next base: position 354,632,936 of record CM033469.1, on the reverse strand, counting down.
TTTGGGAGCCAACATGATTGGGCTGTCCATCCAGGCGAACGGCTTGTAAACTAGAGACATGGCCCATAAAATGGGGATATTTGTTCAGAATACATGTCCAGCACATTTAATTAATAGAGTGGTTTCCTAATGAACTGGGCTACAGAATTGAATATAAAGCGATCCACGCGCGTTCTGCCATTCTCTTATTGACCAATATAACATATCTGCAGAGCTTCCCAGGAAAGGAAAAGTTCTTGTATGATGTAAATGAATGAACACAGAGAACAACGTTTTATAAATGTGTCTCTGTGAACGTTCCCACTCAAAGCTGTGAGCAGCTGAATCTGTAAATAAACTGGAGGAAGCTTTTGAGTCAGCAGTTTTGTGTATTAAAGGGAATCGTCACCCAAAAGTATTTAGCTTTTCCCCTTTTGATTGAAGAACAGGCGGTAAAGGAGCTTTGTCTAACCGCCCGTTCTTCGAACCTCTTACAGTTGCCATCTATAAGCCATTTTCCTATACTATATACCTACCTCCCTGGGGCAGGATTGATTTTTCCTACCTCCCATATATTTATTGAGGAAGACATAATAAAGAAAACCAGGAACACTGAGTACCAATCATGATTACAGGGTACTTTCCAATGAATTGCTTTTGTAAATTTTTTATGCTTTAGTTCTCCTTTAATGATTGTATGCTCTCTATAGGGCTTATTTAAGAAGAGGAACAGAATGTGGCCAGTGTTTGGTGGCTGAAGATTAATAGCACGGAGAAACTTCTTTATTATTTTTAAATAAACCTTTAATGTTTTTATATGTATGTTTTTTAATACAATAAGAGCACGGTCCACACTGCAACGCAAGCGCAATTGCACACGGAATTGCATGCGATTTTATGTGCGATTTCGTTGCGTTTGCGCATGTGTTTTTTTCATTAAGTATTGGAAAACGCATGCAATTGCGATTTAATATGCGGAAAATGCAACGCACCCGAAAATGCGCGTTTTTTGGTGCGTTGCCGCGATTCCAATGATTTGAAAAAAAAGCCAAACGCAGAAAAATCTCAGCAGAGTGGCCTAGCCCTAAGAGTAAAAATAAGTAGTTTACTACCTCCTGTAAACACAATGTAATCATAATAACGTTTCACCCTCCCATAATTTCCCACGCAGCTCTGTTCCCTGTCTGTCCCAACACCCCCAACTTCATTCCCAGTTCCATGCTCAGTCAGTCAGTGGGGAAAAGTGTCCACTCTCCTATAGACCCGATGGCAGAGAAAGGGAGGGAGACTGCACTTAGGAAATGAGACTTGAGCTTAAGAGGACAGTTCTGGAAATTATCAATATTTGTTAAATTGTTAGTTTGTGTAATGCCTTCTTAGTTATTCTACATATTCTCTCTCCACCATTTTAAAAATCGGTTTGATTTCATACCCTTTGCTGTTCCCGGCTGTTGACATTAGCTGACATTTCAGGTTCTAACGGTCCTTCTTCTTCCAGGATGCACCAGATCCTTGGAATGTTCCTAACAGTAATTTCTAACCGATTGGCTGTTGGATGGTCAATGATGCTCAGATCTCTACTGAGCACTGAATCAACCCAGGCACTGAGTCAAGGGCAAGACCATAACGGTCTCTACTAGGGTGTCCTGCAAACAGGAAGTCAGTATTTCGGTTGCATTTTTATACACAGACAAAATGCTGAATTGGTAGATTAAGGTCATTGGGATGGAAACCATATGTATTTGCACTGAACTTCCCCTTTAAGAATAGTCCTGGAGCTGCCAAGGGAAAGTTACAGGGGTATAATGTTATAATGAAATATTTCAAGGTGGCAGCAAGTTCAATTATTTTACTATTAATTATTTAGTATGGCAAAACCCTTTAAACCACTAAGCAGGGCCATTTATGCTATCAGTTAATGTTAGATAATGACCCATAGGGTCACTAACCACTGGGTTATTGGCAGTTAATTACATTTGATTGGCTGCTGAAGATTATAGTATGGGCAATTTTTTTGCACCTTTGTTTGCATCAGTCCCTTAATGAAATATCCAACTCCAGTAAAAGGGATATGCTTTCCCTTTAGAGTTCTGCAATTTAAATAATGGAACATGCGAAAATGACAGATTATTACAATATACTGTTAGACACTGAGTCTGAAAGTGGTTTACTGTGATGGTATGGAGAACCATTGGGTGTCAGGTAATTATGCTACCATGGGCATCCTCAGTTTAGGGCAAGAGGGGCATTAGCCACACATATACAGTACACACCTATACATTACACACATATACACACACACCACCTCTGACATTTCGACCCAGTTTTGATTCTATCTCCGTCGCTGCCCCGACCGTAATGACGACCATGGACATTTGTCTGCATTCACGATCGGTCGGATTCGGCCCATACACATTAGCGGTATTATTAAATCGTCTGGGTCAATGGGATTTACTTATTATGGCTATTGTGTATGGCCACCTTTACCCAGCAAGCACAGTGTAAATCATTGCAGAGCTGTTCCCCTGATGTGAAACTTGTTGCAAAGTCCCATTCTGCAGAGCAGTGAGCAGGAAGGGAAGTTACCCAGAGTCCTTGGTCTGGAAGTAGAAACCGACCTCTACGATATGGAGATCTAGCGTGGGTCCTGCAGTGTGGGCCCAGATACAGATAAGGAAATGAATGTACGGTAAGTGCTGGAATGGGGATTAAATCATATATATATTATAGTTAATATGGAACCCAAGGCATATACTGAGAAGCAGTGTTCACACCAGTAGGCCTAATAATTCACAGCACTGAAAGGATGAGACTTGGCAGTTCTACATTAGATGAGATACAGTCACACGTTTATTGTACCCCGTGATTTATGCCATGCTGATGTCCCCTCTTGATAATTTCCTATTCTTTCCTATGGTTTTACCCAGGAAATGTTTATGGATGTTGGTTAACTTGGTTTAATTACATGTTATTTTCATGACCGGTTAATCAATTGTCATATGGGGTCATGATTAGGGAGTAAAATATACCAATAAAAATACAGGATTCAATGGTGCCGGAGGGGTTATGGAAGGGAGGGGGCTGTGGGGTTGCAGGTTCCAGTGAATGAAGGGAAATTATAATGTAATGTATCCCTTTAATACATTAATATGATTTTATGTCACCATAGAATTCCCAGACCTCTATAACCCTTGGAGATTATTAATATGCTTATAATTTACAGTAGGGAATACATTATCCCTTATAATACATGACGGTACCCAGAGTTCCCTGCTCTGTATTACTCAGACTGTGTGCTTGTATTTTTATATGGACCCAGAACTCCCCAGTAGGGATGGCCGGTTCGCGGATCCGGATCCGCCGCGGATTTATCCCGTTCGCGAATGCGGATTTTTCCGGATTTTCCGCCTTCGGAACTTCCGATTTGCGGATTTTTAGTATTTTCAAAAAGGATTTCTCTTCCATAAATACATATTTTTGAAAAATTTCGAAATTACGAGGATTACTCGTATTTCGAAAATACATATTTTCGAAATACTAGTTTTCTCAAATTTTCGAAAATACGAAAAATCTCGTAATTTCGAGGGTTTTTTCATTTTAATGAGTCCGCTCGCGGATTTTTGAATTTTCGAATTTTTTGAAAATCGCGGATCCTCGAGCGGACCGGATTTTGCGAAGTTCGACATCTCTACTCCTCAGCAATTTCTAATATCCTATAATTTACAGTAGGGATACATTATCCCTTATAATACATGATGTGGTACCCAGAGTTCCCTGCCCTGTTTATTAGACTGTGTCTTTGTACCTTTATAGGGACACAAAACTCCTCAGTGACGTCTAATATCCTTATAATTTACAGAATAAAATAATATCCTTCTAATTCATGATTGTATCAGAGTTCCCTGACCCACAGTATCGGATCCATCACCCTCCCTCCGCACGCCATAACGGAGATTACGGGTAGTTAAGTCATAGAATGCTTTCTCCGACATTGTGGACTCACGTTGATATATGTAGTGACACTTAAATGACATTTTTATGGACTTAACACGCTGCTGACACTAGCACTTTATTTATGAATTTTATACATTAGTGGAGGTATTCCTCCTCTGTTTTATTGGATTATATTGTATTGTGTAAAAAATATTTTAGCATTATACTTATTATATATTAAATATTTTTTTAACTTATGTGCATTTTTAGTGGTGCTGACTTTCCTTGGGTTTTTAACCCATTGTATACTTGTGGAATTATATATTGTTTGTGGAATTGTATTCCTGATGTTTTATATATTGTTTTCATTCAGTGTTATTTCTATTCCTATAATTTACATTAGTGATATCTGTGTCCTGTACCTTTATATGGACATAGAACTCCTCAGTGACTTCTAATATCCTTATAATTTACATTAATGAATACCTGTGTCCTTGTACCTTTATATGGCTATAGAACTCCTCGTGACTTCTAATATCCTTATAATTTACAGTAAGGGTATGCAGAGTTCCCTGACTAGATCCCCTCTTTATAATGAGCTAGAAGTTTGGAGCCACAGTGGCTGACTTTCATATTAGTCAACCAGCTATAAAGTATACCAGACAGTAAATGCACTACCATTTTTTTATGGATGTTTACCTGAAATATTCAGGCGGTGCTAGGGATTAATATTACTTATACTAATAAAAAAATGGGGTGGGATGACAGACTCCCAAGTATCCCCACAAGCACTCCCACACCTGATATCCACTAATTTGAAAAAAAACGATTTATTGGCACAAAATAACACCCTACACCAAAATCAACCATTACCCCCCAACCCCCCATAAATACCAAAATCACAGTACAATATAGTTCACTGGGCATCCCCAGCGTTAAAGAATAATAAAAGGTCTCTATAGAGTGGTCCGCGGCTGTGTACTGTCCAATAAGGTGGCTCAGTGCTTGGAAATAATAAGTCACTGTAAAAATACACAGTTCCAAAGTTCCTTAGGCACGCCACACTGCAACGCAAACGCAATAGCATCGATTTCATGTGCGATTTTCGTTGCGTTTGCGATTGCGATTTCTTCATTAAGTATAGGAAAACGCATGCGATTGCGATTAAAAATGCAGAACGCAAAACGCAATTGCACCGAAAAACGCGCGTTTTTTTTGCGTTGCCGCATTTTCAATGATGGAAAATCACAAGCGCAATCGCAATCGCAAAAAAACGCAGCAGTGTGGCCTAGCCCTAAGACTGTGTGCAAACTGCAACATAACAAGGATCCAAAAATAGAAAGAAGCGGCTCATGAACAGTTCCCCAGTTAGAGACAAAATGCAACATGGTTACATTTATTCTGTGCCAATAAATGGTTTTTTTCTAATTAGTGGATATCAAGTGTGGGAGTGCTTGTGGGGATACTTGGGAAGTCTGTCATCCCACCCCGGTTTGTTTTAGTCACCCAGCTATGCTTGTTTATCGTGGGATCTGTGAGGTCGGTATGAGGTGCCTTGTGGATCTGTGAGGGGCACCTGGAGACATATACCTATTGGATTCTGTGGGGTGCTTAGGTGAATTTGTGTGGCCCTAGGTGATTCTGGGGGTGCCAAGGTTATTCTGTGTGGGGGGGGTTCTTCTGGGTCTGTGGGATCTGGTGCAACTGGAGAGTCTGTAGGGTGTTTGGATTCTTTGCGGAGCCTTGAAGTTTTACATAAGTTTCCTGTTATATAGATTTAATGGAGGCTGAATAGAGACATCGTCCAGCTAGTCCAACCTTTATACCCTACTCATGAGCCCTACGTAACAGTTGATCTACAGGAAGGCAAAAAAAAAAATTCTTTGTGACTCCGAAAGGCAATTGGAAAGGAACCTTGAATCAACAAGAACTAGCAGGATTCCATTCACTCTGGGGCTAATGTCTACATAAAGATTTACCAGAGCTGCAAGGCTCTGGGTGAACCTCCCCCTTGCGTAAAGGAGCCTTGCAGCCTCTGGTAAATAGGCTTGCAGGGCTGCGCAATTGTCTCCTCCGATACTGCAACCTAGGGTTCTATAGACAAACATTTAATCTATCTAATTTAAAAGCACACTATCCTATGAAAATGTACTTTTTAAAATTAAAAGTAAGGTAGGATCACCTCAAACGTCACAGGAACGTTAATATATCTAGTTAGCAAGATATAAGCATTCCCCATCCACTGATATGCCCCAATCTAAATTCTTACTCACCTGTTAATGGTGCCCTGCAGACCAATCCAGTGACATTCAATCAATTCTTCTGGAACCACCTTTCCCATATTTCTTCGCAAACAACATACGATCGCAAAATAAATGGGCCAGACAGGACCTGGCGATCCTATGTAGGTCACGAAGAAGAACAGGAAGGGGTACACATTTTTTTGAGAAAAATCAATTTCTGTATTCTAGGCCAGTCTTTATACAATAGTGAGGCCCTGATAGCAATGGAATTTTTGTTATTTTAATATACCTACACTTATCGATATTTTTAAGTTCCTGATGCATTATTCCTATAGGGAATACTACATACGTTTCCCATTAAACCACCATTTGACAGTTTGATTGTAGATATTTACTTGAAAAATAATATTCATGTTTCCTTATAGAAATATATAGGAGATTCTAAAAGTTCTTATCGTTTAAAATGGTGCTAATTTAGCCCCAACCAATCAGATCTTATTTAACATTTGAAAGCTAACTCTGATTGGTTGGGGCATTTTAAACAATAAGAACTTTTATTGAATAACCCTGATAGTGCAAAGCTCTTTTTGCCGTTCTTGCAACTATTCCTTGATTTCTAGTGCCATCATGTGGCTGATTTTCTTATTACAAATAAAATATGTATACCAGTGGCAATTTTTAGTGGCCACAAATACCAAGCTCTGCATTCATGATTGGGGTAAATAGCACGGCCAGCATTTACTAATCAGTAAATATCAAGTTTGTGCGGATCGGATACTCACAGCCTGGTACTAGTAACTACCTGCAGGCAACTAGTGTGGCCCCAGCGTGACTCAGTGTTGGGCACCCCTGCCTTACTTTTATCAACATAGAATCTTATCTCCCACTTAGCAGCCCAACTGATCATTTATATAGATCCACCCTGCATGATCCTCTGTATCTTTTATGGTCAACCCGCAAACACAGAAACCTTGCTGACAATACTAACTTCCAAATCATTAATAACACGAATAAATAGATGTGGCTCCAAGACATATATATAATTTTAGTCCAACTACTCTCTTTATTATTATGTTACCATAAAGAACTCTACCCCTTCTGTCCTTAACCACTCAGTCCTCACCTTCTGGATCATAATTGTAAAATTAACTTACCTAAAGTAACAGGCCAAAATATTGTCTGTTCCATCTCCCAGTAGTGTCTGTAGCTTGGCCTTTGGCCTATGGGAAGACGAAGTGACCTGAACCTGAATTTTTTATAACTTTATCTACTGGGGGGTGAGAACTGGGCTGTTCAGGTCCTCACCCTGGATACTTTAAAGGCAAATGGAAAATGGGAGAGTTTGGCACCTGTGTTATCCTTTAATATAACAGGTTAATATATTGCTTGCCATTCGCTGAGGATTTGCACAGGTGTATCCTGGTTTCGTGAAAAAAACGCTATAGTTTTTTGTAAGGAAAAATAGAAATAATTCAATTAAAATCCGTCTAGTAATTAAATACCCAGGACTATTTCATAATAGTAATTATTTTCATAATTCTTATTCTTTTAGCTTCCTGTGAGAAAAACTGGATTCGAAATTCCAGGTGATGACCATGTAAGTATTTTTCTCATTCTGAACGAGAAAGCCAGACGGATAACTAGCTCAACGTCTTCAAGCACTAGTTGATCCATTTGATCTAACAATACCAACAACTATACCTATAACTATACTATATTATAAACTATACTATAACTAATTGGAACTTTACTATAAATATATTATAACTATATTGTAATTGTACTATAACTATATTATTACTATATTATACTATAATTATAACTTTACATAAATATATATTACTATATTACAACTATATTATAAATTTACTATAATATATTATAACTATATTGTAACTATACTATAACTATATTATACTATATTATAACTATAATTATAACTTTACTATAAATATAGTATAACTATATTGTAAACTACTATAACTATATATAACTATATTATAACTATACTTCAACTATACTTAAATATATTATACTTACTATATTTACTTACTAGATTATAACTATACATAAATATATTTAACTATATTATAACTGTTTATAGTTAAATGATAACTATACTATAACTATACAATAACTATACAATACTAATTCTAACTCTATTATAACTATACTATAACTATATAAAAACTGTACCATAACTATACAATAACTATATTTGTTTTTATTATATTTATTATTTTTTATAGCTTTCTCCTGATGAAAAATACCAAGAAGATACTATTATATTGAAAAATAAAATAGGGATATCCAACCCAATGTGTAGACAGAGAATGCTGGGAGTTTTTAACCATCTGGGGGCCACAGGTTGGATATCATGAAAGTAGAATCTATTCGAACTTCGACTTTGTTTTACAATAAAACAATGTAATATATTATATACAATATTATAATCTTTATTTAATGTGTGTGTTTTTAGACTCCAGCGGCCCAGGAACTGTCAATACCAGCTGTTGAACAAGGAAGTGTAAATTGGAAGTTAAGATTGAAATAAAAAACAAATGAAAAATAAGTTTATAATCGTTCTATTATAAGTTTTCTGCATTAAGTCAAACTCATTTATAGTGCCATTATGTGCTGTTTTACATATAAAGTGTATAACCAGATCAATGTGACATCTGGTAATGTTACCTAATATAATTACCAAGGACATTGGGTAGTTATCATGCCAGTTACTGGTATATGCACAATAGCTATTTCCATATCTATATACACTGTAGATATAAAGATATACCGGTAGGAGAAAATCTGTAGATATTTCCCCATCATTCTCAACATCCAACCTCTTCCATTCCATCTACAATATGATATGGTTTTTTATCCAGTACCGTATTTTCATATTCATTCCTTTATTTTTAGGCTCCAGCTGAGGAAAAGAGGAATTGTTTTTGGTTCCTGTTACACCTGTAAGTAGGATATAAGACTAAAATATACACAATATGGTATTTACCTTTACAGCATTTGACTATTTCCGTAGTGTTTTATCTGAATGAAGTACAGCCCTTTCCCGTTAATTTGTTACTGGCTTTAATAGAAAACATTTGAAGATATTGAAAAGTGTATGGCATTTCAATTACTCTGGGGATTTAAGAAGTTTTCCTACTTACCTATTCTCCTGTCACTTCTAACGCCAAATAGCATTATTAATGTGTATAATAAATATATTATATACAATAGTATAATCATTATTTTAATGTGTGTGTTTTAGACTCCAGCTGAGTTACAGGACCTATCACTTCAACCGTTGAGCAAGTAAGTGAAACGGAAGTTAAAATTGAAATAAAAACCAAAATATAGTTTAGTTTTCTACTCATCTTTATGTGAAACTACCCAAATCATAGAGGCAATAGATTATATAGAATATATTTAGATATTTTCCTATATACTTAACAACCAAACCTCTACTATCATTTTCCTTGTATCCATTTAAGTTCCATGGTTATATATATTCTTTATTGGATTGTTCTTAGTTTTCTATTAATATTTGTTTTCTAGGCTCCGGCTGTGGCACCTTTGGTCTTACCAGCTAATGAACATGTAAGTTAACATTGAAATAAAAAAACTAAAATACATTTAATGCGGTATAGTCAGACTCTATAAGTTGTTACAAACCCCTAATTTAAGTATACAGCGTTGGGTGTCAATATATCCCAGATATACTGGGTATGGACAGCTAGTTCCCATTGGAAGTAAACGTAGAGAGGCAGTGGTAGATTTTTAAAATCTTTTGACATCACATCTAGAGATGGGAGCGAAACTCACTAGTTTCATTTCGATTTCAGATTCCTGGATCTCATGAAAATCCCGAAGATCCAAAAATCCAAAACCGGAAGGAATTTTTAAAATTTTTCGAATGTATGTGGCTATTTTCGATAATTTTCGAAAGTAGCTTTGAATGTTCGGTTTTCGAAAATACGATCGGAAACTCGAAAATATCCCCGTACATTTGAAAATTATCGAAAATGTCTTCTGAAGTCCTGAATTCTGGAGGATCTGTATGGATTTGGATGGATCTTTCGGATTTCTGTGTCGGATCCGGGTTTGTGTTGAACCCGGCTTCCATCTCTAATCACAGCCTAATGAATTTCTCTGGGATTAATTATCCAATTATTGATTAGAAATAGTTATAGGTTACCTCCCCACCTAATAAACTGCCAAACCAATAAATGTCATGTACAATAGTATATATTTTTAATATTTTTATATATATTTTTCAGACTCAAACTAAACAGCCAAAGAGGAAACGCAAACTTGACGAAAACAATGAGAGCGAATCCATTGTAAGTTTTCTTGGAGAATCTGTACAGTGCTAGAACTCAAGGCGACATCAGCTATAGTTAAATTTAACTTCCAGTTGAGGTTATTTGCTTTTCTCATTTATTAATGTGGAGTCTCGTTCTATAGTAATTCTCTTCTGAAGGGTCTTTCCCTTGCTCGATGATTACACTTACTTCAGAAAAGGATTACTACAGACAAGATACTAAATTGGACAGGAACTACAGTTTCAAAGGTAATAAAGTAATAAAGTTTTTTATTAGGAGCTGTGAATTGTCAAAATCTACAGTATTTAAGCTGGGTACACACGATGAGAATTTTCGGTCCGATCGACCGATAGTGTATCGGTCGTTCGGACCGAATTATCGCATCCGAATGCAGCCATGTCCGTCCGATCGTTCGTCCGAATCGGATGAAGACATGGTGGAAAACCTCATCCGATCGTGCGGTCCTCTATGGATCGTCGCGGTAACTTTTGGACGCAGTTGCTTTTGCCGCGACCGACAGTCCTTCCTCCTGGCCGCCCGTTCGAAAGTATCGAACGGTCGGTCAGGAGGAAAAATCGCTAGTGGTGTACCTAGCTTTACACCATGGTTGACAGCCCGTTAACCCTTCCTCTGTATGTCACCCATGACTATCTCTCCTATCGCTAATTTGCATGTGTATTATATTAAACACTATTTTAAGGAAGTGTTCTCCCAAAATGACATTTAAAACCTTCTGTACAATAAACTCCCCTGTGCCCCCAGCCCCCAGGATCCTTTCTTGTGAAAAATTCTCTTGTAGCCTCTGCAATCAGCTTGCAAGTTCTGCTGGTTTTTGGTGGGAGTGTCCTTCACTCTGCACTGCTTGTTGTCTATCTGCTGTACTGACATGTTAAACCCCGCCCCATTTGTCCCCATGACTAATAGACTTTCCCTCTCTTCACGTGCACTTTTTTGGCTACATCATATTATTACAGCTCAGCACTGAATTTATGGATTAGTTACACACAAATCCACCTCATTTGGTACTGATTAATGAATGAAAATATATATATTTATTATGTGTATTGATTTCTATGTTTGTATATAGCAGTGTGTTACTGTGAGTCTGTCAGTGTGTTTGTGTATCTGTGTGAGTCTGTCATTGTGTTTTGTATCTGTGTGAGTGTGTTTGTGTAACTGTTTGTGTACAGACCTTTCTCTTCCCATAGTACCTGTGCATCACTTTCAGTGTGGCATAGTAGTGTAGGTAGAGACAGCTATCCATGATGCACAGACATTTCCCATAGTGCCTTGCATCGCTGTCATGGTGGCATAGTATTGTAGGTAGGAGAGAGACAGCCATCCATCTCACACAGCTCTTTCCCTTCCCATAGTGCCTGTGCATCGTTTTTGTGTTAAGTAGTGCAGGTAGGAGACAGACATCCATGATGCACAGCCCTTTCTCCTTCCCATAGTGCCTGTACATCACTTTCAGTGTGGCATAGTGTAGATACCAAACATAGTCTTCCATCACACATAGACCTTTCCCTTTTGATAGTGCCTGTGCATCACTTTCAGTGTGGTATAGTGTAGATACCAAACAGTCATGCATCACGAACAGCCCTTCCTGCAAAAGTAAAGCTAGCTGTTCAGTGAACCAAACCTATCCTTACATGCAGTGTGTGGCCGAAATGTTCAAACTTAGACTTGTTTTGCGGCTCACATGCACTACGATTGATAAATTTCACCAGTAACATTACTAGGGAACGAAGCATCATATGCTCAAACAGATAAGAGGTATGGGACCTGTTTAAATTATATCTTCTGTAATCTAACTACTTCATTTCACCACTGAACTATTCCTTTAACTAAAGTTTCATTGAATATAAAAATGTACACACTTGTTTTTAGAGATTGTTTTAATTAGTAGGTAATCAGGCCACAAGAGAAAATGACAAATGCCCTATAATATTTAATCTTAGGTTATATCTCTGAACATCAATTCCAAAAATCTATAGCCTATTCCAGTCCTGTTCATGGACAAATATTTTTGTATTTTATATTTTAAGGTTCCTAGTCAAACACCTCTGAAAAAAGGAAGAAATGCAAACTGAAGATCAAGTAGAATCCTTTGTAAGTTGCAGTTTTGAATTGTAAGTACCTTAAGATAATGTAATTTTAAGCTGGGTACAACACGAGATATTTTGGTCCGATCGACCGATAGTTCAGTGTATCGGTCGATCGGACCGAAATTATCGCATCTGATGTGCTCATGTCCATCGACCTTTCATCCAAATCGACGAAAGACGATCGTACAGGGTGGAAAACCTCGTCCGATCTTGTGGTCCTCTATGGACCGCACGATCGGTCGCGGTGACTATCGGACGCGGCTGCTTTTGCCTCGACCCACAGTCCTTCCTCCTGGCCGACCGTTCGAAGTATCGAACGGTCGGTCAGGAGGAAAAATCGCTAGGTGTGTACCTAGCTTAAGTCACCTCACCAGATATCATTGTCTGAGAATACAGGGCACATTAACAAAGATAGTAGCTGTGTATTTCTTACCTCTTTCTTTGCTGAGGCTACTGGATAATGAAATTAACCTGGGGTTAACTAGGGGTTAGCTCCCATAATCCACATCCTGTTTTGGTGAAGGTCCTTCCCAGCTAATGTACATTAATACATTTTACCCTTGCTTCCTAGAATCCGACAGCAAGTAATTCTGGGGAATTTAACCTAACCCTATGTACTCTGTCTTGCTAAAAGCAGAGCATTAAACCTCTATCCCATCAAGCTAACACAAAGAATGCCATGTATATTTAAAAATGTCATCTTTACTAGAATTAGTGGAAGCAAAAAAAGCGTAAACTCAGATGATAATTTAGTATTGTTCCTTGTAGGCTATTCTTTGTGCTACTACTGGCTGAAAAATAACCTGCAAGGGCAGTGGAGATATCTGTATAGGAATACTTTATATATATATCACCGGTAGACAAGTTAGGGCTGTTTACATTGGAGAAGCGACTTTTAAATTATTAATGGGTCTTTAATAAACTCCCTGGTGCATTGTTCACTAATCGGTCATATCAGAGGACACGTGGACATCCTTTAAGGTTGGAAGAAAAGAAGTTTCATCTTCAGGTTAGGAAAGGTTTCCTTACAGTGGAACGGTGAACTGTGAATTATGGAACAGACGTTAAGGTTAGGCCACACTAATGTGTTTTAATAAATAAAATGTGCATGCGATTTTAAATAATATGAAAAAAATTCTGATGCACGTGCAATTGCACATGTGTGTCCGTTTTTTCATAAGCAAGAAGAGTAGCTGGGCACACCAGTCTTAGTGCAAAGGTATTTACGCCACTTCAACCTTTCCCCCTCTGATTAGATGGCAATGGAACCTTGGTGACTGGTTATATTCTTATATTTACAATAGTGGTAGATTATTTAACACACACTTGTAGTTATACACACAGAAAGTCTGACTAGGATATATAATTATCCTTTAAACTGGAGTTTATGCCAAATACTCTTTATAAATATTCTCAATTATCTAAACTGACTAACAGATTCAGCTTAAACTATCACAACAAACTAATTGATTTAAACCTATAAAGTTAGGATGATATTTGAAAGAAATATAAACAAATCCGCAGTGGAAATAAATATACGTTTACTGTATCAAATAGACTTTACATCAAGGAGGGGGATTTTTACATTGTAGTGTAACATCTCATGGAGTAAACTGGGTCTTTTATTTACATTCACAATGGAAAAAGTAGAAAGGCCATAGACAGCAATAGATTATGGCACTGACACAGAGGCCATAGTGAGACGTTATTAAAACTATTTAATCCAGATAGAACTTGGTATAGGATCTCGATTTATGAATCCCACAACCAGAGTCCAGGATTCCTGAGGGATGTTGGGAATTGTATTAAACAACAGTCGGAAGATTTCTATTAGTGTTAAATCAGAAAATTTTGACCAATTAACAACTGAACCAATCTAACTTAACTGTCGATGTGTGTGTCAAGCCCATAGGGAGCAGGTAGAAATATGGTTTCCAACCCAATACACTATTTTTCTCACAATTTCATTAAAGAAACAGGAATTAGCACTGTTGTCTAAAGAAATGATTCAATATCTGGATAAACTCCCGATCTATTCCCTTTATTAAAGGGGAAGTTCTACCTACAACTAATAGTAGGCAGATAATATATGGATATATAAGGTTATGTGCTTATAAAAAGCAATTCATGGGAGTCTTCAGGGAAAGGATTTACCACAGCACACCAGTCACTAGATTTCATACTTTCCTGCATGAAACACAGACATAGGTGGATTAAGCCATTCTGTTCACTGTTTAAACTATTTCTCATCCACATCATACTACCAGCCCTCATGAATGACTGGGAATCACATGAAGAAGTTGGTTTCATATCTGCAGAGTGCAATTACAGGTGATCTGCCTTCTATTGGTGACGTTTCGGAACCGGTGTGGTTCCTTCCTCAGACAAACATAAATGTTTTGTGTTTGTCTGAGGAAGGAACCACACTGGTTCCGAAACATCCCCAATAAATACCTTTTGCACTAAGACTGGTGTGCCCAGCTACTCTTCTTGCTTATAAATTGACTGTTGGCTACAGCGCTGGAGCACCCAGTACTTTATATGATTGCTACTACTTGGTTAAGGTGTGCAGGATCCTAACCTTCTGCATTGTGTGTCTGTTTTGGTAACGCATGCGATCACCAATTTATTCCGAAATCGCATGCATTTCTATAACGGAAAATAGAAAAGGCGCATACGCAAACGCTAGACAACGCGAGATTGCGTGCACGCTTTGGTGCATGGCAGTGTGACCTCAGCCTAAATGCTGAACTTGCTCTGGATCTAATACCTGCAGAAAGTTTACATAAGGAAAATACAAATGGGGAATTTACTGAGAAACCCATTTACTGTACAATAGTGCTTGTTCTTTCTACTTAAAGTTCCATGACCCCTACAAACGCACTCAACCTTTCCCCCTCTGATTCTAGATGGCAATGGAACCTTGGTGACTGGTTATATTCTTATATTTTACAATAGTGGTAGATTATTTAACACACACTTGTAGTTATACACACAGAAAGTCTGACTAGGATATATAATTATCCTTTAAACTGGAGTTTATGCCAAATACTCTTTATAAATATTCTCAATTTATCTAAACTGACCTAACAGATTCAGAGCTTAAACTATCACAACAAACTAATTGATTTAAACCTATAAAGTTAGGATGACTATTTGAAAGAAATATAAACAAATCCGCAGTGGAAATAAATATACGTTTACTGTATCAAATAGACTTTACATCAAGGAGGGGGATTTTTACATTGTAGTGTAACATCTCATGGAGTAAACTGGGTCTTTTATTTACATTCACAATGGAAAAAGTAGAAAGGCCATAGACAGCAATAGATTATGGCACTGACACAGAGGCCATAGTGAGACGTTATTAAAACTATTTAATCCAGATAGAACTTGGTATAGGATCTCGATTTATGAATCCCACAACCCAGAGTCCAGGATTCCTGAGGGATGTTGGGAATTGTATTAAACAACAGTCGGAAGATTTCTATTAGTGTTAAATCAGAAAATTTTGACCAATTAACAACTGAACCAATCTAACTTAACTGTCGATGTGTGTGTACAAGCCCATAGGGAGCAGGTAGAAATATGGTTTCCAACCCAATACACTATTTTTCTCCACAATTTCTATTAAAGAGAACAGGAATTAGCACTGTTGTCTAAAGAAATGATTCAATATCTGGATAAACTCCCGATCTATTCCCTTTATTAAAGGGGAAGTTCTACCTACAACTAATAGTAGGCAGATAAATATATGGATATATAAGGTTATGTGCTTATAAAAAGCCAATTCATGGGAGTCTTCAGGGAAAGGATTTACCATCAGCACACCAGTCACTAGATTTCATACTTTCCTGCATGAAACACAGACATAGGTGGATTAAGCCATTCTGTTCACTGTTATAACTATTTCTCATCCACATCATACTACCAGCCCTCATGAATGACTGGGAATCACATGAAGAAGTTGGTTTCATATCTGCAGAGTGCAATTACAGGTGATCTGCCTTCTATAGGCACCATAGGATTTCACTTTTCCGATGATTCATTCTGTTTCATTATCAGTCTTTATAAAGTGAGTGACAGGAAGTTAATCTAGAAAAAGAATTTGGAATCATCAAACCAGTAGCATGATAGTAACTGTTAATATACAATTCCCATAATCCTTCTGAAATGCTAAAGGATCATTAGTAAGGGCCGGCCTGCTGAATAAACCGTACTATTGGCAAACTACTCCCAAAAAACAGCAATTGACATAAACATGCTCTATAACGTTTACATGGCGTATTACGGCCTTTACCTGAATGAAAAATGAACTATTTCCAAGGAAATTCACATGATCCAGTATAAGGCATATTTTAGGTAAGACTGAAAACTTACCAGATTGTAATAACCTGCAAAACCACACACATATCCTAGAACATACAGTGTATATGTAACAGTGTACATATAACATGGTGTACATATTGTGTATATGTAACAGTGTACATAAAACATGGTGTACATATAGTGTATATGTAACAGTGTACATAGAAAATTGTGTACATATAGTGTATATGTAACAGTTTACATAGAACATGGTGTACTTCCATGCAGTGACCAGGCCATGGGTGAAAACTGCCCCCGATCTACCCAGGCCCACCCCTGGAGCACATGCCCCACCCACCCGTGCTGCAAAAAAAAATTGCAGGTGGGTTACTTGCGGGTGTATATAGTACATGCAGGTGTCTACCTTACTATCTCTATTTTTCTTCCTTAGTCTTTAAATTAGTATTGGTATTATTGGTCTGTAAAATTTCCAAAAGGTGCTAAAGGCAATAAGAGAAACTGACAGCATACTGTACTAAAACAATAACTTAAAGTTGTTTTCCACAAGAAAAATATATAAAATGTATCACTTCGCTCACTGAGCAACAAGACTACAAATGAATAAGTTCAGTGCCAAACTGATAAATAATAATATGAAGGAGTTCAGGAACTGGCTGTCTGTTTCCCTTAAAGTAATGAGTTGTTCTTCAATGTAGTAATCTTGTAACGGGATGTAACTGGCGGTTTGAAATACACAGACACATTAGTATCTCTCCTTTAGGCTCCATAGGCACCAGGAACAGATTTAAGAACTATGACTTCATCCTGGGAGTTCTGGGTAGTGTACACTACAATGTTACGTTCCACAGACAGCGTTACAGTGCACCAGCAGAAGGGAATGGTACATGAGAAATCCACATAGAATTGTTCCGTTGCCAATCAATGGCAAATGTGCAAACAAAAACAGTTACATCCTCTGCTTATTTCCCCTTAAATGATTTTAGAAAAAGTTAAGCAGGTTGAAGCTGGAAATGAGGCGTAAGCATCGCCCCTGGGCAATCATAGGTAGACTATATTTTCTTCTATTTTCCCATTTTCTGCATGGCATGGCCTGGCTTCAAGTGGGGTTTCCAGTGGTTCTGTGGACTGTGGTGAGGGAGAAGCTAGTAGTGTTCCACAAAAAATGACATGAGAGGCATTAAGATCTAAAACAGAAGGGAGAAGGATAATAGTTAGACAGCAAGATATGTTTACCATAAAGCACAGGGGTCTGCTAGGTTACTGCCCTTTCATAGGTTCTGCATCCGACTGACAACAATTGTAACAGTTCTAACTCAGTATCTGCCTTATAGGAACCTCTATTGGCCGAGACATGGAAGGCTGTGCATACTAGCATTTTGATAATGATTCTTATTAGGATGGAGGTGCTGAAAAAACAAGATTGTGGGCTAAGCTCCTATAGTGAAAGGGAAAAATGTCACAAAGTACATAGACACAGTAGGGGAAATTATTAACTGCACTAATCTATCTAGTATTTGGCACCTACCATTGTTACACGCATCCTTGTTTCTGTGTCGTGAAATGAGTGAAGAACTTTCAAGTCTTTGGCGTTGAGAGACCTTAGAGTTCCACGGCTCACTAATGGTGTCCATGGTACTTTCATTGGTAGATTGGGTGAGGTATGAACCAGAGCTGCTAAACAAATGAGCATTTGGATAGTCTGGGGTTGGTAGTGATGTGATATTGTTGATCGATATACGAGCTAGGGAATTATTAATGTAGACAGACTCCTCATCTTGCAAACTGCCAGAATGGCAATGCCTTATACCCTGCTGAAAAGAATGATAAAAAGGAATTAGAACTATAATTCTGTCTTCATACTTCATTAGAGATTTGTCTCTAAGGGTCACTATGGTATAATGTTATTATGAGTTATGGTATGAAACAATATAAAGGTTATAGAGTAGTGACTACAGGTAAGTTATGATGGGAGGAGTATCTTAGTACTATAGCTGACTTCATTAGATCTCACAGTACATGAAGGTGTCTGGTGTGTTTTATTTACATTAGATCAATCTGCTGTCTTACAGATTAATCCATAAAACATGATGAGCTAAAAGGAACCAGTTCTTGTTGTAGATTTTCCAGTTTCCTTTGCTTTCCCTTAAGTTGATATAAGTTTACTTACCTCCACTTTGCTGTTTGAAGAGGCCACACTGTGGTTAAAATGCTTCCAGAACTTAAGGTGAACGTTCAAATCTTCCTTTTCTTTCTCTACCAGCCTATGACCTTCTTCTAATCTATCCAGGTTTTGCTGGAATTCTTGTTGCTGCTGTTCTAGTTCCTGTCTCTTCTGCAGCAGAAGATTTTCCTTGCTCAGGCAATCCAGCTCCCTCTGCTGGAGCATTGTCTCTTTCTCCTCATGTTCCCTTTGTTTCTGGTCACACTCACGCAACCAACGCTGTTGTTCTTGGCGAAACTTATGCTGAAGTTTGTGCAGATTCACCATCTCCCCCCGGTGCTTTTCCAGGTTGCGACATTTTTCATGTTCATAAAGTAAGGTCCCACGAGGTCCAAGGCTTTTAAATCCCAGTTCTTGATCTTGAAGTAAAGTATTTTGGAGTTCTATGTGGCTGTCTTGCAAAGCTACAGTAGCCTAGCAAACAAAATAAGATTATAACAAGCGTATAATACAAGAGTTATGAAGAAAAACATTCATTAAAATTGTCTAGAAGATGGTGGATCTATACATTTCTTAACAAAGGTCTGGGAGCTCAGAAGTAAATTAATACTAATCCATTTATCCAAGCTGTGATTTGACAAGTTTATGGAAAAATTGTTCCAAGGATATTGGAGTTGTTCCAAGGATATATCCAATTGCCATTTGGAGTCAGGAAGGAATTATTTCCCCTTCATATTGTTTTTTTATTTAACTTCCTCTGTATCAACTGTTGGGTAGGAAATGTGGGTATTGCCGAGTAGGTTGGACTAGATGGACGTATGACTTTATTCAACTTCTATACTACAATACTATACCATACTATTCTACTTTACTATACAATACTATACTACTCAATACTATAATATATTATTCTATACAATACTATTCTACTATACTATAATATACTACAATACTATACTACAATACTATACTATTCAACTATACTATACTATTCTATACTACAATACTATACCACAATACTATACTATACTATTCTACTATACTAAACTATTCTATACTATACTATTCTACTATACTATACTATACTACAATACTATACTATTCTACTATACTACACTACTATACTAAACTATTCTATACTATACTACAATACTATACTATACCACAATACTATCCTATTCTTCTATACTAATCTATTCTACTATACTATTCTATACTACAATACAATACTATACTATTCTACAATACTATTCTACTATACTACACTATACCACAATACTATCCTATTCTACTATACTATTCTATTCTACTATACTATTCTATACTACAATACAATACTATACTATTCTACAATACTATACTATACTACAATACTATTCTACTATTCTATACAATACTGTGCACTCACCTGTATGCTGTACAAAAGACGAGTGAGATTTTGAACAGTTTCTAATACCTGAAGAGAAAAGTAAAATTATATTAAGGATTGTTTGTGTAGAACAAACAACATAACGTACTGAGCAATTGCAAGTTCACAAAGTCCACACATTTGTGAAGATTAAGGAAAATTTTATATTTCCGCCAATCTACAGGATAACATGT
The DNA here is from genome assembly GCA_019447015.1 of Hymenochirus boettgeri. Lineage (NCBI taxonomy): Eukaryota > Metazoa > Chordata > Amphibia > Anura > Pipidae > Hymenochirus > Hymenochirus boettgeri. Next base: position 354,612,259 of record CM033469.1, on the reverse strand, counting down.
CATTAGTCAACACTTGTCCCTCCCAATTACAACCAGTTAAGTTCCAATTAAACATTATCACCATTTAAGAAATGAAACCTCTTTTGGGTTTATAGATTAAGAGGGTGTGTCTGTCTGTGTGCGCACACAGGGCCCATCTTTGTATTTGAGAGAAAGTATGGTAGGGATTTCTAATGTAATGTACCAGTTGCACCAACATGTTTTTATGTGTTATAACAATGGAGAACTGTATAAATAATTGTTTCAAATATAAAATTATCAAAAGTTTTAACACACCCAGCAAATAATCCACACCCACACTAAGCCACCCCCCACACACACACAAATTCACACCCATTCCACCTTGACAGCATCACACTTTGCACACAACCGCCTAGAGGCGGCATTTAAAAGTTGTATCAGGTGCCAAAAAACCTAAGGACACCCCTGATAATCACAGCCAAGACTGACTTCTGCATTCAAGGAGAAAGCTGGCATCTCACACAGATTCTGTCTTTCTCGCAGAGGGGAATAGTAGGCTTTTTATTCTGGGGTGGACGTGCCCTTTTAAAGGGATAGAGTAGTAGTCCAATTCCATAGAATGCAATCAGCATTCCAGGCTTTAGGAACACTGGGTTCAGTGCCCTAACAAAATCACTCATGCACATATTGTCAGAAGAATCATGATAGGAAATGGTCATTATTAAAAGGATGGTCACACAACTCACCCTCCCATCTGTGTCTCCAATATCAATATCAGCCATCACAGGAGAAACAGGATAATCGCAGGAATATTTCCTAATGACTTTTGTTTCTGACAGTGCTAAAAACAAGAAACCATATGTGTGTATACATGCAACTAGCAATTTCAATGGTCAGTAACATTCAAGATACAGTAACATAGATTTTTATCTCCACATAACTTCATTATATTATTCTTTAGGCAATCAGAGAATAATTAACACTTTATTATATAAAGAAGGAAAAAACATGATCAATGCACAATGATTAATGACTATCCCACCCGATAACTCATGCAAATAAGGAACAAAGACTTCTGGGAATTTACCATGTTTACACATGGAAGCTCTTAGGAACACTATATCTTTAAAAAGACTTTAACAGCATTCCACAAGCTAAATGCAAAACCAGAGCGCCAACTACAGACTGGTTTTGGCTTTATTGAGCCACCATCAGTGCAGTGCAGGCCTCTCATTTTGAAGTGAGATGCGCCTATAGACCGACATCACTAATACATTAAATAGGGTAGGGAGAGAATTCAGGCTTTGATACTCGCTTTTCAGCAATATGCAAATAAGGAACAAAGACTTCTGGGAATTTACCATGGAAGCTCTTAGTTGCTGTAAAAGTCTTTTTAAAGACATAGTGTTCCTAAGAGCTTCCATGTGTAAACATGGTAAATTCCCAGAAGTCTTTGGTCCTTATTTGCATATTGCTGAAAAGGGAGGATCAAAGCCTGAATTCTCTCCCTACCCTATTTAGTGTATTAGTGACCTGATAAAAAAAAGTTACAGAAATTAAAATAAAACAAAAAAAACTTTTATATCTTTGTGAATGAAGCTTAAATCTTAGAACAGGACAAAAATAATGTTATTTTTTAGTGGGGTGTCAATTTTACATTAAGAATGTTTCGATTTTGAATGAAACTTTTTCAGCACTGTATGTAGTGCATAATGGGAAATTTCCTCTTCCAGTTCTGGCTCATACTGATTATTGAGCATGTGCTCGCTCATAGTGATTAATGAGCATGTGCTCGCTCATAGTGATTAATGAGCATGCGTTCGCTCAGTGATTAATGAGCATGCTTGACTTCTTGTACAGTCACGTCAGATGGATTTAGAGAGGGAAGGGGGATGCTGAGCCTGAGTCAAACTAGGACTGAATTGAAGGCGGCATGCAGCAAGAACTATATACATGTATTTAATGAAAAAAAAATGAAAAAAAAAATTGCAGTAAAGTTTCCCTTTAAGAGCTGGTTTAAAAATGAATGGATCCCACAGCACTATTTAATATGATTATTTTATGGAAAGAAAAGTCCTTAAAAAAGCAACATAATAATAAACCAAGCATCATAACGATGAACTAAATGGACTGACAGGAGGGCTTGCACTCACAAGAAAACCATCACTTACAGGTATGTGATAGCGCAGGTTCCTCGTCCAGCTTTTCCTCAGATATAAAACTTCCCATATTTTCTATATTTTCAGGATGTTCAGGTAAGCAATATGAATCCTCCAGCTGTGAGGTTATGGTTGTGTAGAGTGTTTCAGCTTTAAAATTACAAGGAATGTATATTACTACTTTTGAATTAGAAAACATGATCTTACACCCATCAGACAACATTTCCACCTGCCTACTGACCCCACATTGTAACTGGAAATAGATTTCCAAACTGTACGTACAGGATAGAGATTCCCTAATTTGAGAAGAAACTGCATTGGGAGCAGCCATTGTGTTTTATAGACTCAGAGGCAATCACAACTCCTTGCTTACCGTAGTTTCATTCACTTTGACCATCTATTATCTATGGAATTTTGCTTTTAAAGCTTATTGGATAGCTGTGGCTATCAATATAAAGTGGGTGTTTTATTTGTTCCTCTATTAGCCTCCCATACCCTGCCTTTACTGCTGAGTCTTGCTGGCTTCTTGATCCTCTCAAGTGAAGTTTTTAGGACTGCCCCCATGAGATTGTCCAAATCTACATGACTTCCTTTGCCAAGTAACAAGCTGCCGTTTCACTCTTTTGCACGCACGCAAGTGACGTAAATGCACACACGCGAAAGAGTAAAACGGCTTTTTACTTGGCATAGGAGGTGATGTGGACAATCTCATGGGGACAGTCCTAAAAACTTGACTTGAGTTTCCTCAAATTCTAAGATCTGCAGCCACTGGTTAAAACCCCTCTAATGTTATATTGTCTGTATACCGAAATATAGGTCATATCTAAATTAAATATAATGTGACCTATATTCTGAGAGATTTGTATATGGCACTTAACCTGTGTGCAGGAGAGTGAGCACTCAGTCTAGAGTGAACAATGATCACTAAATTACACACTTACCCTCCTTCAGTGCTGCTGTTAGAAGTCCCATAGCCTGTGGAACTTCCCCTGGATCAGTCTTGAAGAGAAGATGAGGGTCCATGTGCACATTGTCTCTTCCAACTAATGCTGCAAGTCCTGCATAAATGTGTAGTTTTTCCTCTAAGTTGTTACATATCTGTTGGTCATGAAGAGTCAGAGCATCTATTTAACGGAGACAAAATATAGAGATATGTATGTTCTCCCTTTATTTATAATAGGTTCTCCTAATGCTCTTGTATCCCCCCAAACTAAGTTCGTCAGATCTGTTGTGCTGCAGTATGTCCTGTGCTATGTAATAAACGAAATAGGATATCTCCAATGTAAGTTATCTAGGACAGAGATGTCTTTCTTCATCCATTAGGATTACATGCATTATTATTATTAAATATTAGTTTATGTAATAAAGTCACAGAGACTTCACTCCACTTAACAAACCTTCGATGCCTCGGAGCTACTTCATATATATATATATAAACCAGTCCAAGTAAGAGCACTCAAGAGGTCTTAATAAAAACACACCAATGTTTATTGCTACTCAACATTTATTGATACTATTGCTACTTCTGCCCACAGGGCCGTCATCAGGAATTCAGTTATGTAAATATTATTTATTTAAGTATTTTAACCCTTGTCTTATTTTATGTATTGTAATAGTGTAAGCTGCTTCGTTTCCAAGATGTGCAATATAAAGGATAATACGTTACCTACAGTGTAATATAAGGAGATTAAGCCACCAAGGAGTTCCCTGACCATATAAAAGCACAAGGCCGTCAGGCCGAGGGCTTTAATAGAGGTCAGGGGACTCTGAGGTGAAGTAATATCCATATATTATTCTGTAGGTAGCTTTTTATTCCATATAATATAAAAGGTAAAAAAAAAAAAGAAAAATCCAGCCTCCCTCTCTCCCCCCTCCCTGTCTCTCCCCCCTGTATCAGTAATGTGATAAGAAGCTTGTTTTCATACATACAAATAGTTAACTGCCTTTTCTATCTCAGACTAAAAGAAGACAATAAACATCGGCTCTTACCCGGTGCTGTTCCGGATCGTTACACTGATTGACTGAATGAATGTGCTGATAAGGAGAAGCAAGCGGCAAAGTCAATTATGACTCACAGCAATGCGCTTGCTCCTCCTTATCAGCACAGTAATTCAGTCAGTCTGTCTACATTACTGATACAGGCAGGGAAAGAGAAATGGGGAGGGGCAGTGTAATACACAAAGTCACTCAGTGACATCACTGAGTGACTGATTATATAGATTCTTGCCACTGCACCTCCCCATTGAAATGCCAGAGCCTTATGTATTATATAAATACAATTATACTGTATATAGTGAACAAAACAAAGGTGCGTCTTATTGTGTTCACTGTTACCTGAATCTATCGGTAGCAACATACCAATAAAGACAAGTGTTAAAATATAAAATTGTATATATAAGGGATAATGCGCCCCTTACTGTGTAATATAAGGCTATTATGCCACCGAGGAGTTCCCTGACCATATAAAAGCACGAGGCCGTTGGCCGAGTGCTTTTATACCGGTCAGGGAACTCCGAGGTGGCATAATAGCCGTATATTACACTGTAAGGGGCGAATTATTTCTTATAATACACAAGTTTTTATTTTAAATAAGTACAGTGATAGTAGCTGGTGAAAAGAATTTATTTAACTTTTTTTTTCCCAAAGTTTGGAACATAACATTAAAAAAACATTGTTAAACATTTTAACTATTTAAAATCTTTATCTTAGATATATGTTTAAACATTCATTGTTCAAATGTTAATAGTAATTTAGTCAGAATCAGATGTTTGTTTTAGGTTTATTTCACTTGTTTTAGTTTTATAGGCTTTATGTTTATTTTGGTTTATTCCATTTTGTTCACGCCTCTTTTTTGTTTGCATAATGCGTGTGCGCGCCTGGCTGCTCCGAGCGCGCCCGCCTATTACTTTGGTATTGATTTCCTCATGTGCCGTAATGGATGGTAATGCGCATGCGCGCCAGGCTGTTCTGTGCCGTGTATGCACGGCTGATCCGTTCCTGTCCAGCTCTTTGTGGACATTGATTTTGTGAAATGTTCGATTCCGGGGTGGCTGGATAAGAGGTAGGACACTGATTTTTATGTTATATATAGTGATGGCCCAGTTTGCGGATCCGAATACGGATCCGCGGCAGATTTACAACATTTGCGAACGGCGGATATGGCGGGTTTTCTGCCTTCCGAACCGCGTTTTCGAAAATTTTCGAAATTACGAGGATTTCTCGTATTTTCGAAAATCCGTATTTTCAAAATTTTTCAAAATTGCGAGGATTTCTCGTATTTTCGAAAATGCGTGAAATACGTATTTTCGAAAATTTTCGAAATTACGAGGAATTCTCGTAATTTCGAAAACGTGTGAAAATACATATTTTCAAAAATTTTCAAAATTATTTCTCGTATTTTCGAAAATGCGTGAAATACGTATTTTCGAAAATTTTCGAAATTACGAGGAATTCTCGTAATTTCGAAAACGTGTGGAAATACATATTTTCAAATATTTTCGGAATTACGAGGATTTCTCGTATTTTTGAAAATGCGTGAAATACGTATTTTCGAAAATTTTCGAAATGACGAGGATTTCTCGTATTTTGGAGGATTTTTTCATTTTAATGGGTCCGCTCGAGCCGGCCTCGATTTTGCGAAGTTCGGACATCTCTAGTTATATTAGGAATGGAGAGCTGCAGTGGCACTAATAATTGAACTAATCACTCAGTGACATCACTGAGTGATTCTAATAAGGATTCTCGCCACTGCAGCTCTCCATTGAAAATACAGAGACTTGTGTATTATATGTATATATTAAATAAATGCATTGCAAAGTAGGTTGCATTTCAACATATGTCTGGGTGCTTGAATCTCTTCAGTGATTCACAAACCCACAAATGGCAGCACTCCTACTTTATAAGCCAAGTCACAGCACGTTTTAGCTCACACCCAACCCATCATCAGTGTCCTGACATGTTGACTTGGCTAATACATATACAGGGTTATTCCATAAAAGTTCTTGGTGTTTAAAATGGTGCTAATTTTGCCCCAACCAATCAGATGTTTGCTTTCAAATGTTAAATAAGATCTGATTGGTTGGGGCAAAATTAGCACCATTTTAAACGATAAGAACTTTTATTGAATAACCCTGTTAATGTACAGTCACACAATATAATAATGTATATAACGTACCATGGCATTTCTGTGCCTTTGCTACTCTGGCCTCTGCAACTCTTTTCTCTTCATCATATTCACAGCTTTTACCTTCATCTTCCTCTGGGCAGCTTTAAAGAAAACAACTGTAAGACATTCAGGAAAATAATAAGCACATTCTAGTCTATGGGGATAGTTCCAAATACAGATTTGGCTCACAGGGAGGTGTACCCAGAAGCAGAGGAGCTTGGGAAAAATAACCAACAACCGCATCAAGATTTAGGTAACAGGTTTAAAGGAGAACTAAAGTCTCCAGACAACATTGTCCCAATAGACAGAGCACATTCACAAATATACAACAAGCTGTATCTCACCTCTCCTTTTGCTGTGGCCATTGGGTGATTTATGAAAACAACCTGTGAGTACTAGGGGTCAACTCCCACAATCCACCTTAGCTGGGTAAACCCCCAGCAAAGTGTCTGCGTACAGGCACATGCTCTGTAGTGCTCAACAGATCAAAACAGAAGCTGACAGCCAATCACATTACAGCACAGAGATCCTCCCTCTCCCTGACACAGAACAGGGATTTCAGTTTTTTGTTTTCAAACACATTCATTGCTCCTGTCCTAACAATAATATAATCCTTTACTTTACATACAAAAAGAAAAGTAATCTATTTCATAGATATAATGGATGTAAGAAATGGAATACTAACATTCCAGCAAAAATAAAAGTCAGTCTGGGGAATAGAACCTGCAACTTGTACATTTACTCTGTCTTGCTAAAAGCAGAACTCTTAAAGGTAACCCTGGGGATTCGAACCTGCAACCTTCTGAACTGTGTGTTTCTATAACTGGCATCTTACAAGGTGAGTCACCACTGAGTAAGCTAAACGCATAGGTACATTTAGGAGCTTCATCTTTTGCTGGGAACATAATAGAAACAAAAAAAAGAGAAGTCTGGGGTTTTGAACTCGTGACCTTCTGAATTGTGTATTTTTACACCTGGTGCCTTACCCAGTGCGCCACTACTGAACAAGTAGAGTACCCAGATACATACATACAGAAAGTCCCTGATAAGACTTTGAAAGCTGCTTGTTACCCTGCAGTCTATTTTCCAGCAACTCACACTAAATGGTTAATAAATTATAGTAACAAGCAGCTTTCAAAGTCTTTTCGAGGACTTCCATATTGGTGTATAGAAAACACTCTGCATAGAGACAGTGAATACTGAGGTCAGGGGGCGTGGTTCTTTAATGACTTCATGGGCTGTGGGTTGTACTGGCAACAACATGGAAGGCTTCTTAGTTACAGAATCTATTTCTTACATGTACTAAATGCAACTTACTAGAGAAGAATCTTACAATGTATAGAAAAACTTTCACATTAGGTTTTAAAAATTTTAAGTTTAGTTCTCCTTTAAAAATATAACAGGTATTAGCTGCACTTGTTTTATTATTAGACACACATTCTCTTTTAGTATCCCACCCAGTCCCCACTATACATTATACATTATAGTGTAATAAGAAAGGTGAACTGTGTTTGTGCTATTAATCAATGTTTTCCGACTATAGTAGACCACGTTTTCATCTGTTGGCCAAACATTAGGATGACATTATCTACAACCAACAAGTGACACGTTGACCATTTTAGCAAAGATGTTAGAGACCATAAAAGAAATAATATTATATAATAATAAAATATAATTCAACACATATTATAGAAAAATAGTAGAACATATTCAATATTACCTCTGCACTGCTTCCTGAATCTGTCTCATCCAGGCATTGCGCTCTTCTTTGGAACTGGTGTGAATTTCGTACATTTCAGGCCCAGCGGATGAAGCACTGATCAAAAACATCCCACGTTCCTCATTGGCCACCTCTCTTACAATCAGTTTTTGAAGACTAATGACTGAAGGTTTCTGATCCTACATAAAACAATACAGGTAACTATGGGGAATTACCCCTAGCTAAGAAAAAAACTAAAAAAATGAAAGGAATAGTTACTGCAAAAGTTAACTATTCCTTTAATTCATTGATTGAAGACCAGGAGGCTAAGTAGCTATGCCTTACCACCCGTTCTTCAATCAATGCACATAGAGCTAGTAATGAAGATAGCACAAACTTAAGCAGGATAAACAATGGTGGAGGTGCACTCTTACCCAACTGTGGTGGGACGCCTCTGTAGGTTCTTCCCTTAGGAACCAGTGGCTTCGCAGGAAAAAGAAGTAGCTGAGGGTCGCACTCCAAATCACAAGAAATTTTATTTCAAACCACACTATTCATTCACGTCACAACGTTTCGGGGGGATACCCCCTTCTTCATCACCTGAAGAAGGGGGTATCCCCCCAAAACGTTGTGACGTGAATATGTGTGGTTTGAAATAAAATTTCTTGATGATTTGGAGTGCGACCCTCAGCTACTTCTTTTTTCCTGCGATAGCACAAACTTACCTTTCATGTGATCCTCCGTAGCAGCAATGACAGGTCCTCACCGCTTCCTGGTTCTCATGCACAATAATGCGCGCTATAGTTAAAAAGAAACAGGAAGCGGTCGGGAATTTCAGTGCCGCTGCGGAGGATCGTGCAAAACGTAAGTTTGCTCTATCTTTGTTCCTGGCTCTTCATGCATTGATTGAAGAATGATAGGCATAGCTCCTTACCCTCCCAGTCTTCAATCAATGAATTAAAGGAATAATTCACTTTTGCAGTGAACTATTCCTTTAACAGTAAAAAAAAGAGAACAAAATAAATGAGAATGTCCAAATTCCATACAATAAATGTAGGGTGAGAACAGCATTTGTATTTAATCACTGATTATTTAGTTCATTAACATGAGTTGTGTCATATGGGCGGCTATTAGCACATTCACAGTAAACTATGTAATGTTTTACTATGTAATGTTTGGGGGCCTGTCCACCCCCAAAACCAAATTCTCCCCCACTGTGTAGTGTGAAAAAAAAAATCCTTACCATACCTCTCTGCTCCAAATGGTTCTCCTGTACTGTTTGCCCAAAGTCCTAGAAAGTAAAGAGTAGGAGCCTGGCTGGAGGGAAAACGTTTCCACCTATGAGAGGTTTCTGGCTTGCTCTGTGCAGCCCTCACCCCAGATCCCTGTTAGGTTTCCTGGGCCCCTAGTGTAAAACCCCTTTTCTGTAGTGTAGGGCTCCCTCTCCCACCCCCAACCGCTCTATTAGCTTTTCCCCCGGCATTCTACACTGCCGGAAGCCACATCCGTGATTGGCTGCTTCTCAGCCAATCACTGACGCGCTGCCGGTCCGGCCCCCTGCTTGCAGTTTCATGCAAGCAGAGGGCCGAGTGTGAACTCCGCGGGAAAGAGGCTCTGTAAGTAGAGATTGGGGGTGGGGGGGTGGTCAAAGGGAGCCCTACACTACAGAATTTTTTTTTAAAAGTGGTGGACATGCCCTTATAGAAAAACACATTCATAGTATTTCTACACAATGATATCTATACAGAGGCATCTTACCACGGCAGCAAATACATATTTCTGATCTTTTTCTTGTAGAAAGAGCAGCACGTCTGATAACAAAAGAGCTTGAATATCTATAAAAGGAATAAATTGGTATTATAATAATAAACATTTTCCAGTATCTGAATATTGTAACGGTGGGAGTGAGATTTCTTACACCCCATGCACATCAATTGGGGACAGAGCAGGAACTGCACAAGCGCTCTAGTTTGGAGATCAACAAATGGGGCAAGAACACTCTTTCCTACCTCCCACTGCATAAAAACTACAGATATACGGGAGCCTTGTTAAATAACACAGAATCAAAATTTTAAAGGGCAACTGTAAAAATGACTTTAGCTCATCTTAATCTAAAAATGAATACATGTAAGTAGCCCTTTTTTTGAAGTGTGTGTGCTGCTGCATGTCTTCAATCCAGTACTTGGGTTGCTCAGCCTCAGTATTCCCCCTTCCATCTAAAAGCTAGCACTGGGATAGGGAATTTTCTACCATGCAATTCACACATAATGTCACCATTAAAGTTACTTGCTTGAAACTGAAAGATGCTTCAGACTGGATATCGGGGACAGATCATCTGTACCTGTGCGGTGCAGATACAATACCCTTTCTATTTAGGTAACATTAGCATATTAGGAAACTTTCACTGGGTTTATAATATAAATTTACAAATACCTTTGAATCTTCCAGTGGCTGTTTTCCAGAAGACCACTCCCTCGTGCAGCAATACACGGTCCTTGTTCGCCAGGTCCGTTTTTCTGAATTCAAGGCCATTCTTCAGCTTGGTATAGGTTTTATTTTCAATCTTATTTAAGATCTCTTGTAGCTTTTGTTCTTTTTCAAACTCATTAACATGCAAGTCTACGGCCGCCAGCAGATCCTTCATTAAGGTCAGGGCTCTGCAGAGATCTGTGTGCTCCTCAGTCCCTTCTAGAAAATCATATAAATAAGAGTTTTCGGTTGTATTATAATGCAGAATATTCCTGAACACCCTGTAAGGGCTAAGGCTACACTAGCGCATTTCTCAGGAGATTAAAATTGCATTTTGCAATATGTTAGCAAGTTAGAATCGCATTAGAATGGCATGCCAGCATATTACAATGTAGGTAATGCGATCCCCATTTTTTGCATGCTGTTAGTAGGGTTCATTACTTACTACTAAACTTAAACTATGCGGCACATGAACTCATGAAATGTAGGTGGGTTCTTCAAACATTTGGTAGCCCGTAGCATACTGCACAGGGGAGAACCTGCTTGTTACCCATCCAGCGTCTCTTTTGTTGATGGAATCACTACTGGCTGTCTTCTCCTGAGAAAGCCTGCGAGTGTTGAGACACAGTGGTGAAACACATGTGGGTGTTTGACCCTGGGAGAGCTGGGAGGAATCCTGACTGGGAAAGAGTTAGCCAGGAGTGACTGCACGAAGAAAAGAGACAATGGATTGGTGTACGGTGACATGGCGTTTCCCCCCGTGCAAACAGGTGAAAATTCCACTTGCATTCAGGAGTTCATGTGCGGAGTGAAGGACTGAGAGTTCAGACAGGACCGCAAATAGGAGTTTGGATCTGGCACCTAAGGCAAACTTTCAAAAGTTGCCCCCTACAAACTCCTATTAAGTGGGTGTGATTTGTGAGGTGGGTGTGGTTTGCCGAGTCGTGCGTGGAAAGCTGACTCTAAGGGCACGGCCACACTGCAACACAAACGCAATCGCACACACACATGCGATTTTGTTGTGTTTGCGCATGCAGTTTTTTCATTAACTATTGAAAAATGCGGAACGCAAATCGCAACGCAACAGATAACGCGCATTTTCGGTAATGATATAAAAAAAAACACAAGTGCAAACGCAAGCGCAAAAAAGCGCAGCAGTGTTGCCTAGCCCTTAAGCTGGTTGGTGAACTGGAGCGCTGACAACACTGGCTGGAAAACTGAAGGGCTGACTTAACAGTGGCTGGTGAACTGAAGGGCTTAATAAACAGGGGCTGATGAACTGGAGAGCTGACTTGACAGTGGCTGGTGAACTGGAGGGCTGACTTGACAGTGGCTAGTGATTAAAGGAGGGCTGACAGAGACTGATAAAAGAAGTGCCCACACAGACACTGGTAAAATATGTGCCACACTGAGAACAGTTGAATGTAAGTGCTTCATACAGAGTCAATGGTAATCTAAGTGCCCCCACACTCAAAATGCTAAAATAAGTGCCCCCACACAGAAAATGGTAATATAATTTTGCTGCTTAAGTTCACTCACTTTCCTGAAGGGCCAAAAGCGCTCACTGCAACTGAGCACCGTGCAACACATATTCGTTGATTTTTAAAGGAACTTCTAGGTGTGCCAAGCTCCCCAGAGTTGTCGCCTGAAGCAAAATTTTCACTACGCCTCATTACAACAGTGCCTGGGTAAGTAGGGTTACTAAATGTTCAGTGGGTTTTACTGGATATTGCGTAGAGTTACTAGATGTCAAGTAGAGTTACTAAATGTTCAGTGGAGTTATTGGATATGTTGTAATGTGGAGAGATGTTAAGAAGGGTTATTAAATGTTCAGTGGGTTTACTGAATATTAAGTAGGGTTAATAGATAGTGAGTAGGATCAATAACCTTGAACAATAGATGTTCAGTGGAGTAATTGGATAAATCTTAGTAGAAAACATTCCCATGCACATCCAAAAGCAGGGGTGCAGACACTTCCAACCCTTAACCCTTGGGGTTAATGTTATCCAACTTAGAAACAATATATGGATGGTCGCAAACCAAGGGCGTAAAATGTGAAGTCTTTTATTGAACCATCAAACACACAACGTTTTTCAGGTGATGAAAGAGGTGAAGTGGGTGGAACCTTCCAAAACGTTGTGTGTTTGATGGTTCAATAAAAGACTTCACATTTTACGCTCTTGGTGTGCGACCTTCCATATATTGTTTCTAAGCTGGAGTAATTGGATATTTTGTAATGTTACTAGATGTTAAGTAGGGTTACTAAATGTTCAGTGAGTTTACTGGATATTGCGGGAGGGTTACTAGATCTTTAGTAGAGTTAATAAATGTTCAGTGGAGTTATTGGATATGTTATAATGTTACTAGATGTTAAGGCCAACTAAATGTTTAATTGGTTTTCCATTTATATAATGTTAACCACAAAAATATTCCGGTACTGACCAGTAGTGTACTTTAATATTCTTTCCACAAGTACTGGATACTTTGTAATGCGCTGTGTTACCAGCAAGATGCATTCTGGGATGCCACGCCTGCGAGCCAGAAGATTACGGTTTTTTAGCTATTAAACAAACATTAAACATTAATTATTGTTGATAACATTCAAGAATAAAAATCTACATGCAAAATAAATCAATGAGAAGACTGGCCCAGTCACAAGAACTTACAGTCAATTAAAAAAAATAACTAAACTGCACTCTCTACATTTCCACTAAAAAGCACTAGGTGGTGCTGTAATTCAGAAAACCTCTTAACATACCAATAAATATTCAAGAACTGCTCAGTTACAATTAAAAAATGGATTCTGTTTATCGATTTAATCTAATGGAGAGCTTTACAATCAACTCAGAAGTACAGAAAAATATGTCTCAGATTGTCTGTTTAGAGCTAACTGTACCAAGCATTAGAGCAACTGTATCAGATACTTGAACTACAGACGGTATCAAATAGAATCTTAAAGGTGTATACACTTCAGATAAAAAATTGCATACAGGAAAATCACCATAAATCATAAGATTAACTTGAAATGTTGCACAATATTTTGCTTCTTGGTTCTTCCAGTTAGCATCTGTGACATTCCACATCACAGCCAATGACTACATGCTATTTCCCTAGCAACCTTCTCTGGGCATGTTCAAGCTCCTAAAGGACTCAGAAAACTGGTTAGTCCCTACATCTAGAACTATTGCAGTTTTGGGGTTTGAATGGGGGTGGTGGTGATTAACCTATATATAATTTTTTATTTGAGGGGTGAAATAGCCCTTTTAGATATGTAAATATGTATTTGCCATAAATGCTGGAAGAAATTCATTCTACGTTTTGAAAGTACATTGTACATTATTTCCTTTATGCAAATATGTAATTCAGTTAATGTAAGCCATTAGGATATGTGTTTCTCCAGGAAAAGAAAACTGACTTAATAGAATTGAAAGAGGGTGTTCTAGCAATATCTTACTGTAATTGTTTCATTGGGTGTAACTTGCACTGGTGTTAAGACATCAAGTCATGTGAAAAAAATGTTATCAAAGGAATAAGAAGAGGTTAAAACTCTGTTGCAGATGACAGTTCCACTAGACTTACAACTGGTATGTCCACTGCTCTTGGCACATTGCTGCTGCCCCAAAAGTTCTTTAGAATAAGAATTAAATATAAAACAATTAACTCTTGGGTTACTGCAGCAATCTCTCACCCAGTATTGACACCTTAAAGGGCATGTCCAGCCAAATAAAATTTTACCAATAAAATTAAATTTTACCAATTTTACTCCAAACTCCATTTTCATTTTACTTACCTTCCCTGAAGATGCCCATGAAGATACTTACAAGACCCGGTCCCTCACTACCTGGGTGCTGCCTTTTGCTGCTGATGTGAGCTGGTTTCGAGCAAGCACATCAGTAGTGAGGTGCTTCCTAGTTGTGGCTGTCTACTATTGGCTGTGATGTCATCAGCGCACATTAGAATGACAGCCGAGACGAGGAAGCAGCAGAGCGGAAAGGACCATGTTTTGTAAGTATCGTCAGGGGCATCTTTAGTAGAATAAAATGGGGTTTAGGCTAGGGGTAGGTGTAATGCTGCACCTATTGATAACTTTATTGCTTGGACACGCCTATTAAACTTCCCAAAAATTATTCATTTTTGTTGCTTACATAAACAAATCCTGGGTGTTGGATTGCTGACTTATCTTCCTACAAAGCCTTGCAGCTGCTGAATGTTGCAGCCCAGCTGTACACTGTAGAAAGTGAAGACTACAGTATTCTTGTTTTAAATAACCCCTGAAGTATGGATGCAATGGCTGCTGGAATGACTTACTTTAATAAAGTTCTGGAATTTCTTGTTCTGTTGCATCTCCTTAAACAAGTTCAGAGCCTCAATGTGGTGGCTGCAAAACACTCCATAGGTTTTCTTCATTTTATTTGCATTTTCTGCTGAAAACTAAAATAGTGTTTTGATTAAGTGCTGCGTCCCCACGTGACGCTATATAAATAAACATATACATACATGCAAATGTACAACCTCTGTGCTTCCTTAGTCATTAACAAAGATGCACTTACCAGTTCAAACTGAGTAAAAACTATCCTGATATTGTGCCTGCTAATATCTGAATAAACTATAAAGAGAAAGCTTTCGTATTAATGTGTCTGTGTGAGTTTTAAAACTTGCGTCTGTGACAGCTGAATGCAATGAAGATCTGTGCTGATTAGGTCTGTGACTGCTTAAAACAATCAAGAGGCAGGTATTAGGGTGTTGATTGCGCCTGACACACGTCTATTAACGTTTATGTGCAAAATATAGCTAGGTAATAGCACACTACTCATATGAATCCTGCATGTCTGTACCAAATTTTGAGTGTCTAGCGCGAAAACTATGGAAGGAGATAAAATCCGAATATAAGAATAATAAATGGAAAGATCAGTTATTTGGCTTTTACACCAAATATCCCCATTTGAATTGGTAAGTGTCCATTTTTGTGGATAATAGGCGATTTTGGATTACAAAGAATTTGCACCACTAAAATATATGAAAATATAGGTGTACAAATTAGACTGATTAGATTCCGCACTCTGTCCTGTCTGCTCTCATGTCTGGTATGAATGGTCTGTAAATAAGGTTTTGTTGCACTGCACAAAAGGAGGGCAGAGCACCTGTAATACAAGTAACAGTAGTATACAGACGCTTTTGTTAACTTAATATAGCCCAAGCTGTTTGAGAACTCCTGCCAGCATATTACCTATCGCTTCCGATAAGCAGTGAACATGTTATTACAGACTTAACTACATAAGTGTACATGCATCAGGGTTATTTAATAAAAGTTCTTATAGTTTAAAATGGTGCTAATTTTGCCCCAACCAATCAGAACTTATGTAACATTTGAAAGCTAACATCTGATTAGTTGGGGCAAAGTTAGCACCATTTTAAACGATAAGAACTTTAATTGAATAACCCCCCCTTATTGTTAAAAATTATGCTAATTTTGCCCTAACCAATCAGATGATATATTTCAAATGTTAAATAAGATCTGATTGGTTGGGGCAACATTAGCACCATTTTTAACGATAAGAACTTTTATTGAATCTCCCTGCATGGTACCTTTGGTTCAATAACTTTAATACCATAACGAATATAAAAATGTTGTAAAAACTTCTAATTTGCAATCAATATTATTTAATTACATGGAAGTAATTAGTACCTGCTGCACTAGGATATCTCCAATTCTACGAATAATGAAATTTTTGTCATTGACTCCGGATTCCTCTTTCCTTTCCTTCATGTTGGAGAAGAACTGTTTGTGGATTTCCATAAGCTCATCCAGACACGGGAATATTTTGTCCAGAATGTTGGGGTCCATCTGAAGCTCCTCCTTCATTCCCTTCCTAAATATCTCAGACATAATGAGCAAGGTCTGTACATGATGTAGCTCTGTTTGGATTAGTTCTGTATATCAAACACAAACAGAATGGAATAATAATCTCAAGACATTAGACTTGTAATGGGTTGAAAAACTAGATTTATCCATCAGATCTTTGCTCTTTAGGAAATAATGGATAAGTCATAACATACTATATAGTTTTTGAGCTGGTTGAAGAATAAAATACATTTACATAAAACAAGGTTACCATCAAGTAGATACAGGGGTCAAATGATTAGGAGAAGGGCCAAAGCTGTTGAAATGGGTGGCTATCATTTTACTTATTTGTCAACACACCACTATAGTTCTAGTCTACCAACAGAGAACATTAGGGTTTTTAAAAGGAATCTGTCATGCATGCAACAACATTCCAAATTTAAGGGCTAATAACATTCAACAAGGCTATATTAAAACCAGTATGAAATAGATATGGCCACCAAATAGTCTACATTTTAAAAAAAAATTAAAAAAACTAAAACTCACCAAAAATAACATCCTGTCTTTTGATGACATCATTATTTTGCTGTTTGCAGAAAGATGGGTTGACCGCTAGACTCCACGACTCTGCCTCAAACTCCAACATATCATTACTGTATTCACTCAACAGTGGGTTATCTACGACATCTAT
Source organism: Hymenochirus boettgeri (assembly GCA_019447015.1). Taxonomy (NCBI): domain Eukaryota; kingdom Metazoa; phylum Chordata; class Amphibia; order Anura; family Pipidae; genus Hymenochirus; species Hymenochirus boettgeri. The sequence goes on along the minus strand of CM033469.1, from coordinate 354,595,273 downwards.
TGGAATGAAATATAATAAGTAACCATGGGGATTTTTTATGGAAGAAGGGTTTTATGTTTTGGTAAACAATCTTGTTATAAAGGTTGCCTTGAGGGAATTACAGGAATATTTAAGCAGAATATCAGATAGTAATGCAATAACTTGTCTGCAAGATTTAGCTTTCTTTACCAGAGCCAGCACATCAAGCAGCTTGTACTAGTAAGTCGATCATTATGGATAGCGATAGGTGTCATCTCAAGGAACCATGGGGATTCTGTAGCTAAGCAGGAGCTATATGCACAAACACGATCAGAGTGAAGAGCATAGAGTCCTCAGGATTAGTATAGTATAGTATTTAAGATTGAATGCAAGTGAGAATTTATTGCAGCTTACACTACATGTTTCCGGTATACATACCGGTACCCTTATTTGACAAAGGGTATGTATACCTGAAACATGTAGTGTAAGCTGCAATAAATTTTCACTTGCATTCAATCCTGAGGATTCTATGCTCTTCACTCTGATCGATGTATTTATACCAGTGCTGAGGACAGGAGCACTTTTGGAAGACGTGAGTCAGCCTATGTTTCCTGTGAACTGGACTTATACGTTGAGGAGCTATATGCAGCACTAACCATAGATCAGTGAAGCTTATATTGAGGTTAATCAACAAAAAGCAAGCACCTTGGTTGAAAACCTTTTTTTTTATACAATGACTCTAGCATGTTTGAAGTCAATTACCAGTCATAAAGGGGAAAAGCGGTTATTACTGCAGTCTGAACAGGCAATACCTGATTGGAGTTTTTGGATTGGTGCAGTAAAACTGCAATCCGTTGCATCTGATAAAATTACTTCATCTGTCCTGTCTGGACTAAACATTCAGACTAAAGCGGTGTACACACAATGCAATATTTCAGGCCGGTTGGCTGAAAGTTCACTGTATCAGTCGATTTGGCCCCAAAAATTGCATGGGTTTTCAGCGGCGGCAACCATTGGTTCGTCCGATTCAAATGAAAGGCCTATTGGATGCATCCTGAAAATCACAACCATTTGTGCGGGCCTCTATGGACCACACGCTCGATCACATCAAAATGTCGGCAGTTGCTTCTTTTGCCGAGACCGTCAGTGGGAGTGGTCAAAAGTGCCCAATGGTCTGTCAGGACAAAGGATCTCTTTGTGTGTACTCAGCTTTAACTTACTACTTGCCAGGCAAGACTGGATAAAATCAAACACTTCAAACCTGCATAATTACAAGATAAACAGAGAAGCCAGATCTGACTATCAATATGGATAATGTGGTTTAAAGGACAACTCCACCCTCATAAGAACATCTTTTAGAAAGAACGGCCTCTTTAAAATATGTTGATATATCATACTTTGTGCTATGAAATCATTACTGTATGCCTGCTATGCTTCTGGGTGCCTCATGGAAACTGAGCAATTTAGAAACCTGTACTGAGCCTGGGCATGCTCAGAAGAGGCAGACAGGGGATTAACATTCAGTCATTGGCTGTGATGTCAACTGTCAAATCCATAACTGACAGTTACTAACTGGAAGAACCAGGAAGCAGAAACGGGAAACAGGACATTGTGCAGGATTTCAGGTTAGACTTATATATTTCAGATTTCAAACCTATTTCCGTTTTGGGGGGATATTTACCTGTATGTAAGTTTTCATTTTAGGGCTGGACTTGCCCTTTAATTACAATTCCATGAAAATCTGTACATAGCATGAACACTCATGTTTAGGAGAACCCCCTTGTATTATTTCTTGTACTCTTAAGTTGTCCGCCCAATTTGTGTTTAAGAGGCTTTAATAAGGATTTGGTCTGCTAGAAGGTGTTATAAGCAGCAGAGGATTTTGGCATAAAGAGAAGAAGCAACACGAAAAATGACAAATTTGTAGGTAAGGTGTAGCATTCTTAAATCTAAAAATATAATGGTCCATATTCTAATTACACACTATTGGCAAGGAAAGCAGGAATTACAGATCCTGTAACAAGATCTTTTCCCATATAGTAATCAATGGCTTGGGGACAACCCTCCAGGCAGTGTATTTTTTGTAAAGGGACAACAAGTTCTTGGTATGTGTGACGTATGTAAAAACGACAGTTACTCTTCCTTTAATGTATTTATAAATGTACAAAGAGCTTCCAGCACAAAACACTCCCTAAGATGCCCTTGAAAACACTGGATGTTTCCTGTCTCGTAAACATGAAAGGAAAAAGTATTTACGGTACATACAGGAATCATTGTACGTTTCATTGTAGAAACTAACATTACAAACTACATAACAACTGGTCATGTACAAAAAAAGTTCTTCTCTGTATATTTGGATTTATATGAAATTGTCCTGCATTTCTTATAAAGTCTTGTTTATTGCCCTTAAATGTGTTTATGAACAGAGGGAAAGTGTAGAGCTCCACTGACATTTCTGCACAATTTTAAAATGTTGCTGAGGTTTTAACACAGGCCTGTAAGATTCGTAGTTTATTAGTATGTTGGTGGGAATTAAACGTAACAACAAGAAAATAGAAGAGTTTGTTTTGGAACACTGGCTACAACTGTTATATTGATGGGAAAATCCCTTGGTAGTTTAATCTCGGATTCCTGCTTAGATTTTCTTCTTTTTGCTTATTGAATCAGATTGATGAACTTGCTAGCATACCATTTATAATTCTCATCCCTTTAAGGTAGGCAAGTTCTAGATTTGCATTGCAGCTGCCCCACAGATTGATTTTCCCTAAGTCAAACATTTATATTATAACACTGTGCAATGTGTGCTCTCCAGACCTGGCATATTAGATATTTTGTGATCCAACTTCCTGAGAACTCCAGCTCTTTATCTAGACAGACATGAGTGTGTTTTAGCCGACTATTTAGTCATGTATGGGCATTTAGTTGAGCATCTTTGTTAATCAGCAAACACACGTTGTCGGCCGCTCACATGCAGGTAAAACCCTATCAGTCGAAGTGCGTAGAGCCGTAAGCGGGTTTCCACTCTGTATAGAAAGCGAACAAAGACATCAAAGACATTAAAGAACTTTATTCTGGCACATCCGCTATCCGTGAGCACACAGGGCACGTCTGACAGGTTTTGGGGGAGCACACCCCCTTAATCATAGTCTATGATTAAGGGGGCGTGCTCCCCCGAAACGCATCAGGCATGCCCTGTGTGCTCATGGATAGCGGATGTGCCAGAATAAAGTTGTTTTATTTTTAAGGAAGTGCGGCCTCCTTTGATGTCTTTGTTCACCATCTTTGTTGATCCCCAGGGTCATAACTCTAAGTCAGGCATCGCATGTGCAATCACACATTACTGAGTGTATTTTGTCTCCAGATACTGCATGACGGACCTGTCAAGTCCCACAAAAGATTTTAAATCAGGGCAGAGAGGCAGAACACTAATAAAAAATCAGCACTGCATTATTTTCTTGTCCTTTTTACATAATAACCCCATTAAATGTCGTGATTTAAACAAAAACAAAACAATAATATATTGTGAATAAACTGCATTGGAACCTTCTATTGGGAAGCAGTCAGTGGATGGAGAGGTGCCCAGGGTTTGTAGTAGCTCTTCTGAATGGGACCTGGATCTTGAGCCATTTGTTTCCCCATCCGATTCCAACATGGTGTCTGATTTTCTGGATCAAGAAAAAGACTCATCACTTTCACAATACATTTCCACATTCGCCCATCATATGTATATTAAAAAAATGAAAGCTTGCTATGCTACACCACCCGTATCTCAGGGCTAGCGAATGGTAAGGTGAGCTGCATATATATACTACATCTGCCCCAAGCTCCATTCACAGATCTTAATTCAGGAATTTCCAAGGGCAATGATCTCAATATTCTTTGTTTCAGGGCTGTGGGGTCCATAAATGCAAATCCAACCCCTCAGTTTATGACACCTCATATACAAATGTTATTTTGCCCCTTACACAATTATAAAATGATCCAACATAGTAATATTGTAATTGTAATCCACAAAGTCTTATAATGTGTGTTTGTGCTATAAAAACACCAGTAATGTATAAACCTGTGCTCCAGGATAAAAATAGAAAATGTAACGTACGTAGAACAAACATTGATTCAAATACAGAAGAACTACTAACCTATCAAAGCCTGACAAAGGGACACTCTTAGATGTCAGCACTGCTGTGTGATTGGGGTCTTTTTTATTGTTGGAAAATCCCAAAGGTGCAGACAAGGAATGAACTGTCAAAGGAACAGGTTGGGAAGTGTCTTTATATGAAGAATCTACAAAAAGAAAAAGGATGAACAGTTTAGATTGTACATATAACACAATTCACCAGCATATTTAAGATATGGGAACATCAAGCCATTTCTCACTGTAAACAATTAGCTTTACTCTGAAAGAAAATACTGTGGCAATTGTAAGGTAATCGATTTTCCCTGTAGACATTAGGCAGAATGAAGACTCAATTGTTTGAAATAATGGCTTGAGCAATGAATTATAGTTACATTTGCAAGGACTTTGTAAGTTCTCGCTGAACTTGTGTTTCCTCTGTGCGATTTGGCTTCCTCTCACAATGGAAAGTACAATATAACAGAGAATTAAGATTGTAACCTCTTACAGCTAAGCCCATGTGTAGATGGAGTAAAGCTCTGCAAAGATTTTAGTATATAAAACAATAAATATGTACATTACACTTTTAAAGAAATTATGCTGTAACCCCACAGATCATTAGTATAGTATAGTATAGTATTTGAGGTTGAATAAAGACATACGTCCATCCAGTCCAACCCATCTAGCAATATCCTCATTTCCTGCCTAACTGTTGATCCAGAGGAAGGCAAAAAAACCCCACCAAATTTATGAAGGGGAAAAAATTACAGATGTATTTATTCTGCTATACTAGGCAATCAGTAGCACATTGTAATCTCAACCTCTGTTCCACCGCTGAGCACACTTGCCTGACAGAAAGCTCCCAGTGGTCTCCAGAAAGCTGCTAATGTGCAAAGTACAAGAACTGTATTTTAGAACATACCAAAAGAATAATGAGCCCCCTCGGATTCCATGGCACACAGTCACAGAATGATAAATTACACAATGTCAACATTTTAAGAATGAAAAATGAAAGATGAAAATCAATTCAATCCCGTCTCTTTTAAAATATAAAACTACATATTTCTTTCTTTTCTATGTAATTCCTAACCTTTACACCTTTGTGAAGTAAAATTGTCCATTCACTAACATTAAACAACTTGTTGCTCTTAAGACATTCTGAAATGGGAAGACACAGGAAAGCGATTATTCTTGTAAAACTAAAGCTGGGTACACATGTTCCAATCCTTCCTCCTGACCGACCGTTCTGCCAGGAGGAAGGAGCAGTCGCATCTGACAGTTAACCACGACACGTCCGATCTTGCATTTGCCCGAAAAACGCTTGTCACAAGAAGAGACCATACATTAATTTGTCCTGACTGACCGTAACACTGAAATGTCGAATTATTGTACAGTGTGTACCCAGCTTAACACAGCTACCAACACAGTCAGGTTTTGTGGATTGTTTGTGAGTAAATGTTTGTTTATGGAAGTGACTAGATAACAGTTGCTCAGATAACCCTAAATAGAAAGGACATGCTACTGTTATTAGGTTAGTGAGTACAGCTTGGCAAACCGATATGCAGTAAGACAACAAATGACTCTTTGAAGTGTCCATCTAACACATAGACAGGAAAGAAAAATACAAATAAGATAAGAACACGGACAGTAAAGTTTTATTTTGTATGTGACCATTTTATTTCAAATTTCTATTCTTACATATAAGTGAAATCTGCAATCTCACATGGCTTCACAGCGCTTACAAGCAATAATAACCTATAATCATGCTTTAAGCTACTACCCAGGGTTTGGATGTTAGTGTTTAATTCCCACCTTCCTGTGAAGGCCAAGCTGGATCCATCTGCCCACTCTGCTATTTTATGATAGAATTCCACTAGCTGTGTTTGTTTCCCTGTGAACTAACAGGGAAGGTTAAGTGATTTTAGGTAGGACACTTTGGAAAATAACTGTCCTTACAAAACAGTCATTGAATGCCCAAATTTAACCCCTGGTCTGATTGGTTGAGGCAAAATTAGCATTTTTAACGATAAGAACTTTTATTACACAAGCCTATTATAGTTCACGGAATCTATATTTTGTAAGGAACTAATGGGACAATGTCATGCTAAAAAAGTTACTTCTCACATGACCAGGATCCTGCAATGCTTTAAAGTCTCTCTCAAGACTTACTGCATAGCAGGATCCTGGTCAGGTACAACAAAAAAATTTAGTATTACAATCGGCCCATATGCCACTATAGGCGTGGGATTGAGATAAGTGCAACATTGCTGTGGTAATCTTAAATTAGCTATTACTACATCGGCTATGCCACGCTTTTTCCAAATATTTTTGGGAAATGATGCAGGCAGTGCGATATTACTTCAAACCCCACGCTAACCCAATAGTACTTCGTGGTAGCATGGGTTTTGCACTTATTACAGCCAAAAAGAGCCGATGGAGCATCATCCCCTAAATGTTCTTCTGGTTTGACTGCTCACTTACTTGAAATAACACCAGCCTGCTTGTTCTTTGGGTGATACCTCTCCTGGAATTTCTAATGGAAAAATATTAATAATAATATTTCAAACATATTTCCAAGAATTTATTTTTCTTCATACTGAATGTATTTTTGAGTTGAACATAATTAATAATAAACTTAAAACAATATAATCACTATACCATCTCCATTTCTGTTACCCACAGTCCTCTGCAGATGACTAAACACCAGCCCAATTTATATTTGGGAAGATTAAGATTTCATTGCCTGGTGTTACCAGCAGTAAAGAAGCCAAATACAGGGGCAGTGGCACACAATTTTTTAATGTAAGGGATATCAGGGATCATATTAGGCATTTTATACATTAGTCACCAAAAAATATAAACTGTGATATAAAAAGTACATATGACAAATATTGACAGTAATTATAACACTGCCGACACCAATACATTATGGGCTTGTATTCAAATGATGTAGTCTGGCTACCTCCTACTCCTTTACAGCAATATGCAGACTTTTTAAGTGTCCACATTCTTTGCCTATCTCTATGATGTTTGGATTTCAGCACTGTAGGACCAATCTCATTCTAGTGTGTCCACTGGAAGGGTCTTTAAATGGAAGGAAGATTAACTGCCAAGTTTGACTTTTATTTCTACAAATACACTTTATTTAGTGGCAATCCAGGTGGGAGATTATTGTACCTTGGTACATGCTGGAGCAGATTCCTTGCAGCCTTTGTGCACATTCACGTTACAATCTAAAACAAAGGAATAAATTAGATTTTTTTTTTTAGGAAATAAACATTTCAAAGGGTAGTCTGCACTAAAACTGGTTTACTGGACATTCAAATGAACATCCCTTATATCATTATATATAATTCTAAATAAGTCGATAGATCCAACATTAAGAAATCAGCAGCAATGTGGAGAGATTATAAGGAAGTTTGCAGGTTAATGTAAAATTTCTGATTCCTGGAGAGTTGGCCCCCCCCCCCCCTGGTGACTGACATGTGGTAGGGCACTGTGCCTGTGGTGCGTCCCTCAATGTTCAGGTTAGTATATAGGATGAGAGAAACGGTCTTTCTAGCTGCTCTGTCTTGATTACAGAGAGGTTAGGTAGGTCACCCATTAGTTAGGCTGTGCACACACAATCTGATATCTCGGGAAATATCGGAAGTAATTTTCTGCTGCGATGGACCAATGTCGGTCATCTGCTTGATCAGACATGTTTTGTATGAAATTCAATGGACCGAAATTGGCGAAATTTTGATGGCAGTCAGTTCATGGAGGCGGTTGGTAATTTGTAGGGAACAAATTGTTCACAAGGCTGCGGATCTTCTAGATTAACGGTTAGTTCTGAATACAGCATCAGGCATTTCTATTTTATCTTCTATTAATCTTATTAAGGGGGCAAAATTCCACTTACTGGAGCACTGCAGAGATTCCTTTCCAAGCAGAGCCTTCTCACACACCAAACATGGGGCCACCCCAGAGAAGGTACCCATTACAAACTGATGTCTGTTCACTTTCTCCTTCACGTCTTTATTTTTAACCTTTATATTCAAACCGGAGGAAAAATATAAGTGAATGAGGAGATACATAATTTTGATAATATTAATGAAGAGATGTCATTAAAAACCTGGTTCAGTGTTACATATGACCAAACTGACTGAAAGTTCCTTTCACAAGACCTACAATTCCTCATTAATAGTTTTTATCATTAAAAATGGTGCTTATTTTGCCCAAACCAATCAGAGCTTTCAAATGTTAACTAAGATCTGATTGGTTGGAGCAAAATTGGCACCATTTTTAACTATAAAAACATTTATTGAAACATTTACTGTATGAATAATAAAATATATAGCACAGATGTTGGGGCAGATTGCATTGCAGGAGTCTAGTATCCATACAAAGACTAAAATGACACTGGGTCAGTACAGTACAGTCAGACCTATTACAATGAAACTTCTGTATTGCAACTTCCCCCCATAAGTTAAAAGAATGAATGTGTATTAATCTAATTGTACTTGCTTTGCTGTTACGCTCTATTTCATCTGCCTTCAACATAATGTTATTATGGCTCCCTAACTACAGGATGTGAGAATTTAATAATGAGCAAAACATTGTAATGTAGATACATGAGGAGAGCATCAGAGCATAAAACTAATTTAAAATTTTTTTTTTTTTTTTTTTCTGTTTTTTTATTTTTTATTTTTATAAAGTCATCAATGTGACCTCATGGCCCTTACCTCTTTCACTAGGTATGAGGTATTCTCTGCTTAGAGTAGCAATGGGAAGTTCCTAGCACAAGAATAGCTAAGGCATTCACTATGATTTCAATGCTAGTTTCAAAGTTAGTAAAGGCTACAGTCAGAGGAAGTCTGACATACTGTGACAGTTCGACTTGCATATGTTATTAATAATAATGTTATTTATAACTTGCAACTAACTTATTTGAGGTTCTAAAGATTAACCTGGGAACTCTGCATTTATTTAATTTTATCCCAGGCAGAAGCTATGATTTTTATTTTCAATGTTCCATCTGTTTATAATTGAGCTACTAGTGTAAACCAATCTTGTCATCAATGCCTTACCTTGCTCTTGTTCCGTGTGCTGGTCATCCTGTTTCGCAAAAAGCTGAATGTCCGGCTGACTTTGTTCTTCTCAGATTCAGGTTTTGTTGGGGTCATACAATTATCCCATTCCTCTTCCACAATCCTGATAGGATAGAGTGACAATCCATTATATCTAATCACCTACATAAATATTGTCTTTCTGGAAATATGTATAATTTATAAGCAATAAAATACATAAATAAGTGAATCTCCCAAGAAGACACAGACCTTCACCATAACAGGGTTATAGACCTTTTGGCATTAATCAGTAAAGCATGCCATACATGAGCATAGGGAGAAGACAATCATAAAAAACGCAATTGGGTCAGAATGAAAAATTTCCCATCTTCCAGTTCACATCTTAGGCTGGGTACACACAGATGCATTTTTCATACCAAGCAACCATATGCCACTAGCGAGCAGTCATCAAGGAAGAATCATTGCTGGTTACAGCCAACAGTTCGCCGCAACTGACCGCGGCGGATTCAAATCGTCTGGTTGGGCCAAAAAATCTGCCTGTGTGTGCCCAGCCTTAAGCAGATTTCAATCTGGTGAAGATCTATGATTCAAAATTCAATCAACTGGCACCAGTCTTCCCATGTGTGGCTAGCTTTAATCAGACACAAAATATTTACGACCCGTCCATATACAGCATCTACTGGACACCACAAGTGATACGCAGCAAAGTCATTGAAATGTTCCCTATACAGGATGTTAATTAACAATTTCAAAAAGGTCTTCTGTGTATTATATATATAATATTTATAATATAGAACTGGCTTTAAAATATATAGGAATTTGCAGATACCTAGTACAGTAGGGCCTCTTGTCCCATAAATATTTATTTTACAGCAGGTTGTTAAATGTTCTACTTGTGAGACAGATTAGGTTTATATACATTAACATATGGCCACTTTCCTCTCCCCAATGTTTCACTACATTCCAAATGGAAATCTGCTCTTTAGTCATCCTGACATATTTATTTACACTTAAACCTTCTTTAAGGAAATCTGCATACACTGAAAGCTCCTGGAGAATATGATTTTAGCTCTATAATAATAAATACAAGTTACAGAACAAGCAAGACTGTCTAGCCAGCTACATTATTACTACAGTACTTGTAGCATTATTACTACAGTACTTGTAGAGTAAGCCTACATTCACAAGGATGGCATGTGGTTATTCTATACTCATTTTTTCTGTCTGCGTGAAATCAGGCAAACAGATGCTTTTTCCTCTGGAGTAGAAAGCTGTGAATGGGGCAATGCAGGTTAATTCCTGAATGTCTGAGAATATGAAATCAAGAGAGAAACAGACCTTGACCATAACAGGGTTTATGTAGTTAGATGGCATTCAGTAGTGAGCCCTAAAGGTCTTTATTTTCCCGCTTTAATATCTACACTGCTAGACCTTTTGTCATTGTCCACCCATAAAACAAAAAATTGGTGACATGTTCTTTATCTGCCAGCAACTCTAACTGCTATTTCTACCAGTTTATTACATGCATTTGTAGCCAGATATTTAATCACAAGTTATTTTCTATTATGGAAAATGTATCTGCCTCCCCCCTCAATAAGTTTTTTATTTTGAGCATGTTCAGAGGAGGCAGCAGGGGAATAAGCAGTCAATCATTGGCTGTCAGCAGTAACAGCCTTGATTGACTGCATGGAGGGAGGAGCTGGCTTTTTCTGCCAGAATGGAAGCAATAATTATCCTTAAATATTTGGTTAATAATCCTATATACTAAAACCCTAGATGTGCGTCCCTGAGTCCGTGTGTGTGACTTTTCCCTTCTGCGCATGTCCGTGAGCGTCCCTGAACGTCCGCATGCATGGACCAAAATGGGATCAGGAAAAGGAGGAGGAGGAGTCTAGCACCTCTTTATATAACGGGCTTAACTGTCTAGTATATCTAATAATGTGCTAAAAATATCAGCTAGGGTCCGGGAAAGGTATCGGATGTGTAAGTAGTTTTTTGTTTTAAGGATTAAAATGCCCTTTAATCAGTTAAGCATGTCATACATGGGTCAGTTTTCCATCCTTCACACAGTGTAATCAAATGCAATAAACTTTATTAGCTGCAGGTAAGTTGACACCACTGTGTGGAGTTTCCTCTATTGATCTTGGATACATTATTACTGACAGATAAGGGCTGGTTCACACAGACAAAAACGCAACTTAAAAACGCTTTGCGTTCAGTGACGTTTCAAAATGTTTTTGTATGCGTAGCTGCCCGTTTGCATGTGCGTTATTATTCGTTTGTGTCCGTTGCGTTTACATACATTTTTGCCCGCATTTTTCAAATTTTGAAGGGGGCAGGACAAAGAACACAATCATGATGTCACTTCCTGGGAGTGTGGGAGTTTCAGGAACTTTGGAGAGAGAGGTAGCAGTGTTATAGAGAGAGATCTTGTGTTTTGCTGCTGATTTTGTGGCTATTCTTTCAGCAATGTATGCAGAGTGTTGCCTTGCTTTCATACTGATAGCAGCGCTGATGCACCGCCGGCGTAACAACCGGAGGTACTGGGTGCATCCCCTTCTGGAGGACCGCCTGCAGAAATCTCTTTTGCTATTTCCAGCCAAATGAAATTATTTGCTTTCACATCTTTATACAGTTTGTGGCCTTTATCATAAAGTTGAGGATGACCCTGTACTGCATTTATCAAATCATCAATTGACAAAAAAGTTTCTGCCATTATGGCAGACTGGCTTGCTTGAAATTGCAAAAGAGCAGGCAGACTGACTTGCTGATGGCTGGTAGCTGACAGCCAAAATGGATGCCTTGCTGATGGCTGGTAGCTGACAGCCAAAATGGATGCCTTGCTGATGGCTGGTAGCTGACAGCCAAAATGGGTGCCTTGCTGATGGCTGGTAGCTGACAGCCAAAATGGATGCCTTGCTGATGGCTGGTAGCTGACAGCCAAAATGGATGCCTTGCTGATGGCTGGTAGCTGACAGCCAAAATGGATGCCTTGCTGATGGCTGGTAGCTGACAGCCAAAATGGATGCCTTGCTGATGGCTGGTAGCTGACAGCCAAAATGGATGCCTTGCTGATGGCTGGTAGCTGACAGCCAAAATGGATGCCTTGCTGATGGCTGGTAGCTGACATGCAAAATGGATGCCTTGCTGATGGCTAGTAGCTGACATGCAAAATGGCACCTTTCCCGCGTTTCTTATAGCCTGCTGATCGGAAATGACATCACAGGAACTCCCAGGAATCCTTTTCGAAAAACGGACACAAACGCAAATACGTGCGTTGTTATCCATTGTACAGCATTTTCATGCATTTAAAATGTGTGCTGCAGTGCGTTTTTAAAACGCACTGGAGCGGAACGGAATATAACGCAGCAGGTGAGAACGATATTATGAAATCCTATGGAGTTTTAATGTCTGTCCATTTTTTTAAACACACCTGCGTTTCAAAAACGGATACAAACTGATGTAGTGTGAACGAGCCCTAAGTGAGATATGGGAAATTAGTGTGATCTAGAAAGTGCATGTACAAGTCTGTTTTGGTTTCCAATGTTTGAGGCCTGTATATATCCTTATGTTAAAAATGTCAGTATTCCCTGGTGGCACTCACTATAACTAACGAGTGCTAGGCCAGGAGAAATGTCCGTCGGTAGTGGCAAATTCATGTCGCGGCCGGCCGCCCCACACCAACAGATATTTTCGGCTGGCTGACCAAAAGTGCCGTGAATCGGTCAGTCTGCTGAAAATATCTGCAGAAGCCTTAGGGGAATAATTAGAAAATTTTGCAAAAGGGTTAAAAATGCATTGGAATGTAAAAAAGCAATGACACCCACCCACAAATGATCCAAAGTGCATTCTGGTGATGCCTCAGGGCAAACAAATGATCCAAAGTGCATTATGTTGATGCCTCAGGGCAAACAAACTACAAAAGCTATTTTATTTTAGTAAGGAAATCTATACAATAAATTTCTTAAAATTGAATTTTACAATAAATGGGTACCTGGTTCTAATTTATAACAAACTTTAATGGTAAAGTTCAGGGCAAATACATATACTTTAAGGAACAAAAAATAGTATTTCCTCATTAAAATAGCCTTAATCTGTGTATAAATAAATGCTTCTAGAGTATCAACTTCCTGTGGGGTAAAAATTACTGTTAGGGCATGGCCACACTGCAACGCAAACGGAATGGCATGCGATTTCATGTGCAATTTTGTTGCGTTTGCGCATGCATTTAATATATTCCGTTGCATTTACTCTTTAAGGTACAACTAAAAATTTATAATTTAAAAATGAAAGTACCTGGAGCAGTAAGGTAGGACTGATTATTCCTACCTCGCAGTATTGTTTTGTTATGGAGCTACAGCACATACAGTTCTCATCTGCCAAGTTAGTCCTTTACTGCATTAAATATACTGCTGAAGCTAGGCTCTCCTCACAGCAACAATATTGGGAGGTGGGAATCCCTGCCACAGGTACATTCATCTCTGCACTGACAGCCACTCTACTTCCTGGTCACTCCTTAAAGGGAATGTCCACTCTAAAAACTATCTTTTAGTATAAGATAGGTGACCCCTGCCCACCCCCAACCTCTTATTTATTTCTGTAAAAATATGCTTAAATCGCTATTTACAGCCCCATCTCTCCCGTGTTGTCTCCGATCTAGCTCCCTGCTTGCGGAAGTTCCAAGCAGGGGCTGGACCGGCAGCCGCCTCTGTGATTGGCTAAGACGCGGCCAATCACAGACGCGGGTGACGTCATTGAAGACGCCACGGGAGAGAAGGGTCCGTAAGTAATGATATAAGCATTTTTTTAAAGAAATATTATGCCGATTGAGGGTAGGCAGGGGTCACTTACCTTATGCCAAAAGGGTTTCACGCTAGGTGCCACAGCTGCAGAGGATGGATACGGATGTTGGGGGGGAGGAGGGCTCCACTGTGCATGCCTCAGACCTTGTTGAGGTTAGAGAAAGAAACAGGCACCGGATGAATCACTGAGAACTTCTACTCTTCACTTTCCTGGACTTTGAATAGGCATAGCAGAAAAACTATTTGGAGCAGATATGTAAGGTAAGGATTTAAAGTACACAGTGGGGCCAGTAAGGGGTTAAATTTTATATTTGGGGGTGGACATTTAACTGACAGCCGTGACCAGCAGAGAAGGAGCGGAGAGGGACCAGGTTAGGTAAGTCGCTTCAAGGGGAATCTATAGCATTTCTGTATAATGTGAAACTGGGGTTTGGGGGGAAAGCTCTGCATTTATATAAAAAGGTTTTTTGCCTGGAAATACCCTTTACAAAAAAAAAAAAAAACTTTATACACACTACATTTCTTCTTTAAAATAAAGATTGCACTTTACCTTTTTTCTCTGAGCTGATCCGGAAGACTGTAAGCTCGCTGTTCTGTTAAAAGAAATCACACATGAAGTACCTGTTAGGTTAAAAAAAGATCAACATTTACTGAACAAAAACACATCCACCACCATGATGAGTTTTCACTTCTTTATAACAGACAGAAATAAAGAATAACAAGGGTATAAAAAGAAGATCACACATGGTAGAACCAGATCAGACCTACAGAACAATTAAGGGCTCGTTCACACTACATCAGTTTGTATCAGTTTTTCAAGCGCAGGTACTTTTTAAAAAACGGAAAGACAGTAAAGCCCCCATAGTATTTGACAAAAGTTAACACTGCATTATATTCCGTTCCAGTCCAAAAACGCACTGCTGCACGCATTTCTGTCTGTTTAAAATGCATGAAAATGCGGTACAACGGATAACAATGCACGTGTTTGCATTTCTGTCCATTTTTCTAAAAGGATGCCTGGGAGTTCCTGTGATGTCATTTCCGGTCCACGGGCTATAGGACACACGCTGAAGAGTAGCAAATTCACCAGGAAAATCTCAACACTATCTGCTACCTGAAACTCCCAGGAAGTGACAAGTGTAAAGATAAAAAACGCACACGCAAATGTTTAGAAACGGATACAAAAACATGTTAAAACATCACTAAACGCACTGCGTTGGTAGATTGCCTTTTTGTCCATTCCTAGTGTGAACGAGCCCTTAATGGAAAATACCAATTCAATAAATAAGGATCATGTCATTGAGTAGAAGATCAGCGATGCCAATAGGTAATATAAAAATGCAACTTACCGAGTGATTCAATAACAATATTACCGCAGGGGAGCGAGATTGCCCATATGTGTATTTAATCCATTTCTGTATTTCTACATCATATGTCTGGACCTGGCAATACTCACTCAGATCCACTACTTTTGGCCTGATTGACAGTCAAGCAGAACTTTTTTAAAAAACATAAATGGCTACAATCAGCAAATTCAATGTAGTAGTAACCATTTCATACCCCTTTCCCTGATTGTTCTGCTATGGACATATTTCAGTTTAGTAAACCCTGTTATTAGGATTTTAACTATTCAATGCATCTCCATGTGGCTCCTGACAGGAATGGTCTAGCTTTGTGTTTTGGGGGCACCCAGATGTGGAAGGATACAGAAGAAGAACCTTTTTAAATCTCAAACACTCCTCAACTGAGTGACACCTTCCTAAGGCCCCAATATATTGAATTATCGTGCTGTAAAGAAATCTAATATCAGTTGGATTAATACTCGGAGGGGGAATCTATCCTGATCCCTTTATAGGTAGCAGTTTGTAATGCTGCATGTCTTTACCATGCCATTAGCATAATTTCTATCAAAGCTAATAGCTAAGAATAAAAAACTCACGTCTTTAAAGTTACTGTGAATATTATAATTGACAAGGCTTGGCCAGAACAATGGTAGTTGCAGTTTACAATAGCTGGAAAGACCCTGTAAGTAAAACAAGGATGGACCAACTGCTTTTGACAGACAGTCTAGGAGCCAACCATCAACAAGCTGTTCTATAGGCATCAACAGAGAGAACCCTCTTAAATGTTAGTAACCAGAAACAAATTAGTAGGTACTTTGTTAACTGGCTCCAGGGATTTGCCAGGCCCTGAGTGAGAAGCTGTTAACAATCATCTGTAGAGCTATACAAACGTACAGCATGGAACTCTGCTTGTACTGAAATACCGACTGTGTGTTTAGCCAATAAGGTGTAGTTTTCTGAACTATTCCTGCATGATACAGTAGCCGCAATGTATTCTGGTACAAGGAATACATTCTTGAGGAAAAGCATAGCATGAAAAGTAACTTATAGATGGAATGGGGGTATTTTTTCTTTAAAATACCAAAATACCCGTCACCTGTGACCAAAGGAAAAAATGGAGAAATTTATCATAGGTTGCTCAGAAAAATACTGTACACCAGAGTTGCCAAACCAATAACAGATAACTGTAGCACAAAATAGTTGGCTATATTTAAAATGAAAGTGATTTGGGAAAGAAAATAAATAACAATAAGACTTTTATGACCCATTAAATTAATAGCAATAAAAAGTTTTATGACTCGTCTAGTCATATGGATGATTAATGAATGAAGAAAATAAAGTTCTGACATGTCTCCCAACATGTAAATTACACCTACTGGCAATGCACATTCATAAAAAGATCCCATATACTTCTACACCTTGATAAATTTCTCCAAATGGACAAAACAGAGACCCATGCAGCAAACCAATTCCAAGTTTCCATTGAAGTTACCACTACAGTACTTACTACGAGGGTGAAGAAGAGATACTGATTTAGACAATGAAAGTGCTTGAAGAAGTGAGCGCCCACTGATGCTGACCACACCATCTAAGAGTAGGAATACAATCTTGAAATTCCTAGATTTGAAGTTTGTTGAATCTACAAACTTCTGGTTTTTAAATGTAATGTTTCTGTGTTACCAGAGCTCTTAACTATG
Source organism: Hymenochirus boettgeri (assembly GCA_019447015.1). NCBI lineage: Eukaryota > Metazoa > Chordata > Amphibia > Anura > Pipidae > Hymenochirus > Hymenochirus boettgeri. The sequence continues at coordinate 354,578,290 of CM033469.1, read as the reverse complement.
GTTGGCAATCCTGAAAAGTAATTAACAGCAAAATCTATGGTACAAATGCAAGTCAAAGGCACCCAAGCAGCTTTAAAAGCTACTGTTTCTACCACAAGCCAAAGGTCTTGTTTCTTGTAAAAGCCAACCAGTAGCCTTAAAGAAAAGATTCCGGCAAAGCTCAAGTTAAATAGCCTGGAGAGACAAATGTGTTTGAACAATGATCTTAACATACTGAGTAAATATAGTGTTTTAGGTTGGAAAAAGCATGTAGCAAGTCTGAATCAAATAATTACCATTAAAATGGAAATGGATTTTCCCCTAACAACTGTCTCCTAGCTTTGGTATTTAAAAACACTAGCAAGAACCCAGATCACTGACACTGAAATGTCCACCCGACTGTTTAGCTGTAGAGAAGTGTTTTTATCCTATCACATATTCAGGGGGAAAAAGGACAATTAAATGATAAGAACAATGGTTATAATAATATTTGTAGATATATTTTTTATATTTATATTTTACAACATTTTTAATAAAACATTTGAAAATACAGCATGTTTCTATACTACATTTTTCAATATGTTATAGCTAAATCCAAGTTTTCATTAAATCTTTAGCATTTGCCCAGCTCAGATTATCTCCTTTGCATCTAATCCCCTATGCGAGTACATGGAATTTGGCTATATTTTTATTTTGTGCAAAGAAATAGGATTTCTCTAAGAAAAGCTCAATAAATATGAAAATATACCCTGTTACATACAATCTGTAGGTATCGAGACTCACCCTCGGTGGGATCATTGATTGTGAGGTCACGTGTTAAGCGAGGTAGTCCAACAGAAAGCTTTGGGGATGAACACGAATATGATCGTAATCTAACTCCAGAGCCCAAAGGATCCTAGAAAAATTAAATATTAAGCAATAAGACAAACTGCAATTGATAGGGTTCCTATTAGCATGTCATTTTAATTTTTTTCCATATTACCATTTCCTATATGCAAAGATCCCAGCCCAGGACCGATTTTTCGAAGTTCTAATTAATTCTACAATTATTCTACAAAGAGCGTTCTTTTTACAATTAAGAAAGCTGATGTTCTGATTATCTTTGTGAATAATTAAATAATTAAACTATAAAACTTTGTTTAACCAAACAAGAAACTTTAAACACAGAACACAACATAAATAAAGTCTAATAAAGAAGTATACCTTTCCTTGGGATAGTGGTAAAGTGGCAACCTTGATTCGAGGGTCCCGATTTGCAGGAGAGTCGAGTTCATCACCGCTGTGTCCCAGAAGAGTAGATGAGCCCTTTTTAACTGTAGCCCCACAGTTGTATCTTGTATATGAGCATTCCCCTTCACTGTCTGCATCAAGACCATCAAGACTAGAGCTAGAAATTTAAGAGAACATTATTCTCATGGATGGAAACAATATGTTAAAACAATACATGGTGGCATACAATTAAGGTTTATTTTGTATCAAAATATTAAAGTCGAACCTAGTTATAATACTAAAATTCAGTTGATTTCCCCATGTAGAAGAACTAAAACAAAACAGGGGGCGATGTTAAAAAGGGTAATAACACCCAAATAGGTGAAAACCCACGCTACCAATATGGAGTTAGTGGGGGGTTATCACCCCTTTAGCTGGACCTGCACTACACATGTGCCGGCATAACATGCAGTACCCATGGGTGCTAGAACGCGTCTTGCTTCCAGTTTCACAATACATTTAGAGCTTTCTCAGCTATGACCACCTAAAACTGTCGAAAGATCTCTACAAAACAAGAAATAATCCCCCTGAATTGTGCATGCAAGGTATGATGTTATTACATTCATGATGTCATCACGTAATGAAGAATAGCAGTTATATCTGACTCAAAGCTGTGCCTGAGATTTAAATCAGAATAGTTACACTGTATTATGGGAAATGTGCGAGTTGAAAATAACTGAAAAAATAAAAAATAATATATAAAATTATATTTGTGTGCACATGGCTAAGTTTACAGCAGCAGCTTTATCAGCGGAGGATTAAATCGAAAGAACTGCACAAAATGTCTGAAGAAGGGGCTCAGTGTCCAAGCAGTTCAATAGAAGAAAACATCTGATGTCACATAAACTTGGGAAGCAAATTAATGTAAATCCGTTCAAATACTGTTTACCCTGCCAAGAGGCAGATTATTGGAGGAAGCCATAAAGAAAGTACTTGTGTTCTGCCTCAACACACATACGGTACATCAAACTCTTTACCCACTTCAATGTATTCTTCAAAACCCACTTTACATTATCCCCCTAATCCTCCCAAACGACCCATTTTCACAGCGATCTTCATTCAAACATATATGTACAATGTTGTCACTAAATCTCTACATGAATACCAATACTTAAAATTGTTTTTATTATGACTCTTTCTGAAACTTCTATTTCACTCAGGATTTAAGTGCTTTCTGTATCTTCCCACTAATATTATAGTCTACTGTATTCCATTTCAAATCCTCATTGTATGTCCCTGTAACCTTAGCGATGTACAAATAAAGACCCTAATGGGGTTTAACAGTTTTACACCTCATCCAACATCTCAGAAAAATCCCAGCACATACCGGGTACGTTCCCAAAATGCATTTTTGGCCCAGAAAATGAAAACTTCTAGTTATGATTTTCCTGCAAATCTAACAGCTCTCAAACTGATAACTTGCAATAAAACTGAACTGAACTGAAAGTACTCTTTCATTGTTCCAATTTAGTTTTAAGACACACCGCGGAATGCATTTCTGTCCAGAAACACACAATTTCATAATAATAGAAAACACACCAAAAATATGTGGTAAAATGCAGTGTGATTTTTGATGTTTGTTTGCCTCTTATCAGATTGATGTGTAGCTATAAAGTACAGTTAACATGTACTGGCACATTTCCCCCTTTTGATTGGCCTGGCCTTCTCCATTCAAACAGATATTCCAGAATATATGACAGCACTGACTGAATGTTAGGCTGGGTACACACGGGCAGATGTTTCATCCCAATCGACCGTTTATCAGTCGACTGGGGCAAAAAAACTGTGCCGCTTCCGGCTGCTGCCGCGACTGATGTCGGTCGCCTGTTCGTCCTGACCTGACGTGTCGGTAAATCACGGGCGATCGTGCGTTTCCTGTAACCAACAGACATTTGTCCCGGCCGAGCTCGTAGCGAACGCTCAGTCGGGACAAATAGCCCCCTCATGTGTACCCAGCCTTAGGAAGATAGTCAGCCAGTGTTTCAAACCACACGGGTTATGTTATTTACTATAGACTATAGGCGTGCAGCATTATGGAGGTGTGGTGATCTTCCGCCCACAGATATTGTCAACATATTGTTCTGAGTATATCTGTTGTATTCAATTAGATCAACTGGACTTGAAATGTAGTTCTTGAAGACGTTTCGCTAGTCATCCGACTGGCTTTCTCAATTCAGAATGACTTGTACAAGAATCCGTGGCAATTATGTACCCTGGAAAATCCCAATTAGCATATCACAGCCAGGTGTTAAGGGTGTGATTAGATAGTGGCTAAGAGGTGTTATAGGAACGCCCAGAGTAAGGTGTTAAAACAGCATTGTACATGGCAGACAGTTGGTGTCGAACCCCCCCACCTCTATTTAGCGTTCCTATAACACCTCTTAGCCACTATCTAATCACACCCTTAACACCTGGCTGTGATATGCTAATTGGGATTTTCCAGGGTACATAATTGCCACAGATTCTTGTACAAGTCATTCTGAATTGAGAAAGCCAGTCGGATGACTAGCGAAACGTCTTCAAGAACTACATTTCAAGTCCAGTTGATCTAATTGAATACAACAGATATACCATGACCTGGATGAATGAGAACCTTCACAAGCATTGTTCTGAGTAACTATCATAAATTTATGATGCTCACACAAACAACACCAATCAGTATAGAGCCTTGGATATGATTGATTAAATGACAAAACGTTTTTCACGAGTATCCAAAATATCACAATTCAATTAGCAGGAAGAGAGAGACGAGCTCCAACTGCCACCCCTGTAAAGGGCATGTCTGCCCATAGATCTTTCTGGGAACAAATGCACTTCTCATATGGCTGTCTGCAAGATTAACTGAAGGTTATAGTGGAATGAGAGATTTAGTGGCCCTTGTCCCTTATAGTTCATGATGATTTAGGCAGTGATGTGAATGAGATTTATTTATTTTAGATCACTGGCATAACACACAGTTATATCACCTGACACACTGGCCTAGTATTTTAAGGACAACTGTATGGTTGTTGCTCCACCCACCTTGTGGCCCAGGTTCTAACCAATGGGAAGACACGTTCTGCAAGAAACAACATTTTCCATTGGATAAATCCCAGACTGAGATAAGGGCGGAGCTTAGACAATACAGTTGTCCTACAAAAATCCGAAATGAATTCATACTACCCCATATACTGCTGGTGATTAAACTAGAGTATTTAGATTAATGGTTCTTGAAAGTTTCAAGTAGGCTCATCTCTTACACCATTCATATTTTCACATGGTAAGTATATTTTAAATGGTTTCATTCTGTATACTCTATTACCCCATCTTAATGCTTAGTCAGGTGTCTCTTCCGGGAATTAAATATTTAAGAAGAGAATGGCCAATAATAATAGATGACTAAATTGTCATCGAATACTGTGCGCATTTGTTTTAATGGTCCACCTTGGGGCTTCGAGAGTAAAGTAGAGATGAGAGATAAACACAAGGAAACATACAGGGTTATTCAATAAAAGTTCTTATCATTTAAAATGGGGCTAATTTTGCTCCAACTAATCAGATCTTATGTAACATTTGAAAGCTAACATCTGAATGGTTGGGGCAAAATTAGCACCATTTTAAATGAGAAGAACTTTTATTGAATCTCCCTGATATTCTCTCTCCATTTCATCCAAATAGTTACTGTGTCACAGGTAGCATATTTTCAATGAATATACGCAGACGTCATACAATCTTAGCATATTTCAGCATATTAATGTGGATTTGTGGTCTCCATACAAGTGCCCTCTATTAAAAAAAAGCACACACCTTCCTTTAAAATGACACCAGTGTCATGCTTCCAGCTTACATCTATCCAAACGTATAGCAGTGGTGGTGCTTCCTGTGGCATGCCCATTTGTATCCAAATGCTCGGAAAGAGGGAAGATGCTGCAACATGAACCACGCCCCTGACATAAGCCTGACCTTGTTCTCCCCAATATGTCTAAAGGCAGAGAACAGAATCATATGATGTGTCTGTTATAGAGACACTGCAGACTAGGAAGTGAAACTCTACATGCTTATGTAAAGTAGCTAGAGACATTATCCTAGGTTTGTTTAAAAAAGCTCTTGTATTGAAAGCACTTGCGAGGAGAAAACAGTTGCCCATTAAATAATCAATTGTTCCTTCCTAACTAAAAAGTATGTTCTCTGCTTAAAGGGCAACTCTGTTATTTATCTAAGAACAGTGCTGCCTCCATCAGCCAGATCGTGTGGTAAAAACCAGGGAAACAATTATTCTTTGCAGCGTCTCATTTTTTTTTTTATATTCCCATAGCAACTTTAATTACATTCTGAGCCAAATGATACTGACCTTTCCTGTTCAATGTGCACTGAAAATAAAATTAAAGGATTCCGCTTCCACAAACTGAAAAAAAGATGCAGCCAGCTTGTACTTCTAATCCCTAACAACAAACTCCAAGGCCAATATATAGAGAATGTAGGGAGAACGATGAAAGGATTTTAACCTAAAGATCATTTACCGGATGAAAAATGTCACTTCAAAGGGTCTCGTTTTTTGTTTCAATAGTTTCCAATGTTAGGGGAATTTCCTATAGTTACATACTTTACAATAACATAAACCAACTCACACAGTAGGAATTGTGCCAGGTGTACGCAGGTGAACAGAAGGTGAGGTGCAAAGCGTGCAGTGATCTGTACTCCTCCCCATCCATTAATCTCCTACACCTTCTGGCACCTTCCCAGGGTGATGATGTAGTATGGTGTTAGTATGGTATAGAGTTTCCAGCTGTCCATCACATGTATCTCTTCCCACTAATGGTAATGGGAAATCTCTTAGGAATGACTGGTTGCAAATGAGCCCTGTTCTGAAGGTGCACACCCTTCATTTTGCATTTTATGGTTGATATTGGCAGCTGAGCAAGCTGGTAAATCCAGTTTACCCATTCATTGTACACCTGCAAAGCTGGACACAATTGGTGTAATTGTGCTGTTAGAACAGTATGTGCAACTGGCAGTTTATTGTCTAGAGGGTTAAATCAGTAATCCCTATCGTATACAGACACATTCCAGTTAACGACAGGTGTAAAAACACTGTAATCATCCAATTCTCTTAACATTGATTGGATTGTTAACCCATATGTCACATTATCATAAAAATTATTTACCACAGTAAATATACAGTATATTTATTAAACATATTTTTAAAAAAAAGTAATAATGTTGATGAGAATGAGGGGAAAAAAATCATTTATAATTGTTTAAAGTGTGTTCACGTGATTTTAATCAATTACTTCTACCATAGGACAAACATAAGAAATGTGGTCTCCATTCAAGTTGCCTTTATTAAAAAGAGTACAATCCTACCTTTGAAATGACTCCAGGATCCTGATTCTAGCTGCAATCTATACAAAGTTACAGCAGTAGGGGTGTTTTTATTAGCTAGCACTGTGAGCTGTGACATCACTAGCATTTGGGGTCTGCCTCCAAGTTTAAGGTCGGACCATGCTAGCTAGCATAATAGCTTCAGAAAAGTTCGATTTTTAACACATGCTTGTCATAGAGACAGGGCAGTATGAAAAGTGTAATTTTACAAGCCTATAACTTAAGATCCAGAGAAGCTAGAGACATCATCATAGGCTTGTTTCAAAGGTGTGAGAGAGCTCTTTTTATTGCAGTTGCCCTTTAAGACCCAGGCATGTATGAAATATTCATGACAAAGGGCTGGTTAGAATTTCCATTAGAAGCGTGACACAGGTTGCATTGAATTCAGTGAAGCCAAACAGCATGCATTAAATGCAATGGCACTTACCACTGCAGCATGTAGATTTAATACGTGTTTGGGTTCTTATAGACAAAGGTGGCAACAATAAATATGAAATATGCCTAGCCCACAGTTCTGATATTTTGCATTTATTGCAGGAGAAGTTTGTGCTAACACAATTTTTCAGCCCTGAAACCGCTGATTAAAGGGGTACTGTGGTCTCCAAACAAGTTGAGTTTAAATGAAAGGCCAGTTTCCTACCTTTAAAACGAGCCATCAACCACCTCTGTACGTGCTCCATAGCCCAAGACATAAAGAAATGACTGACCAGAAAGTTAATGGGTGGGAAGCTGACATGTGCAGGCTTCTCCTGCACAGTGCCGCCGGCGAGCACAGCCTTAGACTCCCTCAGTGTGTGAGGGAGACAGGAAGTCCCTCCTCCTCTCTGCTGTGTGAAGGACCTGCAGCTGCAGCGAAGGTAAGGGAATCTACAGCCCTTCTCTCTCACTATGTGAAAACAGCCTTTTCAGGCAGAGTTCTAACTCTGCCTGAAAAGGCTGTTTCCATAGTTTTCGGGGGGGGGGGGGGGGGGGTAGGAAGGGGGTGTCAGAGTGGCCCACAGCACCTGTGAGCGGGTGGGGCTTAGGCACCCACGAGTGGGCGGGGCCACATGGGGCTGTAAGGGAATGAGCCAAGGGGGGCCTGCAACTGGAGGGACCATGGGGTCCATGAGTAGGAGGGACCGGGGGGGCTGCAAAGGGGAGGAGACACAGGGCAGATTGACTGAGCAGGAAGCAGGAAGTGCAGGGGACCTGGTGATGCTGCTGCCATATCACACACAAAAGTGTACATATCTTCAAAACTATGTAAAATAAACAATGGAAATAAATTGCAAAAACTCTCAGGAGAGCAATTCTTATCAATTTACCTAAAGTCATTTTTGGACCACAGTTCCTCTTTAAACTGATATATTGCATGCATGTTAAAGTAGTTTTTATGATGGTATACATCATATGATATGATGGTATACATGGACTAAGTTCCCATTCTGATTACTTCCTTCCACTACCAAGATTGGAGATCTACCTTTGTAACTGGCGGGGCAAATTTGAGTATTAAGGGCTAGGCGCTCGAGATTGCGAAAATTCACACGATTTCTGATGCACGTGTGTCCGTTCGCGTTTTGGTAACGTATGCGTTCACCATTTTGTGTGTTAACGCATTCATTTCCATAACGGAAAACGGCAAAATCGCATGGGCAAAACGCACACGCGCAAACACAAAACAATCGCGCGCACAATGCACAAGATTTTGTGCGTGATTCCCATGAGTTGCAGTGTGGCCTCAGCCTTAGACATTGGAAAAGAGGATAGATAGCGGATTCAGAAACGTATAATGCTAGTTATTCCTTATACAGTGTATTCAAGGCTAAAAAGGTAAATATATATTTTACGGTAACATTTTAAATTAAGGGGAGTGGTATGGCAGAGAGAATTAATGGTATTTGCTGATTAATTCAGATGTTATTAGACTATAATTTTCTAAAATGTTAAATACTTTCATTTCATTAGTCTAAACCAGAAGACTTTACTGTGTGGATAAAGTGGCGAGACTCATGAACCGATCCCAAATACAGCATCATTATAAAAAAAACTGCTTTGGCTCTGGAACCACATGCTAGTGTATGTGCAGTCAACAATCGAATTTATTGCATGACATTAGCCTTTCCCCGTGCTCTGACATGCCCACCGATTGTCTTAACTTGGAAACAGCAGAAAATAACAGTACAAACTAGTATTTTCCACAACATTTTCCCCTGAAGGTAAATAAGTAAACACTTCCCTGCACTTTGTGTAAGCAGAGATTTCACTTAATAGCCATCGGTTAAAGGATTCATTAAGTGTAGCTTATATAAAGATGAAGATATTTGTGCTATGGGCACTAAGGTACACACGTGGAAATGATTTCACCTGACTAAGCGTTCGCTACTAGCGAGTGCTTGGTCAGGACAAATGACTGTCGGTCGCGGTAATAGTGGCCGTGGCTGACAGTTTGCGCAACCGATTGTGCGTTCCCTCAGGCAAAAGCGTTCTCCCTATATTAAGTATAGGGAGAACGCTTGTGACTGCCATACTCCCTACGATCGCAGCAGATTCAGGTGGCCGACCATGACCAAGGGAAAGTTTACAGTCAGAACAACCATTTCTGAGGACAAACGTTCGTGTGCATCTGAAACGGTCATCTCGGCCATACACACATTAGCGATATAATGCAAATCCTGTTGGTGCTGACGAGTGTGCGTACCCAGCTTTACAAAACGTAGTGCCTTCCCTCCAAAACTCCCATTTAAATAGGTACACTGATGAGCAATGCGTTGCACAAAGCTGTGCTATGATCAGGTTCAATTCATTATCTACCCCCCTCTGTGCACCATGTTGTTTCTATAAGTGTCCCTTTGTTGGAGGAAAATGGATTGTCCTTTATTCACTTACATTGTAATAAACAGCAGAACCATATACCAAAAAGAAGAAAAAAAATTTGAACACAGGAACACAATCAACTAGTCTGATTGATTCATTCCTGGGTAAATAACGGGCAGTAAACTTTCAATCCAGGCAGCTAAAATACATGGAAAACAAATGGATATCATAAAGGGGAATCTAAAAGTCAATCAAAAATGAATCTATAATCAATGTGGTCATGTCACAAAAGAGTAACAAACGTGTTTGGTTATTGGTTGGGTTCTCCCACTTACAACACACACGGGTAAATGTGGTTAGTCATAACACCTAACCATAAGAGCAATGGTTTTTACCTTGTGTCATTAAAAATCCCATAGGCAGTGCGAAATGACCCAAAATCTAGATAATCTGTCATAAACCATCTGAATACACATTTGACATAAACCAGATAACTACTGTGCTTAGCACACTAAGGGGGGGAAGTCAAATAACACGGAAAATCCACATATACATGTTTAAATAGTTTCCCTTACCTTCTTCTCTTTATAGTATTAAATGCTGAATTCCTCTCAGGGCCATAGCCAAGCGTTCTGCATTGTCTAGGTGCTCCGCCACACAAGTGCAGCTTGGAAGGTGAAATGTAAGCAGACAGGTCTGTTTCATCCCTGTTGTTTATTTCTGTCCGGCTTCCATCAGGAGATACACAAGCAGTGTAATTATTGTCCCTGCACTCTGGAAGGGTGGAGTCTGGTGTGTGTGTAGATGAGACTTTACTGGTCGTACTGTCCAAGTGATTGGAGACGATTTCTGGATAACTCACCTGAAAAATACATATGTACAATCATGTTATAAAGAGTTACATTGCTGCCTGCTACAGTTTATTTCTCTACATCCTCCACTTCAGTAGCAATATGAAAGCAAGCTGGCTACATTTGTGCCTAAATATTCAGTATGACAATATAATTCACATCATATTAGAGCACAATTAAAAGACTAATTACTGTATGACACACAGGCCCCATCGGATGTAGCTAGTGGGTGATTAAATGTAAACTTCATAGGATGTCATTAGATTCTATTTGGTTAATGTTTAAGGCTGCCACCTTTGCCTTTAAGACCCCAAAAATTATCAAAATCTACATGCTGTAGTGCATAGTGTCATTGCATTCAATACATGTTTTATGGCTACGCTGAAATCAATGCAGCCTGTGTCATGCTTCTAATGGTAATGCTAACCAGACTTTTGTCATGTAGATTTCATACATGTTCGTGTCTTAAAGCCAAAGGTGGCAAACCTACTAATCTTTTTAGTCTAACTGCTGCACTGATGCTTTTTTTCCTGTAGTGGAGATACAAGTTGCTTTTAATGCACCTTACACTTCTGAGAATATGAGTTCAATATTTAATATGAGTTCCAAACACAGTGCCTATAGAATGTTTAATGACCTCCATTATTAAAGGGTAAGTCCACTCCCAAAATCAAGTTTTGTATATGGCTTAATTGCCCCCCTAAACCTCATCCTTGCAAGGTCTAAATTTTTTAAATCTGCTCCTAAATATACTTACCAGCCCTCGTTCCCGCGGCTGCCTTCTGCCTGTCTTCAATGCTTTTTCCGAGCACTGAAGCAGCAGAAGCGTCTGGACCGGTAACCGCGTCTGCAATTGGCTGATATCAAATCTCAGCCAATCATAGATGCCGCCGATGGTCAGGCCCTGTCTGCTGCTTCTGTGCATAGAAAAGGCACAGAACCACAGCAGAGGGAGGCCAAGGTAACGAGGGCTGGTAAGGAGCAGATGTGAAAAGTTTAGACCTTGCGAGGTTGAGGTTTTGGGGGGCAATAAGGCCATATACAAAATTTAGTTATGGGGTGGAAATTAAATTATATATATACAGAAATAGACAATTCCCAATTTTAAATATAAGAAACACAAGTGCGACTTACATTACATTGGTTAAACAGACCGTAACAACAAATACATAGTAGAATATTTAGGATTTTATTCAGGGGAGGAACCAAAAAAATATTTTTTGCAACAGCACAATGATGTTTCTATAATGATGTATTATTATTTGAAAAGAAGGCTGTTTAAAGTATCATAAATTTAAGGATGTAAAAGGTGTTTTACTACTGGCTCATATTTTATAGCTTGTCTATTTAACCCCCCCAGACTGTCAATAGTGAAAACCAGCTGGTCTACACCCCTGCTAGTTCTCCAGTCCCTCCCCTATAATTACACTACAGCTTTCTTGCCATTAATAAGTCATTAAACAGTTCATCATATAAGTATAATGACAAATGAATTATGTACTTTCTTTGACCCAATTCATAAGCATAACACCTTTGTAATTTGCCATATTACAAACATAGGGGATTAGTTAATAAAATTAATTATTAAACTCCCAATACAAGGGTCAATCAGACACCTTTCTGAAAAATGTGACCAAGCAGGAAGGCTCCTGTTCAGAATAACCTAAAGCGATATCTTCTACTAACAACTAGTAGAGTACTAGTAGAGTACAGCACCTGATTGTCACAATGCCAAACTGGGGTGATAGTCCCTTACCATTTCTAAAGAAACATCCATCATATTATTTGAAAATATACTGGTCCCAGGCATGGCTACTAAAATTTTTATGATCGCTTAAGGCTAGGTACACAAGGACCACCTGACATCTTTTTTTTTTTACTGTCATCTTTACTGCTCGGTAGACTGTTGAATAAAGTTTCACTGCAGCTGATCCTGTGTATTAAAAAAAGAAAAATGACTGAAAAACATCAGTCACAATCAAATTTGTGGGCAATCTCACAACAGGCAGTCAGTCAAAATATCAACTCATAAGCAGGGAGATTCAATAAAAGTTCATATCGTTTAAAATGGTGCTAATTTTGCCCAAACCAATCAGAACTTATGTAACATTTGAAAGCTAACATCTGATTGGTTGGGACAAAATTAGCACCATTTTAAACGATAAGAACTTTTATTAAATAACCCCCAAGGACTATTGTGGACTAACTTGGTACAATTTAAATTAGAACTAAACCCAATTTTTTATACTCCAGAATCTCGAAAAAAAAACTAAAAACACCAATAAGCTATACAACACCACTTCAGTAAATTGTATTTAAGTAAATGTAAGCCTGTTAAGAACTGGATGGAGCATCTGTGTGCAGTGTCAGACCACACCTCCTGACCTCAGTCACATGCTTCCTTGCTTTATCTGACCTGTAAAAGGATTGGATAGAGATTCTTTATGGGTGTGACCAACTGTAACAAGTTTCTGTCATAGCTAAGGACTGAGCATGTGGAGAACATAATGGATTATCCAAACTGTGAGATACTAGAATGCTGTAAAGTAAAGCACAAACCATATGTTATTTAGGTAAATTTCCCAGAGCCCGTATCAAAATGTGAGGTAAGACAAAGATTACTGGTTTTATATCAAGGTGTTCTGCCTTCTGGTTTAGTGTTGTTCTGTGGCTTCAGTTGTCCTTTAAGGATGACTTTTTCATAAACTGTATAACTTACCTCATCCACTACCATACTGTTAGCGTACACCTCATCACTTCCATTCAGCATTGCAGACAGTCTGGATGTAGCGGGTGGATATCTTAGTCTCTTGAGAACATCTATTGATGAGTATCTTTTCTCTAGAAACAAGAAAACAAGATGAAAAATGATTTTCAGTAATGTCTTTCGTACTGGTTTTGCTATAAAATATCAATGATTGGTCATTAATGCATTAACTTAGACAACAAAATGTTTATTTTAGTAGCTCTTAACACAAGGAAAATAGGAAGAAAATAGTCCCTCTCAGTATTCATTCTAATAAAGGTATATGGTTGGTCACATGACATCATGACATTCTGTGCTCAGTACTAGATCCGGGATAATGTGTGGGTGTGTGTATATATATATTTTTATATATATATATATATATATATATATATATTATATTATATATACAGTGTATATAATACAGGTTAAAGTAGCCAGAACACTCCAAGGATTTATATCAAGTGTTTTTATTACAGTAGGTCCAGATCACCTACGCGTATCGGCCATCTTAGATGACGGCCACATCCAAGATGGCTGAAACACGTAGGTGATCTGGACCGACTGTAAAAAAAACTTTGATTTAAATCCTTGGAGTGTTCTGGCTACGTATCTGTATTTTCTATATTACTTCACAGTAGCACCCAAGAGAAGTGCCTTGATTGACACAGAGTGCGAGGGATCCTGTAATAGTGAATATGCCGCACTCCCAATCCGGCAGGTAATCGGGTGCCGGTGTTTAGCGAGACCTCCGCCAAACGTCCCTGATATTCAAAAAGATAGAATACACCGCACTCCAATCTTCATGCAAGGTAACTTTTATTATGTGGCTCACACACACACATTTATATTATATTTATTATATATATTTTTTTTTTTTTTTTTTTTTTTTTTTTTTTTAAATGTTAGATTAGCTATAACAAGAGTTGTATGCCTGCCTCAAAATAGTAAAATGGTTTGCTCATCCCTGGATCCTTGAAATATATATATATATATATTAGCTAAGGACTATGATGTTCTACAGATAGCTATTTAAATCTTAATGTTAGACATAGGCACCTGCCTATTATATTGGTTACTTTCTTAATGCAATTGGGTTAGGCCCTGTGAACTGTATTTCACTTAGGAACTTGTGTTTTGTCTCCATACAATAATGTTATATACCCTGGATCCCAAACATATAAAGGTTAATGTCCACAAAGCACTAACAATAAAACACTATGTAAAAGCATACGTTCTTTTTGGTGGAATGTCAACCTCTGGTGATATTTTTGCTGTAGAATGTACAAAAGAGAAGAGAAATGATGGACAATTGGATAAAAGTCACTTTATTCCATTACCAAAATTAATTCCGTTAATAGGAGCCTTATAACTGGTAATTAAATGACAAATGTCTTTTTGAGAGACACAAATCTTGAGATCATACTCTCCCCTTTATTTTTTGTGAAATTTTTTCACTACTCGACTACTGATTATTTTGCCCCATGCTGTGTACAAAATTACCCACATGGCCATTATAATGACTGATTTTGGCCAATTTGTTACTGGGGCAGTTACTGTATATACTCGAGTATAAGTCGAATTTTTCAGGCTTTAAAATTAGCCCGAAAACCTAACCTCGACTTATACTCGGGTCAAGTCCTAATTTAGATCCAAATTCTGCAATAGACTGTGTTAACCTGCATAGAAAGTTACAGGAGCTGATCTGCCTTTACACTTCCTGCTTCCTGTAGTCTGGCTGCTGGACTCACTCAGCACTGTCACTGCTCATCTGGATGCTGTAAATCTGATGGGTCTCCTCAGTTTGGGGCAAAAAACAGCTGCTAGTACAGTGCAAATGACAGCTTGAAACTACAACTCTCAGATGACATTTTTAACTATTGGGGTCAGAGAGTCCTTTACTATATGGGGTCAGAGTGCCCTTTACAATATGGGGTTCAGGAGAATTATAATGATGGTAAGCTTAATTTAAAGTTTACTGAACCTTGCCACTCCACACGTTTAGAAACTGAAACTCCCAGCAACAAAGCATGCTGGGAGTTGTAGTTTCCAAACATCTGGGGTGCCAAGGAATTGGAGGTTACTGGTACTGGATTTGGCTATTACTGTATGGGATTCATGTATGGGAATTATGCTGTCCATTTAAAGGGCAACTAAAGCCTAAAAACAACACAGAATCAGAAGGCAGTAGTGGTGATAATTTCTACCCTTGACTTATACTCGAGTCAATCCGTTTTTACAATTTTTTTAGGTAAAAATAGGTACCTCGACTTATACTCAGATCGTATATATACGGTAAAGCCTTTCTGGTGCACTGGATCAGACTGTTTGGTAAAACACTATAAATTTGTTTTAGGTTGGCATATACACAACTTCAGTTTCTCAGAGATACTCTGATAGCATGTGTCTGTACAACATTGTTATTTATAAAGATCCACCAGCATATTCTGGCTGTGTCATTTCCCCAGTGAACTCTGCTACAGTTTAATGACTAATTACATGTTATCATATGAACAGACATACAGTTATTTAAATAGCCTGGTTGTGTCAGGATTGCCTAGTTCATAAGAGAAAAGATATCTAGATAATCCCAGTCAAAAAAAATACATCTTGGGTGATCAGTGCATTTTCCTCTTAAAACTGCCAAAGGTTCAAGGTCCATTTTACCAAGAGAGAAGGACTCAGTGTAAGTGATTGGATGAACTATTGTGTTATAGTTTTATTTCTGTGATGTAGGTTAATAGGTGTCTTTATAAAGCAATTCGTATTTAAACAGATTTTAGAGCCCTGCCCCTCTGTTCCATGGTAGCCTTTTATTAAAATGGGACTGTTATAAGGGAAATAAAATTAATTATCTAGTCTGTTGGGAGAGAATTCTCAGAACTGTGTCAGAGAAAAACTAATCTACAAATGGAAAATATTTATTAATAGTTTTCAATTTCCGTGACCTCATAGTTAGATGAGTTTTCCACGAGTAAATACGGCCCTGAGGTTGAGATGAGTTTTACATGAGTAAATTTGGCCCTGAGGGTGAGATGAGTTTCTTCAAGAGGAAATATAGCCCCGGGGTATTTTCTGACTACTGTGGAGAAATATTGGAAAAGTCTCCAGGAAAAAAATGTAGAAACATTAAACAATAAACAAACAGATTTTCTGGTCATTCCTCTTACCGCTTCTGATTAAGCTATCGTGCCTTCCTTTTATAAATGTTTAAAATTACACAATGCAACATGTTGTCTCAATAATCAATATTATAATATATAATTTAGTCTGTGTTCTGCAAAGGCCGTTTACACCCCGGGCCATATTCCTTTCAGACAGACTCATTTACGGTATTTTTCAAACACAAATAATGTTTGCAGCGAATATATAGCGGATATTTCTACTCGATCATTTGAAATTTCACTCTTGATGATAATTCGAGTCGAAAAACTGGCCCATGTGACAAAGACTTAGATCAAAGGCTTGCATTATGACACGGCTACAAAGGGTTAGCGTGAGTTCAAGAAGAAAAATGTGTCGGAAAGTGCGCAACGCAGAAAGTGGTTTACTACTGCAAGTGCGACGGATCTGTTAGAATTTTAACACCATGCGAATGTCTGACATAAAAATCACACAAACCTTGACTTGAATTCACAGAGAGCCACATTCATGATATTAAATCCCTGTAGCGTCTGCAATATTGCAGCTCTGTTGATTCTCCCCAAATATGTCATTCTATATCACACTTTTCCAGCCTTTATATGAAAGGACACACAATATTGGAAAATAAAATTATGTTTGTGCATTTAACGGGGCTGTAAATTATTAACAAACAGTAAAACTGCTGGGGGTAATTCCATTTACGTGAACCTGAATAAATACAAATGACCTGGCTCAGCATAGTGATTACAATGCGTAATGGAACGGAGGTGCCATCACAAACATGCACTGTATGTACCCTCAATACCAACATACCTATACATAGGACAATGTAAATCTTTTAAAGAAACAATATCTTTATGAACAAAAGAGAGTGTGAGTGTGCGCTGCAATTACAGATTGTAATTCAGGGAAAGCCAGTCGGATGACTAGCGAAACATCTTCAAGAACTAAACTTCAAGTCCAGTTGATCTAACTGAATACGATCGATAGATTACAGTTGTATTTAATTCACGTGTTTATCCACGTGTAGTCATTACTTTACTAATGAAAAGACTGCAAGTGTAGATCAGTTCTGTCCATAGAGGTTTTAGATATACTTTGTGATCTTGAGCATGCTTAGTGTGATTTATCCAGGGACAGGAATGAATAGGAATTCTCCAATTAGCTACCTTGTGTCGCCTGTCAATGCAACTAGAAATTTACTTCCATCAACTAACCTCATAAAGGGTTTTCACTCAGTTATATACAAAGCAAGAGCACCTATATCTGACATTTTTAATGACTCTTATACACATTAAATACACACCGAGCTAGCACTGCTAGTAGCTATCACTAATCTGACAGTGGATCGGGCCTATGCTCCCAACGGTATTCCCCACAAATAGTTGCTGCACTGCACAACATCCGAATTTGGGTATGCAGGGTATCGGGCTAAAAGGTGATGTATGTCTCACCTACAGCTTCCACTCCACTGGATATACTGCATAAACAATTTGTAGGTAGGTGTAAAATACAATAACAGAACTGTAGCTGTGACAAAGTGTTGGTTTATTGCAAAAACATGTGTGCTCCATGTTTCGGACCCAAACGTCCTTTCTAAAGAACATTTGGTGTGCTTAAGAAACCATGAGTGGGTCTGAAACAAGTGGCACGCATGTTTTTGCAATAAACTGACACTTTGTTACACCTGCTATACAAATTATTTATGCACAACATCCAATATGGTTTGACTTCCCTGATATTGTTGGTGACCCGGGTGCTGCAGCCCCAACTCTCGATCTATCTGTATATATTTATCTATATGCCTATCTGTCAATCTATTTCGTATGTTAAATATAATATTACCCAAGCCGAGTCTGTCATGATACCTTTGTATCTGTGTGATCACTGCCAGGCCTGTGGTAAAACATGTACATGTAGATATTCATCTCTGATGGATGTTTTATCTATTTAATGTAACTGGCCAATGATACAGAAGTATAGGTGGGTGGTGGAGCCCTAAAATGTTATCTATTTATAAACGTTTACATTACTATTTACATTCAGGACATTTAAACTGTGGCCACATCTTAGGATGAACTATAACTCCCAGCACCCCCAGTTCAAGCCCATATGAAGATTACCGTATTCCCTTTCTATATCGTACAGAAAGAGCTCCCACAGCAAGATTTTAGATGGGGCCCCTCAACCCACAAAAAAATGTTTGGTGCAGTTCAACTCTACCTGGGCAGGTTTTTAAAGGACAGGTCCACCCTCCTAAGAAAATTATGACTGAACTACATGAGGTAACATTTTTCTTAGGAGGGTGGGACTCCGGGCCCCATAGCAATCGTTATGGTTGCTATGGTGATCCCTATGCCACTGGCTACACCCTCAAACCCCAAACTTACAAAACTCAACAGGCTGCAAATAAATTGCTAACAAAAATGTCTCTCTCAAAAATGGGAGAGAGGCATCCCCAGCCATGTGTCTACTATGTCTTATGGTAAATCTGGTAGACATTTTGGGGGGGTCTGCACTATATGAGATATGAGTGTAAGCTGTACAGCACACAGTACTAATAATAATAAATCAATCCTGATCTGTAAAGCGCCATCAACCTCTGTCAGTTCTGACCGTTTCCGTACTTTAGTAAGGGGAGCTGTTAGTATTAGCTTCATATAGAGAGATCAGGTCGGGACCGTGTGCAGAGCACACCTGTAGCAGATCACCGATGGAGTCATATGGAATCTGTCTGTAATCTGTTAAAGATTGATACTGTGTCTACCCAGATTTACACCTTTTTTTTAATCTAGGTGTTTCCCGTGTTATCAATAACATACGATCTAGTGTCCACTGGAAACCTTGTTTCCACTGTATCCTAGAGAAGGGAAGTCAGAATTGAATGAATGTGAGTTGTGTTAGGGCCTCTCCTAGTCCGGATCTAGTTCAGTATTCTGTAGACACCTGCAGTACATGCATTGGGAATAATTACCCAGCAGAACAGACAAATCTGAAATGTATAACCTATTCATAATCCAACAATGCTGCTATCAGAATATCCAAACAGGAAAGAGCTGAAAAGAAGTTTGTATTGCATCTTATACTTCTAACTTTAAATTCCTGGTTTCAGTCATCTAAACAACACCCATTAGATTTGAACTGAAACAATAATATTCAGCATTATTTCATTTAAAGGAGCATTAACGAATTATAAAGTTTATGTAATCCCCCACATAATCATGAAATAACGAGCAAAAATATAAAATAAAATCACTTATACATAATTTACTAAAACTAAAATAAAATTGTGTCTGCTGCTTCTGATTCACTTGGTCCCATGCTCCTTTGTTGCTGGTAATACTGTACTTACCAGCCAGTCAAAACCTCACCCGCACAGGCTCCATTGTCTAGAATAGTGTTTACATCATCAGTCACAGAGGACCATGGGGAACAGCGAGAGAGGCTGCATCAATGATCAGACTTTTACAGGGTTATTCAATAAAAGTTCTAATTGTTTAAAATGGAGCTAATTTTGCCCCAACCAATCAGATGTTAGCTTTCAAATTCTAAATAACATCTGATTGGCTGGGGTAAAATTAGCTCCATTTTAAACAATAAGAACTTTTATTGAATAACCCTGTAAAAGTCTGATCATTGATGCAGCCTCTCTCGCTGTTCCCCATGGTCCTCTGTGACTGATGATGTAAGAACTTGTATTGAATATCCCTGTTTTTAAGGCAGGCCATAAAAGTAGCAATTTTATTGACCAATCATCCCAATAATATCATCATGATGAAAACTTTCTAGAATGTCGGATTACAGAAAAGGACCATTTTTGGCAGTCAAATTTCATCATCAGACACAACATATAACATATTATCGCTATGTGAGTTTAGTATTGGCTTTTATAAGTTAACAACATATCAATAGAAGGTAAACTTCATATAATTGTCCGATATTAGGCCTCCATATGTACTAAGTTCATACTCTACAAGATTAGTTCAATCACAATTTTTAAATTGGCAGATACCGGTACATTCAAAATAAATAAATATGAGTGTGTCCGTTCATAATGCTGTCTCTATCAATAATTGTCAAAAACAACAAATGATGGAGCCAAAAAGATAGGACAGTAACTGAAAGGTGAGCAAAAGGAATAATTGCACAGTGCTAACATGAGGACAGGTCTACTGGAAACAAAAACACAGCACACCAGTTAAATATTAGCAAGAACTTGGATAAGAAAGAGTTAGTGGGTATAATATCACTAGTACGGAGCATGCCAGGAGCCTGGTAACAAGAGATAATTATTTATCCCTGTGTTCATGTGCCATGACTACCCTACCAATCCCTCAAACATACAACAAGCTGTGTCTCACCTCTCTCTTTGCTGTGGCCATTGGGTAATTTATGAAAATAACCTGTGAGTACTAGGGGTCAGCTCCCACAATTCACCATAGAGTGTCTGTGTACAGGCACATGCTCAGTAGAGCTCAACAGATCAAAACCATGAAGTTGCAGCCTTGCTTCCTAGAAGCTAACAGCCAATCACATTATAGCACAGAGATCCTCCTTCTCCATGACACAGAACAGAGATTTCATTTTTTGTTTTCAAACACATTCAATGCTTCTGTCCTAACAATGATATAATCCTTTACATTCCATACAAAAAGAAAAATAATTTTTGCAATGTATTATAAAGATAGCATGGATGTAAGAGACAGAATACTAACATTTCAGCAAAAATAAAGGTAAGTCTGGGGAATAGAACCTGCAACTTGTACATTTACTCTGTCTTGCTAAAAGCAGGGCTCTTACCTCTAGGCTAAGAGAAACACTATATAAACCATTGGTACATGTAGAATATTGCACTAGGAACATAATGGAAACAAAAATAAAGTTAAGTTTGGGGATTCAAATATGGGACCTTCTGAACTGTATGTGTCTAAACCTGGCATCTTACAAGGTGAGCCACTGAATAAGCTGAAAACCTCAGTACTAAATGCAACTTACTAGAGAAGAATCTTACAATCTATAGCTGTTCTGGGGAGAAAAACTTTCACATTAGGTTTAAAAAATTTAAGTTTAGTTCTCCTTTAAAGGTTAAATGCTTCCAAAACCCCATGGGAAATCCTACAGCAACAATCCAGTAGGAACTTCTCAAACCTTAGGCTAGGTACAGACCAGCAGACCGACTGATAGTGCCGCAAGCTCGGCCCATTGGTAATTCACGATCAGTCACGCGCATTGTCGGTCTCGGTCTCAACCGTCAGTCATTTGACCCGGCCGAGCACTCGCTCTCAGCGAATGCGGGACAAATAATTGCTCCGTGTGTACCCAGCCTTACAGTTGCCTTTCAAAATGAATTAAGTGGTTTAATGACTAATGGCCTTATTCAATAAGAGGTAAAACATTTTGCAGGAGCTGTTAATTTGCCTCAACCAATCACATGGTACCTTCTTACTGGTCTACTGCAGTTAGAAAATATTTGATAACATCTGATTGGCAGTTGAAGAGTAAGAACACGGGCAAATTTTTGCACTTCTTATTGAATAAGGCCCAAAGAATCTAATATATTTTTCTGTAATGATTTATTAATTAATATATTGTTGTTGTATTTCAAAAGGTAATGTTTCATGCATTTTACATGCTGCAATGTCTAGCAAAACACACGCACTGTAAAGCTGGCTGTTCCTATTAACAGGGGAAAAGTGCACTGAATTTGCCTTTGCCTAATCCATCTAACAGGAAGCAACATTTTATTTTTACCCTTGTAAACATGAAAAGTGGAAAACTTTCCATAGACTATGAAGTTAAAAGCTTAGACAGGGAACACTGGGAGGTCTTTTTAGATATTATGTTAAATCTATCTTATGTCTAACCGGTGTATAGGTAAGTACCGATAGATCTACCAAGCAATACATCACTTAGTAGTCTATCGGTAGAAAAGAAACGTGTGCTGACTGGCTGATCAACATGCGCAATCTATTTTCATCCGATTGTACCTAGTCAGAAGGAGTGATCATGGTAAAATTCACTGTATAGATTCCATACGGATACAAAGACACATTAATTGAGAAATGCTGTATTATTATACAGTTCCAAATAAACAGAGATCCATCTAGATTTAAACATCTTTAAAAAACCTTTAACTTTCAAGAAAGAATTGAAAAAGGTGTTACCCATGACTGCAATAATACAGTCTGTATCTCCTAGCCATTTTCATTATAACTGTGTCCTACAGTGGCACTGAACACTAAAGTAATATAGAATTAAACTGTTCTAACCACAATGAAAACACTTAACTTTCCTTATCTTTGTTTTCCCAAACACGCCACTTACAAGTAGATATTCTCTATTCTAAATGGATCTCACTACAAAGCGACTCCTAGAGGTTAAAATGAATTATGGTTTTATACTGTAATTTATTATGTATCCAGAGTCACTTCAGCCCAGTGAAGCAACGTGATTCCACTTTTGGTGTAGATATTCAGTATATATAGTGATATTCATATATTCATATTTAGTGATATTCAGATTCACATATTTAGTGGAAACTCAAGATTGTTGTTCTCCTTATAAGAGGAGAAAAAAAAATCAGTTAAAAAAACCCTCCCAAATGAAAATACAAAACTGTAAATGATCATAATTCAATGGGGTTTAACACCCCCAGTTCTGTACATGTGGATGAGCACAGATTTATGACAATGAGTTATAAACTAGAACAATGAGTGCTGTACAGAGTACAAAGGCAGTTTCTATAAATACCTTGTTTAGTTGACCTCCTATATATCCTCATTTTTGGAAAGGAAGGCCAGGAATAATTGAAAGGTGAATCTGAGTCAGAATCCATTCTTTCTGCTTAGGTAGAAAGTTGCAGCTGCTGTAAGGCAGGTTTCTGGGACTTCTTTAAAGTCAATCTTACAGATGATGTAAAATAAAAGAAAGGACAAATCGGATTGTCCTCACTGCCCAGGGGAGGGAGAAGCAGTAAACGTTCGCTCTCTTCAAGCGCTCAGGCATGTAGACAGATCAGGCAGTAAATATTAAATCAAAAGGCAGAATACAGGGGAAAAAACTGAGCTGCATCATGGTCCAGAGCTATTTGAAAGGTCAGTCTGTGGCAATGAATCATTAACTCACCTTTTCATTTCTATGTTAATGGAAACTGCTTGAACTAAGCTGCAGTTTGTGCCACATACTTGTAAGCAAACAAGAGTGAAAGGACAAACACATAGGACAGCACCGAGCACATTGTTTCATTACATGTCCCCTTTCCTCTCTCCTTTCATGTGTTACTGGAGCTTTTAAAGGAACAAAAACCCCAACACACTACACAAGTCATCTTTAACTATGTAGGTGCCAGGGAGGTCCTAATGGAATGTGCAGTTGGAGGTTGGAGCATTATAATTTATAGAAGACTTACTGTGAGTTGACATATTTATGACAAGCTTATCATCCAGACGTATTTCTCAGGAGACAGGACGGAGGAGACTATATGAACATATATAGAAATTTATAACACATTTCACATCAGAGGGTTTTTAAGAATTCGTCTTTATGTGACTCTAAATCCTGACATGACGGTCTATTTCTGCCCTGGTAGTTTTAATTACAATTCATAAGGCTAAATAGCAGCAAACAGTCTGAAAAGGCTCCGAAAACAAGTCTGTATTGTAGGTCTGCGTTCATATTAGGCTGTAGCTATGTGGGTTTTATGAGCCTGGCATCTTTATAGTATCCATGTAACATTGCAGCAATGCATAATGGGATTAGCCAGTGATTTACAGCCAACATCCCATACTTCCTTTGTATCCCTGAACAACTCTCTCTGCACAAGTGACCACAGGCTTGTTTCTTACCCCAACAGCAGATTCCAAAGGTACAGACTCTCACCGTGTACTAAGAGGTCCATGAGAGCCACTCAAGAAAAGATCATGAATGATAGATGAGTTCGTCTTTAGCAGATACAATAACCATTTTACTAAACGTATATAACATTATAGTGTATGAAACACAGGGTGTGTGTATTGGTTTCCTCGAGATGTCACTTTCAGACACACGGTGGCATTTCAGCTTGTTAACTTTCCTTACAATGGCTGTTTGTGGTACGGTTGTCTACAGTAGCACGTCTGTGTTCTGCCTCAAATGAATTCCCTCCTCTGTATTTGTTGGCAAGTTAATGCATTACAATGAGTTAGCACTTGGAATTAACACGGTGAAGATTATTAATGAAGGGAACTCGAGTATGTTCCACGCTAGTTCTCAAAGCAATGGCATTGTTCACCGCAGCCCTATAAATATGTAGTATCTGATGGGCAGAGGATTTAATATTTGTTATAACAAGGTTTCATTAATTCGCTCTGTTACTATGCCAGGATTGAGTTATCAACAGTCCGTTTCTCAATTGTACATTTGAAATGTATACAGATAAATTAGAATAAACTGTGTAACTTTGTTCATTATCTGTTTCCTCTTTAAAAATCATAAAGTGCCTACTGTGTGCAGTGAAACATTCCCTCTGTGAATAAAGGCTTTTCGTGCGTGTGGGAGATGTCCCATTGCTTGCTTTGGTAGAAGAGTCAACACAAATGGTTGTAAAACAGCAATCAAACAGATGGCTTTCCATCTTGGCTACCAAGGGCCAAAGAGCTCTTATAATTACAATATGGCAGCTCCAAGTAATGCATCACATTCTCTCCTATGATTGGTTGATGGTGGGATACCAGTACTGAGCATTAAAAATAACAGTTATTAGGCAATCTTCAATTTGTCTATTTTCTCTCTATATCAATGTTTCTCAACCTTTTTATCTGCTGGGAACCCTTGAAACTATTTTCGTGCCTTGTGGAACCCCTAAATAAAATAATATAAGGGATAATGCACCCATTACAGTGTAATATAAGGATATTACGCCACCGAGGAGTACCCTGACCATATAGAAGCACAAGACTGTAGGCCGAGCGCTTTTATACAGGACAGGGAACTCTGAGGTGGCGTAATGTCCTTATATTATAATGTAAAGGGGTGCATTATTTCTTATAATACATAAGTATCGGATTCCTTTACCCCACTCACAATTATAGCCTTGTCCCTATTTCCACCTTAAATCCCCCAAGCTACCTTCTGTAACTTAAACCCAGTAGAAAGGAACATCCCAGCCCAGTATCTATGCGGTTAAACAAATCTTTGTGGAGGAGGAGAGAGACATTGCTTATGAAGTGACAGGAAGCAGCTCCAGCAGGTTCTGTTAGTGAAGTTAAACACAGAAAAAAATGCTGAGTCATTGTCCAGGCATGAACACTGGAATGGGCGGAGTAGTGGAATATAAGAAATGAGTCACTTAGTGACATAGCTGAGTGATTTTTATAAGGAAATATACCACTGCAGCTCCCATTATAAAATATCACACTTATGTATTATAATTATATATGATTATTTTTCTTTTCTCGCTCATTGAATCATCAAAATACAAAATTTAAAAAATATAAATGATAGATCTATAAATATATCTCTATTTAAAAAAAAAAGCACTCAAATTCACTGCAGCCAATGGGTCAATACCAGTGTTTCTTACCCTTGTTATCCTTAAGAAACCCTTGAAAAAAATGATAATATCTTAGGTAACCATTACATAAAAACTTTATTACTTATTTTTATTTAGCTCTTCTTAGACATCAGTACACCAAAGAGATAATTCATTCAGTTATAGAACATTGATAAATATATAGAAAAATATATCTGTATTAATCACAATGGTGGATCCATACAGTTTCTGTCAATCTCTTGAGGACCCCCATGCAACCTCTCAGGGACCCCTGGTTGAGAAATGCTGCTCTATTTGGCACACACCAGCCGGCAATTATCGATTAAGACCTATAAATTATTATATAGAGACCTCTATATGCCTTTATATGGCTGAAACGGTCATTTGCAAAACAAATCTGTTCCCAACTAGTGGGACATTCCTGAAATGACTGGGCTCCTGTAAATGTTTGCAAGTCATTATTGTTGAGGAAACTCAGTCATACTTTGAAAATAACTTAATCTGTGTTGTTTATCCATAGACATTACAGGGCATATGTACAAGCAAAGTGTTACAGGAATGTGTCTGTCAAGTGAAAAACGGGTAAATCTGTAACTCGAGATTAATCAATAATCTTTCCCAAGTATCCACCGAAACTAAAACAGAAGGAATCTCTAGGGCCACAGAAAGGTTTGATTGCTGATTGATAATAAAGTTTTCCTGATATTCAAACATTTGTTGAAGCTGGCAGTCCAAAAACCACATCACTGTGATATCCTGTACAGATGTATTTCAGACATTCAGACACGGAGAAATACAAAAATAGTCAAGAAGTCAACTGTTTATCCAAGGATTTCTAACTTTAGTTTTCATCTGTCTGATCTACCTGCTGATGTAGTGATACCACTGCCTGTACTGACCCCCTCGGCTCCTGCTGGTAGAAAACATTTCTGAAATACATTCCAGAGAACCAATCAGGAACAGTGGCGTGCACACTAAAGTTTCATTCAAACACACGTGCGATCGTGGGGGCCAACCCGCAATGCATGATGTGTATGCATGGCCAATTTTCGGCCAATAATCGTACCGTGTATTGGAGCTTTGTTGCCCGAAAATGCCATTCGGCCGAGCAGATCTTTTACCGAACGTGTGTACTGGATGAACCTTCAGCCAGCACACATTTTATCCACACCCACATTTGACAGCCAGTGCCCACTTTTAAAGGCAGCACACCTTAAGGGCCATGTCCACTCCTGCACATAACTTCCTATACCTACCAATCTATTGCAGATCTCCACAGGTCTCGTCACCGCTGCATACTCTTATAGAGATTTTGCAGTGGCAGATGACGTGTACCAGTATGCAGCTGTAAGTCATAGGCTTTGACTGATGGCTGCAACCAAGATTGCACCCAGCAGTAAGGGAAGGCCAAGAAAAGTAAATATAAGGAGTACAAGTATAATGGGTGGGGGAAGGGGAAAGGTAAGTATAGATTATAGTGTTGAGGGTGGACATACCCCCCTTAACATTGCTTTGCAGATGCACAATTTCTATATCTATAATTGGATTACATTAAACACAGCATAGGCTACTAAAAGTCCAAACACAAATACATTGTGAGATCACAGCACCATACTATACAGTTACTACAGGCCCCACACAATCACAGCAGAAAGTACAGCACCCTATTGAGAAAGCAGTGAGTACACTGACAGCATAACCAAAGACGGATAGCAGTCACTCTAAATATAATATAGGCAGTCACTCCTAATAATCTCCAACCACAGTGTGGTGCTGTCATCAGCACATGACTTCACGCATTGCCATGATGAAGTGTGACTCCTTCCTGCTTTACATACATGTACACTTTCTTTGCAAGAAATTTCATGGAACACAAGCCGAGTGAGACTGTGAGTGGAGGAATTAAAGACAATTGTTTATTATGCCTACTAAATTCAAAACAAGGACATGTGTGTTGAGAAATAATGACAGAGACCATGCATAATTGTGCATGTATATGAGGTGCAAATCACCCAATCAAGTTAGATCCAAAGACCAACACGCAACTACAGAAAAATACATGGGAAGAAGCCAGGGTTGCCAGATCAGTTGAGAACATTACAGACACCTATTGAAAAGACATGCAACATGGCTGAGTTAAAATGTTGTTTAATTGCAATCACTGCAACCCCGCATATTACATTTTTTTAGTGCGTCCCTACTAGGTGAAATGATCAGGTAGGTAGAAGTACACTTGCAGTATGAAAATTAATTGTTAGAAATAGTTAAGTATTTTAGTAAACCTTCTCTAATAAATATAGTCATGCCTAGTATCAGGTAAATAAAGTAATAACTTACCGTATATACTCGAGTATAAACCGAGTTTTTCAGGCTGTAAAATCAGCCTGAAATCTTGAACTCGGTTTATACTTGAGTCACTACGTACTTTACCGCTCCGGCAGCCGCACGATCATTCCCTGTACTGGTGCGCCGGCCGACGTCATTGCCCGGCGCCAATTAGTGACGTCAGCCGGCGCCAGTACAGGGAATGAGCGCGCGGCTGCCGGAATGCTTACCTGATCGCGGCTGCCGGAATGCTGACTTCAATGCTGTTAATTCAATGCTGTTAATTCAATGCTGACTCTTCAATGCTGGCACATTACTGGATGGAGGAGAGCCCACAGGTACAAACTGAACTGGGTGGGAGGGTGAGGGTGACATTCAAGGTGTTTGGAAACTACAACTCCCAGCATGCTTTATTAGCTGGGAGTTGTAGTTTCCAAACATCTTGAATGCCAAGTTTCTACCCTCGGTTTATACTCGAGTCAACCACTTTTATTAGATTTTTTAGGTGAAATTGGGTACCTCGGTTTATACTCGGGTCGGTTTATACTCGAGTATATACGGTATTGATGAATAGCCTTTAGGGTCTAGTTAATAAGCTTTACATAATGATTACTACAAAGTAATAATAGATGTACATAGCCAGAATGTATCAGAATGTAAGAACAAAGGTAACAAAGTCAAAAAGGTTTTTTTTTTTTTTTTTTTTGATTAATTTAAAGGGCATGTCCACCCATAAAATAAAAAATGGTCAAAAGTCAGTTACCTGCCCCCAACCAATATATTTTGCACTTTATTACCTGCATTATAATAAGATATTTAAGGATAATTAAAATATCCTTAAGTATGCTGTCCCCTCCCTCCATGCAGTCAATCAAGACGATAACATCACAGTCTGCTGTTTTACTTGCTGCCTACTCTGCACATGGTCAAGCATATAAAAAGCTCTTTGAGCAAAATGAGAAGGTAGATACCTTTGCCAGTAATGGTGGCCATAGACACGGTGAAACGATCAGGCGATACAAGGTATTGGCCGGTTATCACCCCATGTTTGGTGCCCACCAACAAAACCGACCTGGTTTTGTTGTCGGGATGGCCCAAATTTTGGCCTGATTGCTATTTTTTTCCGCAATCAAATCCGTCTATGGCCACCATAAGGAACAGAACTTATCATTAAATATCTGGTTACAAATGCATGTAATTAACTGTTGAAAATAGCAGTTGGGGTTGCTGGCAGATAACAGTCACAAGTTTTTGGTTTTTGGGTAGACATGCCCTTTAAATTATGAAAAATTATGAAACCAATCCTGGGTTGGCTTACTGCGTATTCTAATATATTAAAACACCTTCAATAAAAGTTCTTATCATTTAAAATGGTGCTAATTTTGCCCCAACCAATCAGATGTTAGCTTTCAAATGTTAAATAAGATCTGATTAGTTGGGGCTAAATTAGCACCATTTTAAACGATAAGAACTTTTATTGAATCTCTCTGCTTATCGTTTAAAATTGTGCTAATTTTGCCCCAACCAATCAGATCATATTTAACATCTGAAAGCTTGCATCTGATTGGTTGGGGCAAAATTAGCACATTTATTGATTCTCCCTGATTAAGAATAATCATCATAGAATTTTAGCTGAACTAGTTCAAAGTATAGATAAAACCTTGGTCTATTAAACAGTCATACAAGACAGAATTTACAGAGAACTAGTCACATGGAATTCCAAACTCTTGATTGTAAATAACAGGAAACAAAAAGACTGTGTGCAGGCTGATAGGGGGCTACATACTAAGTAATCTCCTGAGATGTACTGTAAGAGAAATTAGCACTTTACAAGGATGAGGGTTGTAATAATACAGGAACCAAGAGACCAGTCCAGTAAAAGACTAAACACTAAGGGGAAATCCTGTGATACATTCTTCAAGTCATTAGTGATCCTATCAGTTCTACAGGTTGTGTTTGAAAACACCACAAGATACAGTGACATGTCTGTAAAATTTACATAACATACTGAAATTATTGGGGAAATGTACAGAGAGCCGCAGGGCTGTTATCCCATTAACACTAAAGTCACCTGTGCAGCATTTGCAATCGATTTAATATCACAGTCTAATATTCATGCAAGCAAATAGCTGGGGGTAAATTTCCCAATTTTGTTTCTATATAGTTCTGTTTGTTTGATTAGGCACTGATCAGACACTGATCAGACACTGGGGAACTACTGTACTTTGCTTTAGTCAAACATACAATACATTCTATACAGTATATTGAGGTTACAACATTCCATGGATAAAGCTGGCTTAAACCCAATCCCATTTCTTATCGTAACTTTATAGCAGTGTTAGTGGATTAATGGGTGACTGTGTTGTTCACAGATGTCAGTGAGAAGGACTGTGACCTGACATATCTGCAGATAACTGATCTTCACAAAGTATTTCAAATGCAAAATATTAAAAAGTGTTTGAAATAAGATATGGAGACAATATACATTTATATTATTTCTTACAACTACACAACTACCATGAATGTTTTAAAAACTTAAAAGGAAGGGGTAATTTTTGGGAAGAAATATAGGAAAGTACTAACCTTCCTAAGGTCCCTTGTGAATTTGTGCCTCTCCTTTCAGCCTCTGTCTTTTGGAATCTCCCCTGCGATGCAGAGGAAAGGAGATATTTAAGGCCAACCAACCAAAAAATCCAGATGTCTTCTTGGACAAACAGAATACCCAAGATTACAGCTGGTCACTGTATCCTGTATCGGCATGTGTGATTGGTTTGGATCTTTGATTGGGTTAGTGTCCTGGGGGCATGCACCAATTGGGTGTATTTTTTGTTTGGTTGTGGAAGCTGGGTTTTTCATGGAGGGGTTGAACTTGTTAGACTATTGTCTTTTTCAACCCAAAATTAACAAGTCATTCTAACTATAAATTGACATAATATGGCAAGTGCTGGACTATAGCATACAAATCAGCATATCAAATTAAGCCACTCCACTTGCCAGGGAGCTCAGTGCGATCTGCAGCTTTGCTCAAGGAATTCTAAAAGACAAAGGGTAGTTAGAGAGGCAGGAGTTATTAAGGGACATATGGAAGTACGTTCCTATACATCTTTTGCTGTAATAACATGTCTGATTTGTACAGCTCAATCTGCGTCCATGTTGTCCAATTGCGAAAATTGCCCATTGGACTGTCTGGGAGGGCGAGCATGGGCAGAGCCATGGGGGATGGGGGGCTCTGCAAGGAGTGTGTCTTCCTATTGGCAACATCACAAAAGCAGAAGAGGTACCAGAGCAGCACAACCAGGGATGAGTACCAAGTGGTTTAGATCCTAATCCTGTGTACTATACATGGCAGACAGAAGAAGAGCAGAGGAGGGGGAGGTGAGAATAATTCTCCATTAATTGTATATTTCTCTAAATGTAAATATAAACGAAAAGCCCGCTCAAAACCAGAGTCAAGGTCACACTAGTGACTGTGATTTTGGGCTTGAGTTAATAGTAAATATCTGTGCAAAAGTATTTTAAAGGGCATGTCCACCCCCCCCACTACTGGCCCCACCATGTAGTGTAATAAAATCCTTACCTCACATCCCAGCTCCAAATGGTTCTCCAGTAATCCCCCCCAAGTCCCAAAAACTGCCCACCAGGAGGATAGCAGAGACCATATAGGACTCTGCCTCCTGTCTCCCCTCCGGGAGAAGTTTGGCATGCGCACTGCGGTCATTCTCCCCCTCCTTCCCATTTTGCGATCCCTGCCCCTATCATACAAACCCTTGGCCATATATTAGTATTCCTTTCCCCAGCCCCAACCGCTAAAAAGGTTTTTAAGAAAGTCCCCCGAACTCGACTTACCTTCCCTCTCACCCCTGGCGTTCTGAGCAGCCGACAGCCGTGTTGCGGCAGCCGGTCCCGCCCCCTGCTTGCAGTGTCTTGCAAGCAGAAGGCCGGGCAGTGCGTCAGAGGAGAGAGGGAAGGTAAGTAAAGATCGGGGCCCTTTCTTAAAAGTATTTTATAGTGGTTGGGGCTGGGGAAAGGAATACTATCACATGTGAAATATTTTTTATAAGGGTGGACATGCCCTTTAAGATCCATAATGGATTTTTATAAAGGAAAAAAACAAAAAAAAATGTTTAAAAAATGTTTTGATTAAGAAAAAAAACCTGCCATTTCTATTAATTACTTATAATAAGGGTCATTTTAGCCAGCTATGGAGAAAAGATTGTGAACATCCGTTCATTTCCATACATTTATTCACAAATCTAACGGTTTACTGGTATTTATATTGCAGCGTTACCTTCGAGAGCCTAGTGATAGACAGAAGATTTACAGGCGAGATTAACTGAACCAAACCAGTACTTAGTATGTTTCAGGTTCAAACACAGAAGTAAATACATTTTTACGAGATAAGGTCAAATAGTTTGGAGCTAGGGTCAGGGTCAAACTTGCAAATATCTTACTTGTGTCACAGGATATAAAATAAAAATTATATTTCAGCTTTGAAAAATTCCTTGGTATGTTCACTGGAGAGACACGTACACTACATGTCTAATTGATATACACACGTGCACAAGTTTTTGTGCATTTACTTGCACAGACTTTAATGAACGTAAAGATATTCACACTGTAAAGAAGATATTCTGGACAAGATTTCAGTACAGTTCTGATCTTACTGTTATCCAACAGATCTACTGAATTTCATAAAACTCCTCACCTTTTCCAATAATTTGATAAACCAGGATAGTTGGGAATAGTTCACTGGGAAAGTAAACTATTCCTTTAATGCATTGATTGAAGACCGAGGGGTGGTTAAGGAGCAATGCCTTACCTTCTATTCTTCAATCATTTTCTCAGGAGCCAGGAATGAAGGTGAATATATTTACCTTTTGCGCGATCTACTGTGGCCACATTGACAATTCGCGGACGCTTCCTGGTTCAGTTCAACTATAGCGCACACTATCATGCATGATCGCTATAGCTGAACAGAACCAGGAATTGGTCGGGTTCTGTCTGTGCAGCCGTGGGTGGATCATGCAAAAGGTAAATATACTCCCCTTCGTTCCTGACTCCTAAGAAATTGATTGAATAAGGAAAGGTAAGACATAGCTCCTTAACCTTCCGGTCTTCAATCAACGCATTAAAGGAATAGTTCACATTTCCAGTGAACTATTCCTTTAAGGTGATGGTACACGGATTCATACCACTAACTTCTGAAATTTGGGATGGGGCCACAAATAGACTCACCCCTGAACATCACGGACACACCCATAACATCACAGACATGTCTGCGAACATCACAGACACACCCACATTCCTGATAAGCCTCGCCTACCACAGGACCCTTCTTACCGTAACATACCCGAGGAAAATGGGATAGTTGTGGGGTATGTAGATCGTTTACATTTCATCAGTTCTCTGAAACAGAAAACTATAATTCCCTTTAAGAAGAACTGTGGTGTCCATAAAGTGTCCTCCTTTAAAAAGAGCACATTTGTACCTTTAAAATGACTTGAGGATCATGATTATGGCTGCAGTCTATTGAAACTTACAGTAGAATAAAGCTTCCTGCTTACATAGTGAGCTGTAACATCACCAGCAAGCCCCTGGCTTAAGCATGCCCTGCTGGGACAGTGCTTCATTAGCTGCATTATAAGCTCTGCCCTGAATTGCTTATCGTTTTTAAAGTTAGCGAGCGACAAGCCTGAAAAAAAAAATTCTACCTAAGGTCTCCATAGGTAGAGAAAAGGACAGATATTGATTACAAGCCTCTACACTTGCCAATACCGATAGACAGAAAGTTTTCGCCCTACAGCAATGCAGACAGAGGTGGTCGTTGTCTTGACGTTTTCGGCCCCCACACTTTGCAGATACTTTGCAAATCCTGTTGAATCCCAATGGGATTTGCCAGGTATCTGTAATGTGCAAGGCTACCTTTACTAGCTTCAAAAAGATCAGTTTATGGGGGTGGGGCTGTTGGCAGAGTAGATTATAACACGTGCCTGTTTTTTAACACCTGTGCATAACAGAAAGAAGGACTTTTCAAGCCCATAACTATGGACTGAGAGAGACCTCATCCTAGGCTTGTTTGAAAGGTATGAGAAAGAATAAATTCAACAGTTCCCCTTTAATTTATATCAGCCACTTTCCATTCAGCAGAGAAGTGAACCGAGCAGAAAATTTTTTAGTAATTTGTAAATTTACAAATTTCTGTTCACTGTTGTTTCTTGTGGCAATAAGAGAATTGGATGGTGTAAGCAATTGATAAAACTAAAACATCTTGGAATATAAATGATAAATTTTATTATTCACCAGGCATAATTTAATAATGTAAACAATCATGTTTGTATCATGTCTCCTAAACATTTAAAGTATCCAGTACATAACCCACTTTTAATCCCGGGGTACAATGCTATCAGATAGTTAACTAAGTTTCCCTCCTTGGTCTGGTCCTTGGCCTGCAACGTGTCCAATGGGAAGACGTGGTTCTTGCAGAGTGTGACTTCCCATTGGTCTTTTCACTGTCAGTCAGAGGAGAGAAGTTACACCAGACTAGGGAGGGCAAGTTACAGTAAGTAAAGTACCCTTTTTAAATTTTTGGGGTACTGTAGGGCTTCCTCCCCCAGCCCCAACCGCCATATTAATATGTGCAGAAACTCCCCCGATCATTACTTACCTTCCCTCTTTCCTCCGGTGTACTGTTCCGGACCTCTGCTTGCATGAAACTGCAACAGGGTGCCGGACCAGCAATCACGGAAGAGGCTGCCGGCAGTGGAGAACGCCGGGGGAGAGAGGTAAGGTAAGTAATGATTGGGGGAGTCCAGGAAACCGAGGAATAGTAGC
Organism: Hymenochirus boettgeri; assembly: GCA_019447015.1. Taxonomy (NCBI): domain Eukaryota; kingdom Metazoa; phylum Chordata; class Amphibia; order Anura; family Pipidae; genus Hymenochirus; species Hymenochirus boettgeri. The sequence goes on along the minus strand of CM033469.1, from coordinate 354,543,456 downwards.
TGTCTTCCAGTGGGAAAGGTTTCTGCCTCTGATGCGTCCTCTTAATTGTTTCAGGCATGCACAGGGGACCCTTTCCCCCCTCCCTCTCACTATCCCGATCCTTCCTCTGTGATTGATATTTGTAGCATTAAATCCTTTTAGTATAATGTAGCTCCCCCCTGCCCAGACCAAAACACTACATTATTTTTTTTAAAAATCAATCCGAATCATACTTACATGCCTTCGCTCCCACGGCATCTCCATTGCCGGCAGCCACCTCTGTGATTGGCTGCATCTTAGCGGCTGCCGGTCCGGCCCCTGTTTGCAAATTCCTGCAAACAGGAAGCTGCAAGAAGCTTGCAGCAGGAGTGAAGGCATGTAAGTATGTTTCGGATTTCTAAAGAATATAGCTTAAATAAAGTTTGATTTTAGGGTGGACATGCCCTTTAAGTCCGATTTTGGCAAAAAAACAAACAAAAAAAAAACACATCAGCAAAGTTATCAAACCAATAAATATGCCCCTTGGCACTAGAGACACCTGGTGGACAACAGTGGAACGCTTTATCTTTGCAATAAATGTGAATTAGCTTTAGCTCATGTTTTACATTACAACATTCTTCTTCACAACTTTAACTAATCACATCCCTAAAAAAAAAAAAGTAATAAAAATAGTAAACATTAGATTGTAAGCTCTTCGGGGCAGGGCCTGATGTGAAAGTATACATGTAATTGTAAAGCGCTACGGAAAAGATGTTGGCGCTATATACATCCAAAATAATAACTGCCATGTTAGTCATCCCACCATATTTCAGCCAACATCGTAACAACAAATTACTAATCAAATGTCCTTATCCCATATGGCTTGTTGCATTTTATATTATATAGCTTATAATGCCAAAAACAGACACTTTATATTTATACAAATAACATACATAGTTAGAAACCTTTGAAGGGAATAGTGTATTCGGTGCTGCATAACAATTTGCCCCAGTGAGTGCCAGTGAACAAACACTGCCTACAGAGATCTAGTGGGAGTGTCTCAGACAATATTTGCTCACCTGGCTGCCACCTTATAGGTGACTTTAATACTCCATTTAGATCTTTCTATTTATAAAGCCTCTAAAAAAGCCTTGTATCTGAGTCAAATCCATCAGTGTATCAATGTTGGTGATTACAGTCATGTATAGGTGGAAAGAAATGCTTGTATGAATTCAATTATTCTATATATGTAAACCCCTAAAGAAGATATTAATTAAATAAAATATTATTGTCCAGCGGTGTAACGTAATACTAAGATCAGTGTATTGAGTGTGGAACTGGGGTATTGGGGACCACCAGGAAATATAAACCAGGGGCCAACCAGTCTTTTACATATCTGTCTCAATCTTATTACCTTGCCATTCCTTATTCCCCTTGTGTCTGTATATAAATTTTAACATTTTTCCTAGGTGAATAGGCTATGGGCCCTATGGGGGTTTCCCTGGAACCCTAGTAGGCCAGTCTGACTCTACATGCAATAGTATTTTTAACTTCTGGGTCAATAAATACCACTCAGAATCAACTTCACTGATTGTGTATTGAAGACATACAGTGGCAACTATAGATACAAGGCTTCTATCTACAGACCTGGATCAACATAGGGGGAAATTTACCCAGAGTTGCCATCACGTTTAGCCGGCGTTAAAAAGTCGCGTTAAATGAGGCACAAAATTTGTGATGTTTAATCCGTTAGCACAACTAACTGGTAGACACAGTATTGTACCAACAGGAATGAAATACGATGGCACTATGCAGTCACATTGCAATCTGTGCTGACTCAACTGAAGCCTCATACACAAATCCAATACTGCACCCAACAAACGAGCAGGCAACAGGTGTAATTTCACATGTGTTTTCATGTAAAAGGAAAATTGCAGTGAAATCTTGCGGAATGAACGCAGTGAAAATATGGCTGCTTTATTAACAAAACACAGTAACTCAGTCCTACCTTCTTTTCCACTTGCGTCCTCAGACTTCTTCTGTCTTCCCTGACTCTGATTTTGCATTGATTTTGTTATCTGAAAAAAAGCCAACACAGAGTACACATCACATAACCGTCTAATCAAACCAGTTTTCTGATAGTATGTTTACAATACATGTAGAGTCTCAAGCACGTCACCCTGCGGGTTTCATGTCATGGAAATTACCCAATTATTTAAAATAAACCAATAAGTCCTGGATAAATTTAGGCTTTGTTACTACTAGGGAATAGAGAAAAGAAAAATGCGGTGATTTTTACTGTGTGGTCATCAAGCTTTTTGTTTCTATGAAATGTAACTGCATTTAACAGATCCAAAGCATGCAGTAATGCATTAGAAAAATGCACTGGACTGTAATACACAATTGGAAATACTGTATAAAAATGCACTCCCTATGGGAGGAAATTACACATGCATTCTAGTTGGTGCCCTGGTGGATCAATCAACTAATCCATTGGGAGCTGCCACTCGTGCAAGATTGTCGGCCAAAGCTCTTAGACCATCGTCAGCAACTCCCGGCTGACAATTATCTTCCATGTTTATAAGGCTTAATATTTGGAAAGCATTGCACTGCATCTAATGTTCTCAGGGTGCATCAATTCTAACTTCCCAGGACCAAAGACCATTTACAAAACAAACAGGAAAATCAGTGAATGATGCGATATGTGCCAATAAACGCTCATTGCCTGACAAAGGGCACAGAAGAAATATTCACTTCCTCTCTTGCAAATTGCTTTTTTCCTATGGGTGACCAAATTAAAATGAAACAGTTCCTCTTTTAAGGAAATCTATAAAAACTCTCTCTACTGGTTTATCTATAAAGTTACAGGAGACAAATATGAATAATGAACTTTTTGCCCTGCACAAAAAAACATCAACAGCTTGTTCCCCACCCCTAATATCAATAACACCCCCATACTAGAAACAGGCGATATACTCTCATTGGGTGGTCCTGGTTTCTAGAAGAGTAGATAAATGTGAATAAAATTATGTTTTCATGACCTTTGCTATGTACTTTATATTTTACTGTTTCAGATAGACAGTCTACTGGAGACTATACATAGTGAATAGTCAGTTGTGTTATCTCCACTTTATCAGCATCATCAACCTCATCCCATATTTATTATCAAACATATACGTAACAAGTTGCCATACTGTGTTGTTTAAATAATAAGGGTAATGAACCCAATATGTACATATTCAAAGACACCAAGAAGGAAAGTTCCGCGTACACAGTTATCCATGTTGACACTAAGTAGCACAATCTTCCTAGACATATTTCCATTCACCCTATAGGTTTTACATTAAGAAATAAAACTAGCTCAAAGCTAATGATTAATTTGGCTCCTACATGTAGACCCAGCAGTGACTGAAATATTTTGCTACAGCAAGCCGTCCAATTGTCACATACTACCACAATGCAATGCAGTATTTTATTATACATGTTTAACCAAATATTTAGGATTTTTGGTGCTCTGTTTATCTGTGTAAGCAGCCGCTGCTAAAATACATAGAAGCACTATACGGGCTGGGCTTACGTTTTTGGGAAGAGCCTATGTAGCATAAAGATAATTGCTGCCCAGATTATTATTATTACTAATAACAATGTAATCTATTTGATTGTATAATCTGTCACGGAAAGAATCACTTTTCAATTGAAAGCTAAGGGCTAAATGTGCAAAACATAATAAAAAGTTTCTTATTAATTTGATTTTAGAGATCCATATTTGTTATGCAGGATACTTAAAGGCCTAGGGGTGCACACACAAGGTAAAACAGGGTGCACACAAAAATCTCAGTGAATATCGGTGATACAGTAGTGCACAAAATGTTACTTAATATCTGAACATGCAGCCGCTAAGAAATTAGACTTTCAGGAAACATTGGTAATATCTGACTTTTTTAAATTAATAAAGCTAAAATGCAGATTGGGATGGTTTACATACAAACAGGGAGATTCAATAAAAGTTCTTATCGTTTAAAATGGTGCTAATTTTGTCCCAACCAATCAGATCTTATTTAACATTTGAAAGCTAACATCTGATTGGTTGGGACAAAATTAGCACCATTTTAAAAGATAAGAACTTTTATTGAATAACCCTGAAAGTGTTGTACATACAAAGTGTGGTGAACATACAAAGTATAGCGTACATACAAAGTGTGGTGTATTTACATACAAGAAAATATCATGTACAACAAAATAAATACAATGGGAAAAATTTCAGGTTCACTCCCACACAGTAAATCATAGTGTACACAGCAGGAGTAAAAGTTTGCCTATTATTAAAAAATTAGTACCTGCTACAGCCAAGCATTTTTCAGAAATATCTTACCACAGAGGTTTTACAATCTATGGATATTTGATTTAACCTTGGAACAGGAAGCAGTATGGCAGCTTCTACTCGTAATATATATCTTTGTTCATTGAAACAATAATGACAAGTATTTAAATGAAATAAAGGTCTTTGCAGCCTTAACATATGACCATACATTGTACACTATGGTCGTAGGATTTCTATGGATTAAAACTAAATCACAATTTCTAAAAATAATAAAATAATGTATCATCCCAAGCATTAAGAAACAGTGAAAAAAAAAATAAAAGTAAAGTTCATTAAGTTATTTTCCCTTGATAAAAAATATTCCTTACCTTTTCAATGAAATGGGCATCCCACAAACATTTCCTAAACAGCTGAATATCCGAATCTAGTGAGTGTCCAGGAGGCTGCAGCAGGGTTAAGGTCAGCACTGCGGACGAATGACAGAACCGTAAGTAGGAATTCTCGCCGATTGCTGCTATGAAGTAGTCGAGAGGAGGAGCAGTCTGAAAACTGGAAGATATAACGTGAATTGAAAACACGTGCAGATGCCAATTACCAATATGTAAACATCTTCCTGGAAGCCACAGCTCTCGATCTGTTAACTTATTCACAAAAACAGATCTATTACACGGCCAGATGGAAAGAACCCAACCACTGCTCACTGCGATGAAGCGGGTTTGTGTAAGGGGAGCTAAACAGCTGCCTTTCTGTTTAATGGAAGTGAAATCAAACACAATTACCTCTTCTGCTGCTTACAAATTGAGCTTTGCATGTATAAGAGGAGCTCCTGAAAAGGACCAGATCTGCTGGCCTTCAACTGGGAAAAGCAGACAGAGCCTCAAGGGAGCACAGCATTGTTTTACATTTTATAAACAAACGGGTCATTCATAACAAAGTGTACCCAGAGACAGTAAAGTGCTCGTGTCAGGCAAACAGCAGTATCCACTATCCTGTCAGACATACTAAGGAGGGAGAAATGGACTTGTGAGCAAACTGTCACATACCGAGTAAATGAGATTACAAAAGAGCTGAAGTGGAGGCAGTTGCTTATGTCCATTAACCAGTTCAGCAACATCTGACATGATCCTTCCCTCCTCCCAATGGTGGTCTATACAGACAGAACCTCTGCTGGAATTGAATGGTGGGTAGATACAGTTTATCGTAAGCACCGAATCCTCTAATGCCCTTACAAATCTAGGAACCTATCTGCAAAGATAAAGAATCCCATCTATATTCATTCATTCTCCATTGTCTGACAAATAATAAACCTCATTATAAAGCTGGGAATCATTTTGCCTAAAACAGGGACTGAAACAATTACAGATTTACAGTATCCTCTTGGCTATTCCATCACAAGCTTAGCCAGGAAATCCTTACCAAGTCCCCAAGTCTATTAAGGCTGGTATTTTGTTGGGCAAGGTTGCCAAGCCTAATTCTAATAAATATAAAATTATGTTTATTTGTTGTAATAGGTAAAACATCCACACCCCAAGTTTGTGGGTTTGTAATTACTTTTTTTAGATGCACTTTAGAAGAGTATTACAATCTTGAGGTTGGGGGTGGTTTATTTGAATAAGAAAATGAAGCTGGGGGGGACCTGCCCTTTAAATGATTTACTTGGAACAGAATAAATTAGAGAACATTGGTTGAATTAGAGTAAAAAGTATTTTTTTTGTTCCACTTACTTCTTTAGGCGTTCAGCCAATCCCGTGTGTCCATTCCGAGAGGCAATATCTATGGGTGTTTCCCCTTCTTTATTCTTTATTCTTACTGCTATTTTCCCACCAGGCTGATACATAAGGAAATGGGAAAGCTCTTCCAATCCCCATCTTGCTGTTAGGTGAAGTAAAGTCTCACCACAAAAATCATCTGAAAGCACAACAAACCCAAGTGTTAATACAGATCTCAGCATACTCCAGCTTTGTAATTTTGATAGAATCTGAAGTGAATAGAAATATCCCAATAGATACTTTCGTCTTGCACAGCTCTATTATAACTTACTCACTTAGTTGCCCCCATTGCCATCAGATAAATAAAAAGCTGTTTTGTTTTATAATGCTCCTGTTTGCAAAGATGATCCAAATTAAACTTAGTGATTCCTTGCTACCTAACCAGTTACAGGACAGAAATAAGGAAGGTTATCACAAAACCATGCGAGCAGGGCTACCTGCCCCACACGCACACACAGCATAGGGGAATTTACTGAATGGCGCGGCAATAAATATCTATTTCCATGGGATTTGCAGTGGCAGCCTAGGTTTTGGGGTAAGATCAGGTTGAAATGTAACCCACTTTTAGTGCAATTTCCCCATACAGTCTGGTGCTGTCACAGCAAAGCTTGAGACCAAACAACTTACAGCACCATGTATCAGGATATAGATGACATGCTATTCATGGTTCTTAACTATTACATTGCAATTACATTACAGCACCCAATCACAATTTAGTCTATTTACATCAATTTAGTCAATTGTCTAATCTATGTGATATCTAACTAGTGTTTTTTAACTCCCAACATTTCCATTTTGGTCCATTAATTTAAGAATTAAATGTAGATCTCAAAATGACTGGGCCAGGCTGTAATCCAAATGACGTGACAACATTGTGGGAACTTCAGGAGGTAAGTTTCCTAGTATATGGCAAGCTTCATTTGTAGCAAAGCATGCCAGGTGGCAAAAGTCACAGCTAGCAAGACATTCAGGTAGAGTCACCTGCAGCCATAGCCACTGTGGGCATTCACAATTGGTTAGCATGACTTTAACCCATTGTTTGGGGCAGATGCGTGAGGGACACTAGAGCAGCCTATGCAAGCTATTCAACATTGGCCGTGCGTCTGGGCAATGGTGTAGCTACAGACTTATAGGCCAATGCAAACACAAATCGGCACCACAAACCAAATAATGGTTTCTATAAAAAACATCCAAATTCATCATTAACATTTTTTTTAAAGGCACTCATTTTAAAACAGACAAACATACTTTACCCATACACCCAGCAAAACTATTCAATCAGATTCAAACAGTATTTCTAAACTTATATCCTCAAACCTTCTAAAAAAATCTAACCAACTGACGCTTGCAAAATGCTTGGCACACAGAGAGTGGTAAAATGCTTTGTATATAACCACTGGTAAAATAGTTGGCACAAAGACTGGTTAAATGCTTGGCATGCAGACACTGATAAACTGGTTGGGAAACTGGCACTGCACACAGCCAGGCACCGGTTAAATGCTTGGCACACAGACAATGGTAAAAATGCTTTGTACATAGACCACTGGTAAAACCGTTGGCACCAAGACTGGTAGTTTTGGAACCTTAGCGAAAAATGGGGCCCCTTCTTGGCCAAGGGCCCTGGTAGCTACGCCCCAGTGTCTGGGCTAACCAGAGACCCAAAGTCGCTGGTGAATCTCACTTCAGAGATCTTACCCAGAGCAGCTGCAGCTCTGGGAAAATCTCCTAACTGCCTTTGTATAAAAAAAAGCCTGGTTATATATTCAAGGGAGAAAAGTACTATTCTTCCTTGTTACAAAGCACTGTACTGGTAAGGCCTCATCCGGAATAGCTTGCACCGTTTGGAAAAAGCATCTCCCCCAAAGTTCTAGCTGATCCAGAGATGCTTCTCATTGTCATTTGGAGCCAGAAAGGATATTTTTTAGGGTTTATGGTAACAGATGGTTAATAGTTTAATTGACTTTTCTATATACACTGCAGGGATATACAGTAGAAGGTTAGTTTCATTGTTTCTTCTGTTTGGTTGTGCATTGTATGGATAGTTAAATCTGTTTTTTCCTTTCCTGTATTATAATGTAACCTAGGGTGTTCCTTCGGTGCAGTGAATCTGTACCCATCGGCAAGGGAAACTTACTATTATTGGCATGTAGACTGCACTATTTCATATTCCATGGGAGTTTATTAGTAAAGTCGTAAATCCTAAAGAAATTCATGATCAAGGAAACGTGTCTGACAGCCTAATAACCTGCAGCAATCAATTATCAGATGGATGATTTCATTATTCTAACTGCATTAGACCAATAAATGGAAACTGCTGATTTACTGCTGTAAATCAGCAGTTTCCTACTACTTTTAGGTGCCCGTACATTAGCGCTTACCTGCCAAACGATCCCGTGACATTCAATTTATTCTGCAGGAACCGCCTTTCTGGATCTTCTTCACAACCAACATACAATCACAAAATTGAATGGGCCAGACGGGACCTCACAATCGTATGTCGGTTGTGAAGAAGATCCGGTAAGGCAGTTCTTGCAGAATTGATTGAATGTCGCGAGTTCGGTCAACAGGTAAGCGCAAATATAAGGGCACCTTTATGGTAATTTAAAAGTAAAATGTAGCTTTACCCATAGCTGATTCATCTTGCAAGTGATAATGGGCCATGTATATTAAAAAATACTGTACAATACAATCAGTACAATTGTCATTTTACAATGTTCTTATGTTGTACCACAATGCAAAATAATGATAGAGCCCGATATTGGCTATAGTGTGCACACAGCGTGACTATCCCCCCTATCCCTAAGGCTGAGTTCACACAAGATGATTTTATAGGCAGACCAACAGATATTTCCATGTAATGGTCAGCTGGCCCAAAAAATCTGAGGTGTTTTTGTGCCTTATTTGTCCGGATCAGACAAACGGACATGCTGGTAAATCATGGTAATAGAAAACTGTCGTCCTTGGCTACATTTGCTGCAATTGTCAGTGATTCATCCTGGCTGACTGCTCTCTACTGGCAAACGGTCAGCCGGGACAAAGATGTCTTACCATGTGTACCAGTCTAACATTAAGTGACTAGGCCACTGGCTGATGCCGGATAACCAGTTGTTTCTAGCCACATTTATCACGATTTAATATAGAATGTATATATATTAATAGAATATATATATATATTGTTTAGAGCCAATTATATCTAAATAATAAATGGTGATAAATGTGGCTAGAGAAGAAAACCGCTCATCTGGCATCACAATGACAAATACATTGAGAAACCATATCTGAATACTGTTGCTGGGGAAAAATTTAAAGGATTATTACCAACCCAGTTATTATTACCCACTGAGTTAGTTGCTGCTCCTAGTATGTTATAACTGGGGCTTTTTGTTATTGGTTAAAATAATTTGTGTTTTTGCATATTTAGCACCTCCCCCTAATTTTAGGGCTCCCTTACTTCTTCACTAGGGAAGTTGTGGTCTGTACTCTGAATGATAGAATCCATCCAGACTCCTTTACATTTTCCCTTTCATAGGACATCTACAGTATATTCAAATTGCCGACATTTTTAAACCAACATAACAATATAATATATTTTACAACTAAGCCCCCTGCTCACTTCTACAGCTCCAGGCTCCTCCACTAAACCCACCACAATAATTAACCTTTTTGTTTAGTAGGGATTTAAGTTCCTTTATCCCTTATAACTGGTATCGGCTGAGGATAAAAGTGAATACTACTCCTGTCATGCTAAGAAATCGGTACTTCCCCCAGATTGTCTAGTTATGTCTGGGAGACAATATTTTAGGTGAAGGTACGGTATATAAACAATGGAACACATTTTGTTAAGAAAATGACATTAACTTAATGCATTTAGCACAAGCTCAGGCTTGACATAATCCAGACGTTCACTTTAGGAAATGAATATGGCTTTTGCTTTTCTTTTCAATGAGATTTTATCAGATTTGTGTTTTGTCTGATTTTGACCTTGCCAGGCTGGGGGAAAACTTGTCATTTGTGGATATAATGGGGCATTCTCACCTGCTGTAATTTAAAGTTAAAATTTGTATCCAATTGCAAAGTGTCGGACTGGCTCACCAGGGTACCAGGGAAACCCCTAATAGTCCCACAGTCCAATCTCCAATCGAATAAGAGACATTTTTGAAATTTCAGATACAGAGTTAATTTAGAGAAAGAAATGGTAAGTTAATGAACATAAGGAGTCTTATACAGTAACAAGGGCCAATATTTCATATTCATCGGAACTAAAGATCAACAAAAATTTTCTGCACAACAGGCAGACTTTGGTCAAATTTACAGCTAACTTGGGCGAAAATTTGTTCTGGCCAATAGGATCAATATTATTGACTCATACCAGACCTAAAGGTGCCAATACACATGCGACTTTGGTCGATAATTGTCCAAAGCGGCATTAAACAGTTCCATATATACTTTATACAAAATGATAGTTAGCTCGGGCAATACACCCAAACAATCATTATCAGGGCCCTATGCTTTAGCATCGTATAATAGTATAATAACGATCTCACTGAAATTTTCTATTCGGATCCAACGGGATTTACTTAATATCGGCAATGCAGGGGCATGTTTGGGGGGGGATTCCTGGTGCCTGGAATCCCCCCTTTCTGTCTGATCACTGCAGTCTGCTATTCTACTTCTCCTGGTGTCCATAGACTGTTACATAGATTGTTACATTGTAAATTGAGCTGTGAGTTAGAAGCAGCATTTGTATGTTTCAAAAATGTATCCAGTCTGCCCTGTGATGGACAGCTTAATCATAATTGATACAAAACAATCATAATTGTATCAATATTAACCCTGCAGCTGCTTAAGGTGATTGCTGAGACTGGGTTTATATACATTTCTTACTGTACTTACCCCACTGTGATCGAGCTTATTGAGCAGGAATAAAGAAATCCTGGAGATGGTAGCTGACAATGAACATTTCAATATATATATTATATATACACAGCAGTGATTGTTCCATATATTCCGTATACATAATGATAGCTCAATGTGCCCATACATGGTCTAATGTTATCAGCTTCCCCCGGCATTCTGAACTGCTGGCAGCCACGTCCGTGATTGGCTGCCTCTCTGCCAATCAGGGAAGCGGCTGCCGATCCCGCCCCCTGCTTGCAGTTCTGTGAGGTAAGGTAAGTAACTATCGGGGCACTTTCTGAAAAATCTTATAATGCGGTTGGGGCTGGGGGAAGGTGCCCTATCACATATAAAAACATTTTTTAAAGGGTGGATATGCCCTTTAAGAAATCCTGGAGGTGGTAGCTGACTACTAACATTTCATTATATATATATTATATATACACAGGAGTGATTGTTCCATATATTCCATATACGGAATGATAGTTCAATGTGCCCATACATGGTCTAATGTTATCAGCTTCCCCTACTGTAGTAAAGGGAACTGGAAATGGAAATTTTCTGTCTTGTCCGATAGGTCCCAATACCAACAATATTCAGCAAATTCTGTCAGATCCATCGTCAGTGTCACAGCTCTGACTTTGAAGGAAACTAATGATATTGAAGGGCAAATGTGGATTTCTCGGTAAAACATTAGGCTGGGAACAAATGGCCAAATTTTTCATCTCGACCATTCGCCACTACGAGCAGTTGGCCGGGACAAACCACAGTTAGTTGCGGTGAATGTCTCCTATGGACCGCACAATCTGCGGTGATTTACAGACATTGGTCGCTGCCGCCGCCGAAATCCCCTCAGATTTTTTAGACCAACCAACCGATACACATAAATATCGGTTGGGCTGAAAAATCTGCTTGTATGTACCCAGCCTTAATGAAGATACTTTATAACAAAAGTGATATTTAATAGAATATATGGATGTATTTGGTCATGAACTTCCTTCTGGAGTTGTTCAGTAGTAACCTATTCAGGAATCTCCCCCTTGAAAATCCTGCACTTGTCCCTGCAATGAGTATGGGCATCTTAAGGCAGATATATAAATAACGTAATCCAATGTTTGCCTATAGGACAGAGAAGGAGAGAAAGTAGAGATGCAATCTTCAGTCAGACTTTATGGGAGAAAGTAAATGTACGAGGAAGCAATATCCCTTCTACATGAATGTGAAACATAAATACTGAATAAATCCTAAACTGATGGACTCTAATCATATTGGGATGCTATATTCAGAGACTTTCCCACACTTCCAATTCTAACCAAGGATGGCCAGACAGGGGTCAAATCTTTTGACAGATTCAATTATTTCCCACTTGGCCAATCACTAAACTCTTTGTTTGCTTTTGGCAGTTTATTGATTGACAGCCTGATAGGCAAGTCTGACTAAAGCTGGGTACACAGGAGGCAATTTTTAGGGGGCAAACTGAGCGATTTTTCGTATAATCAACGGTGACCGATGTCTGACGCCCGTTTGACCTGGATCAGGACGCTGCGGTAAATCACCAATCGTGCAATCGCCTATGGCCAAACTCGCCTATGTGTCCCAGCCTAAGGTTATGTGTTTTGAGCACTACAAAGTATGCAGTGATCGATTCTTGATAAAATTTCTGCTGAAATCCTATCAAAATTGGTTTGGCTTTTGTAGTCGCCAGTCATTACTATGCATACTATCGACCACACCTCTTTATCTGTATGTCTGTCTGAGTATCTATTGGCTGAATGTTTGAGATTTGGACTGAACTCCATGTTGGAGTTCAGTTTTATGTCCGTTTTGGAGTGCAGTTTTACATCAGTGAAGGTATGACAAAGCCCAAAATATACTCATTGTTACCAAAATAATGGAACATACAAGTGATATTTATACTGGAAACAGATAAACTGCTAAAAGCCAACAGTGACTGAAAAAACAAAACATCTATCTAGGTCAGGGTTGCAACAGTGTTCATAGAATATATTAAAATCTAACAGTAGAATCTAAAGATAACAAACCATCTGCATGATCTTTAATACATGTGCAAATAAATAAGCCATTTGTTCTTGATTATACAAAAACACAACCTGTTCTACTCAGAGCTGGAGGAAGTAAAGACCCAAAGCAGATGACAAACACAGAAAGAGAGAATATGAAACATGGACACCTAGCCCCATTTAAACCCTGCAGTTAGGGAAAGCATTGTACACCTCCATTTTGCCTCTTATAGGGAATGTTCACCCGTAAAACAAAAAATCTGGTCAATTGTCAGTTACCTGCCTCCAATCCTAACGGATATATTTTGCGCTTTATTACCTGCATTATTAAAGGGCAAGTACAGCCCTAAAATGTAAACTTACATACAGGTAAATCACCCCCCAAAACCCTAAACGGTAATAGTTTGAAACCTGAAAGGTGTAAGTCTAACCTGAAATCCTGCACAATGTCCTGTTGCCCCTGTTTCTGCTTCCTGGTTCTTCCAGTTACTATCAGTTATGGATTTGACAGTTGACATCACAGCCAATGATTGAACGCTAATTCCCTAGCTGCCTCTTCTGAGCATGCCCAGGCTCAGTACAGGCTCAGTACAGGTTTCTAAATTGCTCAGTTTCCATGAGGCCTCCAGAAGCATAGCAGGCATACAGTAATGAATTCATAGGACAAAGTATGGTACATCAATATATTTTAAAAAGGGCATTCTTTCTAAAAGATGTTATTATGAGGGTGGAGTTGCCCTTTAAACTGGCATTAATGCGATTGCGCATGCGTTTTTCCAGATCATTGAAAAAACGCGTTTTCGGGGGCGTTGCGGTTTGAATTCCGCATTTTTAATTGCAATCGCATGCGGTTTTCTATTAATATTGAAAAAACCGCATGCGCGAACGCAAAAAGGCACATAAAATCGCATGCAATTCTGTGTGCGATTGCGGCGCAGTGTGGCCGTGCCCCTAGGCTGAGGCAACACTACAGCGCACAAAAAATCACTATACTTTTCTGTATTAAGTGCGATTTTGCCAAAAACTGCCCAAAAATGGTGATCGCATGCTTTCTAAAATCGCAACAGATCACAGTGTACACAGTGGGGCCTACTTCCCGCGATTTACATCATAAATAAAATGGCATTGCGGATCGTAAATTGTAAATGGATCGCAAAGCACAGTGTGGCCTAGCCCTTAAGGATTATTATTGTCCCTCTTCTGGCAAAGTAAACTGGACCCTCCCTCCACTGCAGTCAATCAAGGCTGTGACTGCTGACATCACAACCAATGATTGACTGCTGTTTCATCTGCTGTCCCCTCTGCACATGCTCAAGCATATAAAAAGCTCTTTGAGCAGAGGGACAAGGCAGATACCGTTGCCAAAAAGGAATATAACTTATCATAAAATATCTGATTACAAATGCATGTAATAAACTGAGGAAAATAGCAGTTGTGGTAGCAGACAGATAACTGACAAGTCACCAGTTTTTTGTTTTAAGGATGGACATGCCCTTTAACTACAAGTTTCAGATGTCTGTGGGAGTCTGAAAGTTGCAGTTAAATAACAGCTGAATGGCTGAAGGCTGGACAATGCTAGGAAAATGACTATGAAGACATTTATAGGAATAATAATTTATGCTTTTCACTTTCTAACCAAAAGGGGCCCCTCTGAGTCCAGGTCCCAAAGATGGTTCCTTTTCTGCCCCATCAAGATAACATTGGCTGTAATCCTGATTTCTGAAACTTGTAGTAAAAACACAGTCACTGTTGACGTTTTGGATTGTTATATAATATAGGGTATACAAAACCAGTTTTTCCAGACAACGATAAGCATTTTCACAATGGAGAGTGAAAGTGGATTCCATTTTTATGAATGACACCAAACCAACAGATTAACTATTAAGAGATTAACAATGTCAACACTTTCAAAAATTGCAGAAAAAACCAAACACAATTAATGAAAACAATAATCAAAGTAAACGCTCCAAAATTACACATATACTGCTGTTCTGACCCCCCTACACGGCATCAACATTCCGATCAATTTGGGAAATTCGATCTAAATGATTGCACTAGGTGATTTTACAGTGTATTCGATAGACCAATTAGTGGTCGGGCAGGGCTGAAAACTTTATATTGACCTCATCTACCAGAAGATCTTTCAAAGTTTTCATAATGAAATCCACAGAAGATCGGCGGCACAAGATGGGAAATTGCGACAAGTTTGCGGCTGATCGAAAATCTGATTAGAAAACCATTGGAGAGTGAATAGTTAGCTTAAATAGATGCAAAGATTTCTGATACAAAAATTCAAAGGAATAGGTTGGAACCTGCAAATGTTATGTGTAGACAGGCTCCCCCTGTTGGTACCATTCAAGTTTTTACATATCCCTGATAGTGTTTATCTTGACTGTAGTTTTAACTGATTCTTTTGCATGATTGCAGGCAAGGCCTCAAGGGATCCAATAAAAGTTCTTATTTTGCTAATTTTGCCCCAACCAAACAGAACTTATTTAACATTTGTAAGCTAACATCTGATTGGTTGGGGCAAAATTAGCACCATTTTAAACGATAAGAACTTTTATTGAATAACCCTGAATGTCTCTCACAACAATGTGGCTCAAAGCAAAGATCCTTGTGAGACACACATTGCATTGCTCATAAATTTGCACTGTATAAATAAATGTGAAAAACTCAGAGCTCATTTTCTGTAAAAATAAAATTGTTTTGCAGTATTAGTCCAATATATATAGTACTGTGATACTTTTAATGGACTAACAGTTTGTTTTTGTAGACAAACTTTCGAGGGATCTACCCTCTTTCTCAGGTCAGAGCAGTACTCTGTAATATATACAGAAGCATTGAGTAGAGATCAGTCTACGATATAGTATTACAACTGGATTGTCTATTTATTGGCTTAGCTACATATACCCACAGCACAAAGTTTCTGCCAACAAATTCATGCACGTAATTAATGATGCAGCAGGTTTTAATGTAAAATCAGATTTCACAAAGCAATGACACAGATTCGAGGGTTCATTCTCAATTGCTATCAACCTGGACCATTAAGGAAAATGTATGTTAAATGCTGCCTAAAAAGTTAAATCATTACTGTATCTAAGTAATGATATACAGAATCATTTATCTGTCAAGGACTATATATTAATATATAATATTTTGGGGGATGAAAATAATGTCACTTACCTTCAAGCTTGTGAATACACCTATGCCTCACCCTACACTGGCAATTTCAATTTAGAGCATTAAAGACTAAGATCTATTAGTCACCTCTTCTCTCATAAACTCTTTACACACCCAAATTCTGTACAGATGCTCACCTACCCTGGGATTCTCATCTTCATTCCAACATGTTATTATGAAATGTTTGAAGAAATAAGTTTTCATACATAAGTTCTGCAAAATATGTTTATCCAAATAACAATCTAAAATTGCAATTTGTTCCTCTTTTACACGCATTTTGCTCAGCGAGTATGAGTACTATATGAGTACTGTATGCTCACTTGATATTTATGCCAGTAATCGGCACTCTTCTGTATAAAGTAGTGCCAGCTTCTCTATTCAGACCAATTTAGGTTAAAGTTGCAGGGCAAAATTATATTTTGTTTAAAGTGTATGTCCACCCTAAAATTCATAACTTTCTGTAGTGTAGCTTCCCCCCTCCAAACCCTAACAGCATGGTATATTAATAAAAAATGTCCCCAGAAACTTTCTTACCAGACCGGGTTCCCTTGGATTCAGCCTCTAATGCAACTTCCGGAACGGAGTTGCATCAAAGGCTTGGCTGGCAGCAGCATCTGTGATTGGCTGAGAGTCAGCAAATCAGACGTGGCTGCCGGCTAGTGATATAGCTGAGGGAACCCGGTCTAATAAGTAAGTTTCTTTTGACCTTTTTACAAACATACAATGCAGGTAGGATTGTCATTGCCACCTTAACTTTATTTATAAGTTCCCTGTGCATTTCTTTTTATCTTGTTGCCATTTGGATATAATGCAAAGATCACCTGTGCAGTGCACTTACCAAATGTATCTTATTATTTTTTTTTTGTATAGTCAATGTTCACTTATCTATGAAAATCCCATTTATTGCATCCCAGTAATGTAATATCCAAGCATTTCCCTATAGTAAATAAATATATTCATTCCTTCCTGCTAGGTATTTGTGTTTCTAATTGCACAAAAACAGGGAACTTCATAGAGCAATCCCACACCTTGCACCTGTCGTTAAGCTAATCCTCCCCTGAGACTCAGACAATATAATGTTCCTGACGCACAAAAAGAAGAATTGGTAATGCAGGATCTAAGAAACTATTTATTACCGTATACTTAATGCTATTCTATTTACATCTGGCAAAAAGGATTAATAGCCGACGGCACTATACAGCATTTCAACCAACAACATTTGTATGTATGTATGTATGTATAGTTTATTTATAAAGCACCATTTGGGGATGCAGCGCTGTACAGTAACAAAATACAAAGTCATACAAGGGTAACAAATAGATAAATAGTTCAGTACATAAATAAGTAAATTATATAAATAGAAGTGGTAGATATTTGCCACAAGAGGTAAGGATGTCCCTGCCCCGTAGAGCTTACAATCTAGTTAAGGTGGGTAACGCTGAGTACACACGAATGCACTATTTGTCCTGACTGAGCATTCTCTCCGAGCGAGCGCTCGGCCGGGACAAATGTCTGTCTTGGCAATAGTGCCCGAGGCCGACAGTTTGTGCGACTGATTGTGCGGTCCCATAGGGAACCGCACAATCAGACATGGTTTACCGACATGTCCGATCGTCCTATAGGGTCGAACGGACGATCGAAGAGCGCCACAGATTTTTCCGTGTATCGGCCGATTGGGCCTAAAAATCTGCTTGTGTGTACCCAGTCTTACATACAGATACAATAGAATGGGTATAAGTGCTGGAGAGAGACGTATGCAGTGCAAATAAAACAATCGTATACTGTGGTGGTTACCAGATAGGTAGGATGTAAGGCTAGACTTAAACCTGCTAATTGAGGTTTATTGACTTAGAGAGAGGGGAATAGAATTAATTTGTTCTTAAAGGGGAAGTTCAGTGCAAATACATATGCTTTTCAGAAAAAGGGGCAGTATTTTTTCATCCCAATGACCTTTATCTGCCCATTCAGCATTTGTCTGTGTATAAATAAATGCAACCGAAATACTGACTTCCTGTTTGCAGGACCCCTAGTAGAGACCATTATGGTTTTGCCCTTGACCCAGAGCCTGGGTTGATTCAGTTGCTCAGAAGAGATCTGAGCATGTTTCAACTATCCAACAGCCAATCAGTAGAAATTACTGTTAGGAACATTCCAAGGATGTGGTGCATCCTGGGAAGAAGAAGGACTGTTAGAACCTGAAATGTCAGCTCACTAATGTCAACAGCAGGGAACAGCAAAGGGTATGAAATCAACTGATTTTTGAAAATGGGAGAGAATATGTAGAATAACTAAGAAGGCATTACACAAACTAACAATTTAAAGAATATTGATAATTTCCACTGAACTGTCCCTTTAAATCCATAGTGCACTTATTCCTTTTACTCAGGTATCCCACCCCTCCCGGATTGTCCTGCGAGACCACCCCAGAATCCCGGACTTGAGAGGAGACTTGAGTCTTCCCCAAGTCACGCGCACTTTTGGTGGCCACGCCCTCGGAACACCCAAGGAACGCCCCTAACTTCGCTCTAACCCCGCCTCCCACCAACCCTAGAATGATGGCCCCCACGTGACGTCACGCCCCGCCCCCTTTTCCATCCTGCCCGAAAGCCTGAAAGGTCTGTTCTTATAACGTATAAATACATAAACTGTATATAAAGCACTGTCACCCTGTAGCTAGTAGCATTCAGGCTACATCTCTTTTAGAATTTTGTGTATTCAGAAGACATGTAAGGGAAATAAATGTTTGCTTAAAATGCTTTAGGCCTAGGCCACACTGTAGTGATTTCTAATGTATTTGGCCCCACTGCCTCCATTGTGTTCCTGCCTGAAATTGCAATGCATACAATCGCCATTTTTGTTGGAAACACAAGAGCAGGTTTAAAAGGCACGAAACGGGGCATGGCCACACTGCAACGCAAACGCAATCGCACACGGAATCGCATGCGATTTCATGTGCGATTTCGTTGCATTTTTCGTTAGATATAGAAAACCGCATGCGGTTGCGATTTAAAATGCGGAACGAAAATCGCAATCGCAATGCACCCGAAAACACTCATTTTCGGTGCGTTGCCGCAATTCCAATGATCAGAAAAAATGCATGCGCAAACACAAGAAAATCGCAACAGTGTGGCCTAGCCCTAACACATTGCAAAAATGCAACATGTTTCTTGCATGTTACAGTGGGTACTCTTACTTCACACTTACTGTGAACACAAGATATAAAAAGATAAAGATGACACATTTGAAGTAAGGTTAGATTGTTATTTATGTCATTCATACGTAAAAAATACTACAAAAGTAAAAAGGGCCTAAAGAAAATGTTTGGCACGCGACATGATCAGTAAGAGTTACAACCTCTTTGGTAAGTATCACAGCTTGTAAATGTCTTTCAGTTTACTTGGCCATTCATCATTGCAAAAGGCTTCTAACTCTATCTCCACCCTAAAAATGTTTTCATATATATTGTAGAGCAGACTGGCAGCCGCATCTGTTATTGGCTTAGAGGCAGCCAATCACAGAGGCGGCTTCCAGCCAATGCAGAGCGTTGCTGGAGTGAAGGGCTGTAAGTATGTTTCTGCTGCTTTTCTGCTTTTATTCTGACATGGCGGTTGGGGGTGGGCAGGCAGGTACACTACAGAAAAAACTTTTAATGCTAAGTGGAAGGGCAGGCATGGTTCCAGAAATTATCCATTTATACCAAACAGGTGTAAATCATTAGCATTTTTATATGTAGGATTGGTGTAAGAGTCTAACAACTGGATGAGGAAAAACTCTGCTACTAAAGTTTGGTTGTGGACGTTTCATGTAATTGGCCATTCACCATGGGAACTGCAACACGACATACTTAAACTCGCTCTCTCTTAGGATTCCAAAGAATGACGTTTCGTGATGTACTGGTTAAGCTCTTTTGAAAAAGCACAAAGAAATGATTAAAATTGAGGACTGTGAACACAGTAGTCGGCCAAGGAAACTTGGCAGATGAAAGACACATCATGCTTACTTCTCTCCGGAATATGGACACCTAAGGGTCCAAGGTGCTCACACAATTTGCCTTTAAGAGGAGGCTGACAGTCCAAGAAAAAAAGAAAAAATTGATAAGAAAGGGGGAGTCAGACACAGGCTAGAGGCACAGGGCTGGCAGCAATTCTCGAGGTAAGTGAACAGACAAGAGGTTGTCACAGAAGGTTTGTCCGAAAAAGGCAGGAAGAAATAGAATTTGCACAAAGGAACAAGTAAGATATAAAGGAGCTGAATGCAAGTACTTCATACTGGTATGCAGTTGTATACTGGTATGGGGCTAGATACAGGATAATAGTATGGAGCATTATACTGGTATGGAGCATTATACTGGTATGGAGCATTATACTGGTATGGAGCTGGACACTGGATAATGCCATGGAGAAGTATACTAAAATATTTGGCAGTAGCAGAAGGCAGTTTGTTTGTCAAAGCAGAAAATGGTAAAATAATAATTGTCTGCAGGCAACAGTAAAGCATGTGAGAGGTACCCTGCAAGTTTGGGACTGCATTTCAGCAAATGCAGCTGGGGATTTAGCAAGGATTAATGACATTTTCAATTCTGAGAAATGCAAGCAGGTACTTATCCATGATGCAATAGCCATCAGGGAGACATCTGGTTGATTTTGCGGCTTATTAAGAGCTATATTTAACATAAAGAAGAACAACGAGTCCTAAAAGTGATGATATGGCCTGCACAGAGTACTGATCATCACCTAGCATGTCTGGCATTACATAAAAGACTGAAGAAGTAGGATTTGAGTCAGCCATCATCCACAGAAGATCTATGGTTATTTTTCAAGATGTTTGGAACAACCTACCTGCTCATTTTTTCGAAACACTGTGTGCAAGTGTACCTAAAAGAATGAGGGTGGTCACACCAAATATTGATTCAGATTTCTCTTCTGTTCATTAATTTTGTGTTGTTAATTGATAAGAATAAACTATTAACACTTCTATTACTGTAGTGAAAGAATTCTTGTTGACTTTCAGAATGTTTCAGGCTTATTGAGCTTTTCATTTGCAAAGTTTACAATCTGAATTTTGTGACTAGGACACAGTAACAGTGTTCTCCTCTTTAGTGTACTATGAAGACCATAATTGTAGAGGTGTTGAAGCAAAAAAGAACAGGGTACCACTACTTCTGTGTCTTCCTAAACATTTTTTGAAGCCAAACTGGGGGGGGGGGGGTTAATTGCCTTTCTACCAATTTAATGTGAAGTTCTTTCAGAAATGTTTCTTGGTCTTGCCAACCTCAACTTAACCTTCACCATTCCTGTCAACCGACATTTCTTAATCATATTACGAACTGAGGAAACAGCTACTTGAAAACTTGACAGAGAAATTATACATCTTTCCTAGTCTTACCCAACAATGAATTGTAAAGGTGTAAATGTAAGAAAGTCATAAAATGGTTTAAATTGTGAT
Organism: Hymenochirus boettgeri; assembly: GCA_019447015.1. Taxonomy (NCBI): domain Eukaryota; kingdom Metazoa; phylum Chordata; class Amphibia; order Anura; family Pipidae; genus Hymenochirus; species Hymenochirus boettgeri. The sequence continues at coordinate 354,521,863 of CM033469.1, read as the reverse complement.
AAAGTTTGCTTTACTGTGGCCCAAGACACTAATGGTAAATGGTTTCAGTGCTGGTCCAGTCCAGTTTAGATCAATTAATTCCCTGTGGCTGGAGCTCACTAATTAAAAGGGCAGGTGTAGCCTGTTTTTGGGAGGAGAGTTTTGATCAGGCAAGGAGCCTGTGGGTCTGCAAGCAGGCAGACCAGTACCTCTGAGTGTCAGAGTTGTAAACCCCAGTAGGAGACTGGGTCCAACCAGCTAATTCTCCAGGGAGAGACACAGAGCTGTGTGAGTACTGGACTGTGAGTGTTCAAACAGTCAGGGACTCTTATTTTGTATTAGTAAGGCCAGTGTGGCATAGGATTTATTATTTTATTGTGTGAGCTAATACCCTAAATAAACCTGACTGAGGTCAGTCTGAAAATCAAACCAAAGACTGTTGCCTGTTTGTGTGTTAAATTGTGCCCAAAGGCTGTCTTTCCTGGGAGACAACGGTCCTTGCTACCTGAAATGTTACAGAATGTAAACAAGCCATAGTTTATTAAGGTCTTGAACCTTGATGGACGTTATTGGAAACTCATATAAATTAGGATGCCTAAACGTCTAGGCAAATATAGGACAATAAATTAAACAGGTCCCCAGACCAACCATATGGTTGAAATGGGTGGGAAATGTCCATGACTTTCAGACACAAACAATTGTTTAAATCGATTTACTTTAGGTAAAATCCATAGCTAGAGAAATTGAACGTTTCTGTAAATGCCGGTCAATGGTGCAGCCTTTAATGGCCGCATGCTTCTTCGGGATGAAATACCGGTGCTATTGCTCTAATATCAAACAGCAGTTGGCCTTATTGCTAATCTAAAGCTGTGCTCTCTAGTCTTCCTGGTGTGCATCCTTCCACTCCATAGAGTCAAAAATTGGTGGAATAAAAGAGAAGAAGAAAAAAAAAGCAATTTGTTTTATTCTCAAGCCAAGGCGAGTTACAAATTAGTGAGCTGATGGTTTGGGAGATGGTATTGAAAATATATAAAAAGACGACAAGTCCCAGCACACGGCGCAATGTTGCTGCTAAACTGGCGTAAGGTCATTATTACTGCGCTTGCATAGCAAATCTTGGTGAATAACTCCCCATAGTGGGCAATAGAAGAATGTATGTTTGTATGTATAGTACCATAAATCTACTCATCTGTTCCCAAGCTTCAAGCTCTTTACATGAATAAACTTTCTCTTTTTTTCATGCAATTTCTATTTCTTTTCTATCTGAATCAGTTATATTAATATATAAACAACAAAGGAAATGTTTAAAGCTGTTTCTCCATCACAGACTAGGGCTTTGTACCATATAGAGTAATTCCTACTAGAACCACTGCAGGTACTGCAGCCTTTAACAGCAAGTTAGGTTACAGGTTACTGTCAGTTTTACCCTCCAGTTACCTCCAGCCTACTCTACCAGATTTCATCAAATCCGACACCATAAGATTTTATTCATATTGATGTGAGATTATAAATATTAATCTAATAGAAGACCAAAATGCAACGGTCAGGATTGTATAGCTCCTCAGAATTTAGCCTATATGTAATGGCAACAAGCCCACACCATAACCCCCAAATAAGCCTCCATGTGGAGAAATGCCCACAGAAATGTCTATCTCTATCCTTTACATTAGAAGTCATGCAACACGATATGTTGAACACATGCTTCCCTGCAACAGATCAGAATGCAAAAACATAGGTTGCAATGCACATTGCAAACATGATCGGATTGCAGGACACAATCTAAAGATTGGCTTTAACATTCTGTTTCCAATGGGAGCTCATTGGTGGAAAACTATAAATTGGATAAGTCAATATTTTTAATTTCTAAAATGCGATAAGCAGGTGGTTTGAATTTTTTGCAGATGTCTCAACTAATTAGATGCAATTCCAAAAATTGCTATAAAAGCCAGGTTTGGTTTGTTGTGTTGTTGACATCATTAGGACATGGTCACAACTAAAGGAGCTAGTAATTGTAACAGAAAAACAGTTTCAAAAATTTTAAGCCGCAAAAGGTACATGAAGAGAAGCTGCCAGCAGGAACATTCAAAGGATGGGTAGTAAGTAAGTATTGCAGTTTTTAGGCTTGGAGGGTTGTCTTTAAAGGGCATGTCACCATTGTAGGTACTTACCACATTCTGAATTGCAGAAGTCAGTGACTGCCGTGAGGCCAATGACTGATTCTGCTTTGTGGCGATCTTCCTCTGTCCTGCGCTCTGTCTATGTAAAAGAATTCTGATGTTACAGAAAGGACGGGGACCATGGAGAAGAAGGGCAATGGTAAAAGGTAAGGGTTTGGGGCTTCAGGGACCATGTGCAGAAGTATCTATAGCGATCTCTGGGTTTGAGGGGATGGGGGGGAAGTATAGATCATGCCCTTTTAAGGTAAGTATAGATTTTAGTGGGGAAGGTCACTATACCCTTTAATAGTCAAGTGCAAAATACCAGCTCTAGCATAACTGTGTGGACTACTGTATTTATCAGATAACCCTGAATCTAGAAAGAATACAACTGTTTTATTGCTGACAAACTGGTGTTGGGTGTCATTTACTTATGTACCTAAAGGATGAAATCTATCATTTTACTAAATAGAACAGTTAGGCAATAAAATCCTATGGAAAGTATTAAGAGATTTTCTTTATGAACATCCACCTTTAGCATAATGTGTGATCGCTTCCAGTAAAGTGTGAGATTTGGAAGATTAACTTTTAACAAATGAGTCTCTATAAATCAGGGAAATTGCTGACCCACTACTAGACATTGAGACTCTATACATACAGAGTCTACAGATACAATCATTTCCCATGGCCTCAGAAAGACCTACCTTTCCTGTAGTTATACCCCCTACAGTTTTACAGATGTTCTACTGTGAGAGACAGTAAAAAAATGATAACTCACTAAGTGGAATACTTTAGTGCACAACAGGCATTAAACATGTCCAGCCCTGCAGGGGGAAAGGTCAGTATTTACAAAGAATAACTAGCGGACAGGGATGCTCTTTGCCAAGGGAAACAGAAGGGACATGTGAAAATGTTTTTCACTTTACAACTCGACTTGTATTTTTGATCTTTACAACAGTCACCAAATTCTACTTTCACAGGATTTCACTGTTAATCTACAGAATCCATGGGGGGGGGGAATAAGAAATAGAAAGGTTTTGTCTAAAAGTAGGAACTTCAAACACAATGTAAAGCCTGGCTGATAAATGTAAAACGTCCAGCCTAAAGTATAGGATATTGTAGTGATAAGGGATAGCTTGTAACCTAGGATAGGCATCCAGCCAAGGATAGTCTTCTGACCATTGTTAGTATTCCAACCAAGTAAAGTCTTCCAACCAAGGATGGTCTTTTGACCATGGTTAGTATTAAAACCAAGTAAAGTCTTCCAACCAAGGATAGTCTTATGACCATGGTTAGTATTCCAACCAAGAAATGTCTTCCAATCAAGGATAGTCTTCTGACCATTGTTAGTATTCCAACCAAGTAAAGTCTTCCAACCAAGGATGGTCTTTTGACCATGGTTAGTATTAAAACCAAGTAAAGTCTTCCAACCAAGGATAGTCTTATGACCATGGTTAGTATTCCAACCAAGAAATGTCTTCCGACCAAGGATAGTCTTCTGACCATGGTTAGTATTCCAACCAAGAAATGTCTTCCAATCAAGGATAGTCTTATGACCATGGTTTGTATTCCAAACAAGTAAAGTCCTCCAATCAAGGATAGTCTTCTGACCATGGTTTGTATTCCAAACAAGTAAAGTCCTCCAATCAAGGATAGTCTTCTGACCATGGTCATGAATCACAATACAGACAGAATATTCTATTGGGATAGGAGGAAAGAGCAACTGGGAGGCCAACACCCCCACCACACAGTTCTGGAGAACAATGGAATAATTCTCCTACCATTGTTTCTAAATCCAGAATAACGTAATGATATGGGGGACCGGTACACACACACACTAGATTGTTATTTGGCAGGTAATTATCTAGTTTGTGTACAAGGTAATACTCAACAGAATGGAGAGCTGCAGATTGAAGCTTATTTCAAAAGGTGAGAGTTACAGCTATGTGATAATTAGGAATTAGTTGTACATGTTTCTATAATTGTAAATTATTGAAAGTTCCTGGTATTAATACATTTACATTGAGAGGTATAACAATCCTGCTGTGGATTTAAAAAGCACGCAAACGAATGTTATATCAGCTTTCTTTACAACGGCTGCATGGCTAACGCGGATGTTCTGCAAACGATGTCGATAGTGGTAAACTATTGTGACACTTTTTTAATGCCAGGGAACATCTAGCATTAAAAGTGGCACAATAGCTAACGGCACTCTGTGCATTGCCCCCTTATTGATCCAGGGATCCTTTCTGTTCGTGAGTCAGGGAGGATTTTTAACCCCTTTTCCCATTGATTTTTTTTATTTTTTTTTTTGGCCTTCCTCAGGATCAACTGTAAGGGCTAGGCCACACTAGTGCGTTTTTTGCGCATTTGCGCACGCGTTTCGCACTCACGATTGCGCCTGCAATTGTCGCTAAAATGGAAATCGCGGGAACACAAAAATTCCAGCGATTTCCGATGCGCATGCGATTGTGCGTCTGTTCACGTTTTGCCAATACATGTATTTCCATAACAGAAAACGCCAAAATCGCATGCGCAAAACGCACGTGCAAACGCAAAACGAACAATAATCACGCACACAATCGCATGCCATAACGTTGCAGTGTGGCCTCAGCCACACTGGTAGGGCTTATGAGTAGGCAATAAATGTTGGACTAGATGGACATGTGTCTATACAACCTCCATTACTATGTAACTATGTAACAGTTAGACAGACATTATGGGTAGGATATAAAGGTTGGACTAGATGAATATATGTCTTTATACAACCTCCATAACTATGTTACTATGTAACAGTTAGACAGACATTATGGGTAGATATAAGGTTGGACTAGATCATGTATATCTTTATCAACCTCCATAACTATGTTACTATGTACAGTTAGACAGACATTGGGTAGGATATAAAGGTTGGACTAGATCAATGTATATCTTTATACAACCTCCATAACTATGTTACTATGTAACAGTTGACAGACATTATGGGTAGGATATAAAGGTTGGACTAGATCAATGTATATCTTTATACAACCTCCATAACTATGTTACTATGTAACAGTTAGACAGACATTATGGGTAGGATATAAAGTTTGGACTAGATCAATGTATATCTTTATACAACCTCCATAACTATGTTACTATGTAACAGTTAGACAGACATTATGGGTAGGATATAAAAGTTGGGCTAGATCAATGTATGTCTTTATACAACCTCCAATACTATGTTACAAATTATCGAATCTATTCAGGCTATTTCAGCATTAAGAGGCCCATCCATCCATATAGCAATATTATTGGGAAATTTAAAAATCATTTCAATTAAAATGTTTTAGCAAGTCCCAATATTATGTTACAGATCAAAGTTATAGGCTGAGATCTGCCCATAATCATCCCATAGATTATTGATTAATGCCAAATAAATTTAACCCAACCTGTTTGACAAAGCGTAAGAACGGAAACAATTGATGAACAGTAACAATCACAGAGAACATTTAACCTACTATTCCATTTAATTTGATCATTTTACCCGAGGCTTGGGAGTGACCCTGAAAAAAATTGCTGTAGGACTTAGTAACTTCTAGTTATAACCCTGCTGATCCAGTTTATCACAGCCTGCATGTGCCTGTGGAAACACATCACACATCTGTTAATGGGCATTTCTTTATGGCTTCAGACTCTCTCTGAACTTTCCTTTACTATACAATCACAAACATAGGTGATCAGTCACTGGCTTATGTATTCTGAAGCTAACAGCTTATAATATTAATTCAAAAGGAGAACAGACCCCCAATAAAAAATGATTTATACCCAAAATGATATTAATTTCAAATCCCCCTGGTTTGACATAAAATCTGATCTATTTCCTGCACAAGGGGCATTTTCTTTGATAAACATTTGGCTATGGAAAGACTTAAAGGAAGCTGCGATACAAAGTTACACTGCAGATTGATGTCCTACAGATTGTACAATATATCACAGCTACAAAAACAACACGCTCTCAAACAAGTAATAATCTCCTAATACAAACCCCTTATTTTCTATTCCAGGCCATTAGAAGACATCCAGCTACATCTTACCTGCTTCAAACGATGACCCAAGGATATTCCAAGTAGATTTAAATTCCTCACTAGCGAAACACAGCATTAAATTTCTGTCCATACTCTGTAGGTCCTTGATTTTTATTCCAAACTGAGTCAGTATTGTCTGGTTACTGGTGGGGATTATGTTTTCATGGTGAAGTTTCAAGTATTGGGAAATATTGCAGGTAGTGTCTCTTACATAGGACAAAGACGCACAAGCCACAATCACTGGCGAGTAGCCCTCTGTGTGCATACAGACAGTCACAGTTACAGACTCTGGGCAGTTGTGACCTGTAATACATTTTAATAAATCATTATATGTAAGATATCATTGTGACAAACAGAAATAAAAATTAAAGGGACATTAAAAAAAGTTTTTAAAAGCCCAAAACATTTGTTTAACTTACCACCCTATGGTCTACCACCCTACAGTTATTTACCTCATAATCCCTTCTCAGTGACTGATTCTGCATACCAACCCACCTCCTCTGTCCTGCGTGCCCCTCTGAGCTTGATTATGTGCTTCAGGGACTGTGGGGAGGTAAGTAACTATTAGGATTGTGGGGTTTGGGGAGGTGGGGTAGGTAAGTATAGATTTGTGCTCTGGGGTAGACATGCCCTTTAAGTAAATGCCAGAGGGATCTTTAATTCACGGGGAGATTTTTATTCTTACCTCCCTTTGTGCAATACAAATTTAGCAGAGGCAGAGATAGCATTACCTGTGAGCCGACAAATTCAGCTACTCTGGTCACTACATATATGTAGAATATTCACAGGGAACGACATTCTTAAAGGGCATGTTCACCCTTTAAAGGCTTGTCAACTGATATATTTTGCACTTACATACCGGCATTATTAACCAGATATTTATGGACAATAATTCCCTCTATTATGGCAAAGTAAGCTGGCCCCTCTCTCAGGGCTGGGGCAACTGACATCACAGCCAATGATTGACTGATGTTTTACCTGCTGCCTCTGTTGCACATGCCCAAGATTATAAAAATCTCATTAAGCAGAGGGAGGAGGCAGATACCTTTGCCAGAAAGGAAAATAACATATCTATTTAAATATCTATTAAATGTGCAAATGCGTAGAATAAAATAGTAAAAACGGCAGTTGGGTTGTGGGCAGATAACTGACAAGCCACCAATTATTTTGTTTTAAGGGTGAAAATGAAGGTCTGGTCCACAGGTCATACTTTGATGTTCAGCACAGACCCAAACCTTCTTCCAAATCAGACAAAAGTTCAATTAGACCTGTTGGTAAATTTCTCCAGAAATATCAGGGCGATTTTTGCCACGACCAACAGGATCAAAACATGGACCTTTGTGTAACTGGCCTAGCATGTCACTTGGACCTATTTTTCAGAGTCTTTGTTCAAACAGAAAGAAGCAGTTTGAAGTGTACCAGGGGTCATAGGTGGGATTACACAGAAATTTAAAGGGTATATACAGTGGGTTAAAAGGGTTTTAAATGTTAATTTATAGGGCAACTATAACAGAAAAATGGACTTTAAATCCTACACATTTGTTAATATTGTTGACTTTTTGGCACTGTTACTCTGCAATAATCCCATGTAGCCAGGAAGTTTATCTGGAAAATCTGACCTGCTTGGGCCAGTTCCAACATTCTCTATGAGCAAGAAACATAAATATGGCAAGCAGGGGTGCAAGTAGTTTGTTTTTTCTTCCTGCAGAGTGTACATTAATCAGTCAGTAAGGAGGCAGCACCCAGACAGGTCTGAAGCAGAAGTTTCTATTACAGTAACGTGTGCTGACAAATTCCATTGGAATGAGTGGCAACTGCAAACCACCCCATAACCTGTAAGGAGATTGGTCATCCATGCGCCTGTACATGGCGCAATCATATTGGCTCCCTTTCCAATACCAACAAATGGACATTTTCTGTCAGCCCCACACCTTGCCAATATTGGCCAAATACCATTGGACCTCTCTCACGCTCCTTACATACTCAGTACCAAGGGTTCAGTAAGACTTACCTAAACTTTCCTTTTCCCCTCTGGTTGCTATTCCTACTTTGTGATATGGCCAATAGGAAGCTGCTCATTGCTCACTGAATGGACTGGCCAAAGGAAAGTTTAGGTAAGTAATTCTGCAGCTACAAACCAAACCCAGGGGTGTAGACCTAGCAGTTTAATTCCTCAACTGGGTCCATTTCAAGTGTGGAAAGGGGGGTAGGTGAGTATAGTTCTCCTTTAATGCTTTTTAGTCTGTCAGCCTGGGTACAGTAAATGTAGATGTAATACACTTAAACTTAGTGCTAGCCACACCAGCGCGTTTTAACACGTGATCTGAACGCGATGTTAAAAAATGCACACTAGTGTTGGCTAGTTGGACTGAGATACGTTAATCGAAGCACATGCAATCTGCATTTGTTGCGCAAACATATGCACTCCAATTGTGCAATCGCAGCGCAAGGAAACATGCGTGCAGTCTGTTTTAGGATGCGCTATAGTGTGGCCTCGGCCATAGGAATGGTTAGGGTAAAAGGGTAGACTCAGCAGACATATGTAAAATTAAAGACAATGTAACACGTTTCAATTTATCTCCAGGTTAAAACAAGACCAGCAGCCATCATGTTTATTAAATATAAAGATGGAAATTTATAAATAAGAATTTGCAGGCACTACGGAAATTCTAGGTCATTTATAGAAAATCAGAGAATGTAACTTTACTTGCGGCTGTTTATTGCATGACTTGTTAACACCAGCACACAGCTGATGAGGAACTAACTATATTATATACATTTATGAGAAGGCAGTTCACATATGGAGAATGCATTGAAATGAAGGTCCATAGTAAAGTACAGGGATTTTTTACATTGTCAGTATATAAATTCCTATTAGGTTGGAAATAAGCATATCTTACGTTGTCTTGCACCCAGTAAAACGTTTCTTTTTCAACATCCCCTCTAAAGAAAACAGATGGGCACAACACAGAGATAAAAACTGATGGATAACCTTCTCCTCTCGTGTTCCTGGTAGACACATTGGGGAACCTAGATAAATGTTTTTCTTTTCTAAACCCAACACTGTGTCCTGATTCCAACTGGACATCACCCCCCTCTCTCTATCCTGCTTTCTACAAGGCCACAAGTCTGTTCACCTGAATCAAGACACCTGCCTAGTTAATCCCTGGGTTCCAGCTCTAGAGCATTAAGACTAAGAATCTGGCATTTTCAGGGCATTAGTCACACATTTAACACTGCACAAGGCTCAATATACATCTTATTGTTAAATAAAATTCACAGTGATCAGATCAGAATAATTGACAGATTAAGAATTCATTGTAATAAGCCAGCCATGTGATCCTTTTCTCCCCATAAGATAACCTCTCACTGTAACCTTATTTGAACACTTACAAACGTAGAACATTAACTTATCTGGAACAATGTTTTTATTCTTGTTTTTATACTTCAAGGGCAGATTATCAATGCACACACATCAGACTATCCATCCTACATCAGCGGGTTTACTTTTACTAAATATTTCATTTTTTGCTTATTGCAGGCCCTTTAAGTGTGAAAGGTCAGTATTGGCCCTAAATATTATCTTATCGTCATATAATTGTACATTCGAAATGTAAAAATGAAGTTGCTTGTTTGGATTAGAGAAACATTCATTACCTGGGATAACAGAGCACAGGACGGTGGAAGTTAGGCGCTCGGCAAACACAATGTGTTTCTGGCTGGATCCTCTGTAAACAAAGTAAAACTCTGCATCTTCGGGAAGATGAAGATCGTGTCCGAACGTTGCAGTAATAGATATCTGACCCTGGACAAAAAGAAAAACTTTGTTTTATAGGTGTTTGGGATAGTAAAACTTATTGTATGTCTATTAGATACTGTTAAATACTGTTCATTGTCTTAGCAGAGACTGTGCTTCCCGGATACCTTAGACCCCAATGGAACACATTTATATAACACATACAGGGAGATTCAATAAAAGTTCTTATCGTTTAAAATGGTGCTAATATTGCCCCAACCAATCAGATCTTATTTAACATTTGAAAGATAACATTTGATTGGTTGGGGCAAAATTAGCACCGTTTATAACGATAAGAATTGAATAACTCTTTTATTGAATAACTCTGTTAATATACACAGAACACACAATGTGAGGGTCCATTACTAGAACTACTGTGAGAAGGTAGAAGGATTCTGTAGAAACTTTCCATATTTTCTGGGTTAACCCAATGTTATGTGTGTGGGAAAGCCATGAATTGAAAATCGCTTCACAACAACAACAAAAAACAAATAATCAGCGTTATTCAATAAAAGGACGATAAGACCCTGCTTATTTGTAAAGCGATTTTCTCCCGTAGGACTCAAAGGGCTGTAATCATGGCTTAGACCAATAATTGGTTGATTGGTAAATTGTGGTATAGAGGAAGAACTCAATAAATCTGGAAATGCCAGGCTAAACAGGTGGCTTTTCGGTCTGGATTTGAATAAGTCCAGGAAAGAGGCTGTGTTTACTGGGTGTGGTAGGGAGTTCCAAAGGGTAGGGGCAGCATGACAGAAGGCTCTGTCTCCAAAGGTTTTGAGGCGCACTCTGGGAGTGACCACGTTTATGGAACCTGCTGATCTGAGGTTGTGAGAGGTGCTGTGCAGCTTCAGCAAGTCTTTCATGTATCCAGGGCCCAGATTGTGCAGTGATTTAAAAGTCAACAGTCCAATCTTGAAGAGTATTCTCCATTGTACTGGTAACCAGTGCAGTGAGCGAAGGATCGGTGTAATGTGACAGTGGTGAGGCTGGTTTGTTAGCAGTCTGGCAGCAGAATTCTGCACTAATTATAGGTGGTGCAGGTATATTTGTGGATGACCTACATAAAGGGCATTGCAGTAGTCCAGCCGTGATGTGATGAAGGCGTGAACTAGGGTTAGGGGGATCGGATGTTTGATTTTTGCAATGTTCTTCAGATGAAAGTAGGCAGATTTGACTACAGCCAAAATTTGGTTTCTGAAGCTCAATTCGCCATCGATTAGCACACCAAGACTGCGCACAAGGTCGAAGCTGTTTATGTCTGAAATCCCAATCCTGATTGGTGTTGATTTAGGGTAGGGCTGTTTTGTTGCCAAGCGCTGGCTTTGGATAACAAGGACCTCAGTTTTGTCAGCATTCAGTTTCAACCAGTTGTCATTCATCCACGCCTGTAGCTCAGTTAAGTGAGAATTTATTTTTGGGGTGGGGTCTGTTCCACCAGGTTTGAAGGAAAGGCATAACTGCTTGTCATCAGCATAGCAGTGGTACATCATACCATGTTGTTGGATAATTACAAAGTAAGCGTGAACATCTTATTTCTGTATTCTAGAACCCTATAAGGTTCCATATCCAGATAACTCAGCTAATTTCAATACATATAAATAAAATGTTTGTGCAGTGAACATTAAAGGGTAACTGTGGTCTCCAATTTTTCCAAACAAGTTAGGGATATATAAAAAGCCTTCCATTGGAACTTGTACCAAATGAAGCTTAAATCACATCTCTAGGTTCAAAACACAAACACACAGGACACAAATACACTAATTCCGTGTGCATTTTTCCCTTTGTGTTTTGCATTCATATGTATAGAAAGGAGACGCATGCGCTTCCGGACAGAAATGTGGGCAATAGTTAGTATTAAAAACACATTGGACCGGGCAGCATTAGTATATGGCAATCCTATGGGTAAATAAATGTTCCCCAGGCTTATAGCCTAAAAAGTACTGGTTAAATCAATGTATCAGTTGCCTTTTTAAGGGTTTTCTACAGAAACAAAGCACATTTGCAAAGTCTCAAAAACCTTCACAGATGCCATAAACCCATATGCGCCATACCTGTAGAACGTTTCTGTGTTAGTGGGTACTACAAGTTTTATTTCAACAATTACAGGACTGGAAGATAGCTATATGGCTGGCTACACACCATCCAATGCTTTGTCCCAGCCAAGAAGTGAGCAATCAGTATGGATCAATCACTGTCATTTGCTGCTAAAGTACAGGCAGCCGACAGTTTGCTGTGGTCCAAAGGGGACTGCATGGTTGTCTGTGATTCATTGCAGTATCCGATAACCTTTTCAGCTGACATCGTTTGCGGCCTCCTGCGAAGATGGAGCAGATTTTATCCTTCACTAACTAATAGGCAAAAATATCGTTCCGTTGGCCTAAATAATCTGCTTGTGTGTACCCAGCATGAATCTGAAAAGATGGATATAGCTGGAACTAAGGCTGGGTAGACATGGGCGAAATTTTTTCGTCCCAACTGACTGTTCACCACAAGCAAACGGTCAGGTGGACCGAATCACTGTCAGCCTCTGCGAAAATCTCCGTGACCCATCATGCGGTCCATAGGAGACTACAAAATCAGCCATGATTTACTGACACATCTGATCTGGGAGACAGACATCGGGCAACGGCAGAAATGGCGGTAATTTTTCTGCCCAACCGACCGATACATTAATTGACTGGCCTAAAAGGCCTTTTCTTTACTACAAAATAAACATGCAAAATAAATGTAGAGAGGCATAAACAAAAGTCTGATTATTCCCAAGGGTACAAGATTTCTGGCTTGTTCTAACAATCACAGTACACTGCAATTCATCTTACGGTAGGGCTCCTTCATCTATTCATATTTAGTTAAGTCGATTCTGCCTCGGTACATTGTGGCATTGTTATTCATACAAAAGCCTGGATTTAGCTTGGGTTTTTCCTAACAACTGATGACAAACACTATTTATTTCACAAAGGAAAGCCATACAGGAGTTATGTCACCCTGAGTGACTTCTCAGTGAAAACAGAAAATGGAGGGATGTCACCCAAAATGGGGCCCAAATAATTGAAAACATACATTTTATTGTTGGATAAGACACCTATGAGAAATGCTAGATGAACTGGTTTTGATATACAACTTGTTATGGGCTCAAAGTCAAACTGCTGGAAGTTCTAGATCAATAGATGTTGAAGGCTTCATTCCTACAGGAACAGATTCAAAAATCTTCTACAAAAATGAATGTGATGACTTTAAATTCCCAACAATATTTACTGCTTGTTGTTAAACTACAATTCCCACATGTCAGTGCATTCTAAAATTTGTAGGACTAAACATCATGACTATTGAAGATTTTATCCCTATTGGCCATTGGCTCCACCACAGTACCCTCCCCCTATTCTCCTCCTACCCTGATGTCTCTCTTGAAGACTGGAAGTTTGGGTCCAGTCTTTTAAACAGCTGATTGCGTGTATGTTTCATTCATGATCGCGGAAGAGATTTTAGAGGAGGGAGGGCGTCAGGACAGGCCCGGCCTTGGGATAAATAGCACCCTGTGCAATATTTGTTACTGATGCCTAGCACCCAACCCCCCCCCCCCCCCCCCCCCAAAAAAAAACCACCCCCTGGGCACACACAATACTCTGTTGAATGCTGCTTGCCTTCAAATCAAGTACTCCACCTGCGCTTACTGTCTTTCAGTATATTCAGTGCGTGCTTGTATATATGGTGCGTACATCATTATGTAACAAGTAACGTACTAAATTCACAGACAGAACAGCACAGCATACAGACATCTTAAGTAAAGCTTATATGTGTTGGGGCTTAGTATGTGGTGAGGTGCTGATACATATTATTTGATCTGGAGGACCGTAACTAGAGGGGCTGTGGCACTGATGCAAAACTTTGAGCTACAGGTCCGTGACCTAAGACTCCCAGAGTCCCAGCTGTCGCCCCCTTCCCCCGGTAATGCAATCCATGCGGTTGCACATGTCGCCCTTATCAAAGGCCGGCCATGTGTCAGGGACACGGCCTTCAATCTCATGGGCGGGGGGTGGCCAGGCCCCTGCAGGTATGCCCCTTTTTGAAGCCATTTAAGATTTCAAAATGGCTGTGTTCCCCCTAAAGCATATATTGGGGCCCAGCCCTTTCAAGGTATCTTGCCATTGATTAGGGGTAAACTCTTTTCTTGGTCCTGTAGTGAACAGTATAAAAGTATGTTTCTTATTTCTGTGCAGCTTCCTGGTTGCCAACACCTCCCGTTACACCCTTTAATGATAGCTGGCGTTAAAGATTCGGAATGGATAAACCCTATTCGCTATGCACTTAGCTCCACTATCAGCTCAGTGTGTTGCCTAGAGGAGGCAATAGAGAGCAATACCAGCTCTTCGTGCATAGCCCTATACATCTGGTATTGCATTGTGGGATCACGTAAAGTTAAGACTTTCCGGTAGCACCAAATAAAGTCCCCCTACGAGGGGGGCTACGCGGTAGCACAAAACTTAACAAAAGGGGTTTTGTATCGATTGCACAGCAATATTTGGAAATGGTGCTGTGCCCTAAAATCCATGTAAAACACACATGAACCCGATATTACTTTGGATTAACATGGGTTTTAGACGGATTTGCCCCTTTTTGTGTCATGGTTTTACTTGCAGGTTCATTCACTAATAATATACAGTCATAGTAAGTAAAAAAAATCCCACCTTGTATAATTACTAAGTGCAAAACAAACACATACCAACGTGAGGCTACCCCAAATACAGTCACCTAAACAATGTACACTTACATAACACAATTTAAGAAGGGAAAATCATGATGTTTAGTAAAACTGACTAATCTTTCATGTCTTCCAGCTGTATAAATGATGTCCATTGTTATTTATGGACATTAAACAAGTCACATGGCTTGGCGCAAGCCAGCTGTCACTGAGACACTGTAATTATACTACTAAGGAATTTTAATTACTCAGTTTAACATCCAGGTGATCATGAAGACGATAAGAGTCACATGTTTGAAATGTCCCAGAGTCTCACATAGAACTAATTTGGGGATATGTTTTATAACATCACCTCCCACACATCTTGTGTTGTCAGTTTACTTTTATTCCATTGTTATTGTTATGTTCAGTGTTAATGTAAATGAAATGTATTATGCAATACCAACACTATTTCATCTACTTAGGCATAGGGAACACTGGTTTCTCACACACTTCGATTGCGTTTTGCGATCTAAGAATTGCGTGCCGTAACAATGTGTGTGGCCACACTGTATGCGCTGCAATCTGTTCTCGGACTGCATGTGATCACCAGTTATTGTGCGAATCACATGTACTTTAATTGCAAATAACAGATAAACAGTATTTAAAGGCTATGTCCACCCCTAAAATAAATTTTTAATATTCTGCTCCCCCATGTCCCCCAGCCCCAACCGCATATTTTTTTTTTTCAGAAAGCCCCCCTAACTCTTACTTACCTCCCCTCGATCCTCCGCCGCACTGCCGGCCCTCTGCTTGCGAGAATGCAAGCAGAGGGGCGGGACCGGCAGTCGCGTCTGTGATTGGCTGATCGTGCAGCCAATCACGGACGCGGCTGCCGGTCATTCAGTGCAGCGGAGGAAAGCGGAGAGGTAAGTAGAGTTTGGGAGCTTTAAAAAAAAAAAAAAACATGCGGTTGGGGCTGGGGGACATGGGGGACAGAATATTAAGGGGTTTAATGCTAGGGGAGGGATAGTAAACGGGAGGGAGGGAGGGGGAGGGAGGGGGGAGAAGGGCTGCAGCACGCATGGCAGGAATCTCCGGGAGGCCAGTTAGCAGGCAGTGTCCTATATGGACCTGCTAGCCTCCTGGTGGGCAGTTTTTGGAACTTTGGGGGGGGACTACAGGAGAACCAGATGGAGTTGGGATGTGAGGTAAGGATTAAACTACACTACATGGTGGGGCCAGTAGTTGGGGGATTATAGTTTTGGGGGTGGACATGCCCTTTAATAAACTTAGCCTTGCAACATGTAGATTTCATAGTTGTTTTTTATTGTGTTTTAAAGGACGTGTCCACACTCCACACCAACTCTATACTTACCTTCAGACCGCCCCCTAAAACCTTAAGACCTGAATACTACCCAGTCCAGAAATATCCTTTTCGACTTCCGACGGCCGCTATCTGGAATGTTTTTGCATCATTTGAAGCCGTATGAGAAAGCACAGCCAAAAGAAGGTAGCTCAGGTAGCACCTGGCAGTCATTGTCTGTTCCCTGGAATGACGATCGATTCCTCTTTTAGGCTGGGAACACACGGCTGGACTACGAGCGAGTGCTCGGCCGAGACAAATGTCCGTCGGTGGCAGCAAATTCCCATAGGGAACCACACGATCGACCAGAATTTCCGGCACGTCCGATCATTTGTTCATCCGATATGGAAGAACGAGCAATCGATGACGGTCCACAGCCGCCCGCCCCACACTAGCAGATATTTTTTGCCATAGGGGCATCAGAGGACAGATTATTCTAGTCTTTAGGTTTCAGGTGGGTCCTGAAGGTAGTATAATTATTTGATTGGGTGGAGGGCATGCACTTTAAAAGAAAGAAGAGGCTACTGTTGGTGTATAGGGCTATATATTTGCTGCACACAGATTCAAAAGATAAACAATAACTACCTTAAAAAAAAAGGAAGAACAGGAATGGAACAATATATACATTATATTATATATATTATATATATATAATATATATAATATATATATAATATCCTAGCAAAATTGTGCCCGTTGGTGAACATGGAAATTATGTGTGTGTATGTTTTGCTATGTGGTATATTGGATATAGAATCTTTACACAGGTATATTTTAAACTGTTACTCAAACGTCACCAGCTTCCAGAGGAACCAATAGGATAATCGCAGGTCTGAGAGTAGACCCAGGCAATCCTGCTACACTGTGTGGTTGAAACTAAACATGGTAGGTTAATATCTGTTGTATTCAATTAGATCAATTGGCCTTGAGTTTAGTTCTTGAAGACGTTTCGCTAGTCATCCGACTGGCTTTCTCAATTCAGAATGACTTGTACAAGAATCTTGGCAATTACGTACCCTGGAAAATCCCAATTAGCATATCACAGCCAAGTGATATAGGACCCCAGAGTAAGGTGTCAAAACAGCATTGTACATAGCAGACAGTTGGTGCCGAACCCCCCCACCTCTATTTAGGATTGGTTTCTTTATTTTCACATAAATGGCCTCCTTAACACCACCTCTCTTGAACCAGTCACGTTCCTTTGCCAATATGTTAACATTACAATCTTCAAAGGTATGTCCTTTACCCTTAAGATGCGGGTACACGGCTGAGTCCTGACCCGAAGAATTGTCTCTTCTGTGCTGGGCCATACGTTGATGCAGTTGCTGTTTGGTCTCCCCCACTACAAATCAGAGCACTGCACTGCGTATATGATGTCGCTTTTCTTTGTGTTTCGTATTGGGTCTTTTGGATGTACCAATTGCTGCCTCAGTGTGTTGTTCGGTTTAAAGCAGACAGGGATCAAGTGTTTTTCTTCTAAATTTCTCGGAGACCCCTGCTACATATGGGATGACCATGTTCTTTCTCCTGTCCTGCTTTTCCTCCTTTACTCTTGGTATTCATGTTCTTTTCTTTCCTTCTACTTCTTTTTTGACAAAGGCCCAGTCTGGATATCCACAAATTTTAAGGGCTCCTCTGAGATTTCATCTGTTTCATTTCTTTAGCCTTCGCCTCTGTGCTAGTGGGGATGTTCTCAGCTCTGTGTTGTAGGGTTCTGATGACACCCAGCTTGTGATCTAAAGGGTGGTGGGAGTCACAGAAGAGCCAATTCCTTCTCGGGTCAGACTCAGCCGTGTACCTGCATCTTAAGGATAAGGACATACCTTTGAAGATTGTAATGTTAACATATAGGCAAGGAACGTGACAGGTTCAAGAGAGGTGTTAAGGAGGCCATTTATTGTGAAAATAAAGAAACCAAGCCTAAATAGAGTGGGGGGGTTCGACACCATCTGTCTGCCATGTACAATGCTGTTTTGACACCTTACTCTGGACTTGGCGTTCCTATAACACCTCTTAGCCACTATCCAATCACGCCCTTAACACTTGGCTGTGTTATGCTAATTGGGATTTTCCGGGTACATAATTGCCAAAGATTCTTGTACAAGTCATTCTGAATTGAGAAGCCAGTCGGATGACTAGTGAAACGTCTTCAAGAACTAAACTTCAAGTCCAGTTGATCTAATTGAATACAACAAATATACCATGACCTGGTAATTGAGAACCTTCACAAGCATGGTAGTTTAATACTTTTAGTATTCACCACGGCAATGGTGAAGGTACCTCATATATTATAAACAGAAGGTACCTCACAGCATCATGTTATTATATAGCATTGCCCTAATAATCTAACGTATATCCAAACATTTCTCATTCCCAGTTTAACTAAAGAAATGGATTTTCCTTTATATACTCTTATACAGATCTAATTGAAAAAAGTTGCTTCAGACAATTTTTAATAACTAATAACTGCTTTTTATTTCAGTATTACAGTAAATCCTTGGTTTACCTGCCTGGCTTTACCACTAAGCAAAAGGCTAAGGACTTACAAGCAAGCACCTTTATCTCAACCATTAATAGAGGCTGCCAATTCAAATTGTTCTAGCCAATCATCCACTCACTAGTACCCCCCATCGAATGGATCAGATTAAAAATAGGTTTGGCAATTGGGCCTGGTAGAGCTACTGAGTCTAATTGGGGAATTTCATCTGCAGGTACAAGGACAGGAGGATTTAAATCAATACTATCAGTAGCAGCCTCCATAGCTAATACAGAGAATACAAATACAAGAAACCAGGGAGAATAAATGGTATTACCACCACCGCTGCCACCAATTTGTACCAGATCACTGATTTATGGAAGGATTATGGGTAGCATGGCACACAGTGGGTTACTCTATGGTCTGGCACAAAGCAGACAGTGCACATAAACAAGATCCTACATAACATGTGCAGTAATCAGGGGTGTCCCTGCCTGTGGTTCATATTTGACTAGGCCTGTAATTTGTGTGTCCTTGTAAGTTGGTGTACACTTATCTGTTGCCTTAGAGTTTGTATCCAATAAGGTAAATTGTCCAATAATCTGTCGTCTCAACAGATGGTAACAGGATGTTTAACACAGGATCTTATGTTGCAGTCATATCTCTCTCCAAAGCACACATCACAATCCACTTTCACTTTCTCTCCTCCTACCAAGAGAGCAGGGATGTCTTGTATTTTATTACTCTCACTGACACCACCTGCAGGCTGGAGGTGGTATATAAGGTGTCTTGGTGTATATGTCCATTATAATACACATCATATCCTGTGTAGCAGACATAAACTTTTTTTGGATTATACTTTCTTTCATATGGAGCAACACAGAGGTGTGGTTTAAGCGTGCCATTTGACCATTCCATTTTAAAATAGGGATCTCAGCTCTGTAAGTAAGTTTATGTATTTTGTTATTTTGTGTGACGGTCATTTAAATGGTAACAGTGGGAAAGTACACATATCAATCTCTCCTATGTGTAATATTATATCCCCCCACCACATTGGTAGCTCCTAAAAACTCAATGCACCTCCTATGGAGATATAAATATATTTATATAAGGTATATATATATATATATATATATATATAATATATATCTCCAAATGACCGCACTCCTCTTCAATCAATCTGGCCAACGGTTCACCACAACCAAGTGTGCGTCCATAGAGGACCTGCACGATCGCAAGTGGTTTTCTGACCCTCTGATTTGGACAAACAAACCATTGAAACCAGCCGCACCCGGCCCAGGAAATCATCCAATATTTTGGCCTGATTGGCCGATACACTGAAATGTTGGTCGGTGGGGGCAAAATTATTTGATTGTGTGTCCCCAGCTCAAAGAAGGGTTTGTTTACTGCTCTGCAAATCCTGGTAATTCGAAAACATATCATATCATTGGTCAGCAACAAACCTGTGGATTATCGTGTCCATAATATGATCTACATTTATGTGAAAAACTGTGTTCTGTATCCTAATATGAGCACAGGGTTCCACCCTTTAAATCTACATATTAAAGGAGAATGAATGTCTAATATTTATTATTTTAAGGTGATTGTCTGTGTAATGAGGACACAAACTGCTAATTTTTTTACAGTATATAAATGTTAAGTTAATTTAATTTTTGTGGGCGCTGCTACTTCTTTTCATCCCAAGCTCCTCTGCTGTGTGGCAATGAGACAAATCTTTACTTAGCAGCAGCTCCATAGTTTGGAATGAGGCTTACATCACCAAGAGCAAAGGAAAACAGGAAACAGCAAAAATGATTGGAATGGTTTTAGAGTATTTGTTATCATTTAGAAATAAAAATTATAGCAGATACTATCGTTACATGGGAAATCACTGAACTGAAATTATGAGATGTTCATTCTCCTTTCATTCAGCAAACAAGTAGATCAATACAAGATCATAAATGCAATGCTTTAATCTGACCACACATCTACTGACAGCTGCTTACTTGATCAGGAATGGCAATCGAAGTATGTGGTAACTTGCACTGATCTTGATCAGATTTCTTTGTGTCTTTGTGTCTACAGATCTGTGTCCCATATAAACCACTTGGCCTTCTCTCCTTCCTTTTTGCAAGGACACCCAGTGTTTGCATATAATAGATAGCACAGAACTAATGCTTGGTACCTATACAGCATATATCTAATGTGAACACAATCCACAATCCTAGCTCCACTAAAACTTGGGCAAATTTATCATATATAAGTGTGATAAGGAGAGAGCATAACCCAAAGACTAAGCTGTGACCATAAGGTTTAATAAAAGGGGCAAAAATCTTACACACACAATGTTTGAAGGTATGAGCAACCCTTAGGGTTTATACATATTCCCATGCTTTATTACAGAGATAGCTAGTGTCAAATGTGCAACTCATTTCTGCCAGGAAACACTTTCTCGCTGCACTTGCACATGCAAGTACAGCAGTACAGCGGGGAAAGTCCACCCCTCAAACGGTTATATACTTCAGTATAAGCCGCATATTCCGGCTTATATCACTACTACTCGGCGCCTGTCCTCACTTCCCGGCGCCAAGTAATGACGTCAAGCAGGCAGATGCGGAGCGAGCACACTGAAGCAAGTGACCTTACCTGGAGTGAAGACTGCCCAGCAAGTTACCTTTAATAAACGTATACAATAAAGTCATAGAAGGGGAACAAATACTAGATAGTTCAGTACATAAATATATAAATTATATAAATAGAGGTGCTAGGGCTTTGCCACAAGAGGTAATGAGGTCCTTGCCCCATTGAGCTTACAATCTAGTTAGGTGGGTAACATTCAGATACAATGGAATGGGTATAGTGCTGGAGTGATATGAATGCAGTGCAAAAAGCAATCATACAATCATATACTGTGCTGGTTACCAGATAGGTAGGATGTAAGGCTAGATTTATCATATATAGATATGTAGATCCATATACTGTGCTGGTTACCAATAGGTAGGATGTAAGGGTAGATTTATCATATATAGATATATAGATATCATATACTGTGCTGGTTACCAGATAGGTAGGATGTAAGGCTAGATTTTATATATAGATATGTAGATACCATATACTGTGCTGGTTACCAGATAGGTAGGATGTAGGGTAGATTTATCATATATAGATATATAGATACATATACTGTGCTGGTTACCAGATAGGTAGGATGTAAGGCTAGATTTATCATATATAGATATATGATACCATATACTGTGCTGGTTACCGGATAGGTAGGATGTAGGCTAGATTTATCATATATAGATTATAGATACCATATACTGTGCTGGTTACCAGATAGGTAGGATGTAAGGGTAGATTTATCATATATAATATATAGATACCATATACTGTGCTGGTTACACAATAGGTAGGATGTAGGTAGATTTATCATATATAGATATATAGATACCATATACTGTGCTGGTTACCAGATAGGTAGGATGTAAGGCTAGATTTATCATATATAGATATATAGATACCATATACTGTGCTGTGTTACCAGATAGGTAGGATGTAAGGGTAGATTTATCTATATAGATATATAGATACCATATACTGTGCTGGTTACCAGATAGGTAGGATGTAAGGCTAGATTTATTATATATAGATATATAGATACCATATACTGTGCTGGTTACCAGATAGGTAGGATGTAAGTCTAGATTTATCATATATAGATATATAGATACCATATACTGTGCTGGTTACCAGATAGGTAGGATGTAAGTCTAGATTTATCATATAATATATATGATACCATATACTGTGCTGGTTACCAGATAGGTAGGATGTAGGGTAGATTTATCATATATAGATATAGATACCATATACTGTGCTGGTTACCGGATAGGTAGGATGTAAGGGTAGATTTATCATATATAGATATATAGATACCACATACTGTGCTGGTTACCGGATAGGTAGATGTAAGGCTAGATTTATCATATATAGATATATAGATACCATATACTGTGCTGGTTACCAGATAGGTAGGATGTAAGGCTAGATTTATCATATATAGATATATAGATACCATATACTGTGCTGGTTACCAGATAGGTAGGATGTAAGGCTAGATTTATCATATATAGATATATAGATACCATATACTGTGCTGGTTACCAGATAGGTAGGATGTAAGGGTAGATTTATCATATATAGATATATAGATACCATATACTGTGCTGGTTACCAGATAGGTAGGATGTAAGGCTAGATTTATCATATATAGATATATAGATACCATATACTGTGCTGGTTACCAGATAGGTAGGATGTAAGCTAGATTTATCAATATAGATACCATATACTGTGCTGGTTACCAGATAGGTGGAGGTAAGGCTAGATTTATCATATAGAAATATAGATACCATATACTGTGCGGGTTACCAGATAGGTAGGATGTAAGGGTAGATTTATCATATATAGATATATAGATACCATATACTGTGCTGGTTACCAGATAGGTAGGATGTAAGGGTAGATTTATCATATATAGATATATAGATACCATATGTGCTGGTTACCAGATAGGTAGGATGTAAGGGTAGATTTATCATATATAGATACCATATACTGTGCTTGTTACCAGATAGGTAGGATGTAGGGTAGATTTATCATATATAATATATAGATACCATAAACTGTGCTGGTTACCAGATAGGTAGGATGTAAGGGTAGATTTATCATATATAGATACCATATACTGTGCTGGTTACCAGATAGGTGGATGTAAGGGTAGATTTATCATATATAGATATATAGATTCCATATACTGTGCTGTTACCAGATAGGTAGGTGTAAGAGTTGATTTATAACTGCTAATAGAGGTTTCTTGACATAGAGAGAGGTGAATAGAATTCCAGAGGATGGGAGCTACGAAAGAGAAAGGTTTAAGGTTTAAGGCAGAGGAATCAGTACGAGTGGGTGGGGTCTGTACAGGAGCTAGTTCTGCGATGAGCGAAAGGTTATGGGCAGGAACATATGGGGAGAATAGAGAGGAATATAAGGAGAGCAGGAGCGGGAGAGAAAGGAACCTGCGATTTTTGTCTATATTGCGAAGGAAAAAGCGTCAGATTTTTGCAAAATATTTAATAAGGTTAGAGAAGGAGAGAGAGGAGTCAATAATGGGGGTATTATCAACAGAGATGGAGAAAGATGGGACAGGACCAGTTAGTAGGAGGAAAAATGATCAGTTCGTTTTTAGAAAGATTTAATTTGAGGTAGCATTGCGACATCCAGAAGAGATGGCAAGGAGGCAGTCGGAGATAAAAGAGCTAATAACAGTTCCAAGGATTAGTGTAGAGGGAGAACAATAAGGGTCCAAGTACAGACCCCTGCGACCCCCACCACTGAGAGGAACAAAACAATATGGAATCAGAGAGGATGGTCAGAGATGGTATCTATTGTTAAAAGATTGCCTTCTGATTCTGTATTGTTTTGAGGCTTTAGTTGCCCTTTAAATGGACAGCAGAATTCCCTACAGTAATAGCCAAATCTAGTATGGGGCTACTGTATAGGAATTCTGCTGTCCAATTAAAGGGCAACTAAAGCCTCAGAATCAGAAGGAAATAATGGTCATAATTTAACCCTCGGCTTACACTTGAGCCAATTAGGTTTTACTAATTTTTCGATAAAAATAGCACCTCAGCCCTCGGTTTATACTCGTGTCAACTTATACTTGAGTATATACGGTAGCTGGAGGAGCCTTTAGTGGTACTTTAGGGCAAAGTCTTACATTTTAGTGTTTATTACAAACAAAATATGATTTTTATTTTTCATTTTACAGTAAATGGGTCCAGAGTATCATTCATTCCTTTTTAGGGGGTTTCTGCGCAAAATCTTGTTTACTGAAAACTACATATAGGCTGCTTTTACAAATAACACCAATTTGGACAAAACTATTTTTTAATATAAACCGCCTCAAAGATAAATGATTTGACTGTTAATAAGACAATTTAGCATGTTTCTCCCAGCATGGGAATAAAGCAATGCATTTTGAAGCAGTACAAGAACTAGCCAGTGTGTAAAACCCCCTGAGATTATAATTCACAACTCTAGATTGGCTAAGAATCATGGGAGATGAACAGCTTAAGAACCGTGACTCTGGCTAACTTGGCTTTAAAAAGCAACTGGCTCTGAAATACAGAATCCCCATGTTCACTTAAATGAAGTTTAATGAACATCCGTAAATATTTAAATGTGCAACAGACCCACCGATAAATTAAAATACGATAAAAGCCAACACTTCTAAAGAGGTACTCGGACAAGCTGAGTTCCATCATCTTCACATCTACAGAGAGGAGGAAGAAGAGCCATTAGGCAGCTGTCACACACCGGTATGCAAACATACGATAACGTTTGGATTTATTTCCGTACAGCTAAAACATATGCCAGGTGGATTTGTTGCTTTTATTTTCCTTCCTCAACACTCGCACCCAGACAGCATTATTCACTGGGAGGCTTGTACTTGTTCAGGTTAGTCTACACATGCTTTTCACAGATCAGCCAGAGAAGCATGTGTCACTGTCACACCTGTGGTTGCTACAGAAATACATTTCTAAACTGACACTAGGATCTATTTACTAAAGGAAATGAAAATGAACTAGACAATGTTCGTGGCCAGGATTAAACCTACTATAACAACTTGCAACTGTAAGGGCTTGTTTCTACAACGAAATCCATTTCCATCCATTTTTTAGTGCATGGCAATGTTTACATAAGGAAATGTAACACATGTCATACAAGGGTTGGCTTTCCAATAAATTCAACTAATTTTGTCGAAAAATAGGCATCAGTTTTCGATCAACGCTGTGAACATATTAGATGGATAATTTTTAGTCCATACCTTTAATAGAACATATGGACAGTCAAGATTTCGATTGGTTCTTCCGACAAAATGAAGAATTGTTTCAGATGTATCTCTCGACCCGTGTGTGGCCTATTCCCACTACTGTGTTGCAGTCCAGTGTTTTTGAAATTCACTGCTGCACATGTTTATGAAATGCGCATTGCCCTTGCATAGAATTGAGTTGCAAAAATAGTAAATTCTATGCAAGAAAATAACGCAAGAAAATAATAACTGAAATGCAAAAATGTTTTTCTTCCCCCGTTTGCAATGTATGAACGGGCCCTTATTGATGTTTCGAGAATTGCATGTTCTCTACAGCCTACACACGACTTGTCCATCACCTCAGGTGATAGGTGTTTTTAATTAATTGGAGTGTCTATAATGTAATGATTTGCACATCCTGGGCTGTCGCTACCATGAGGCAGAGTGAGACTTTGTTCTCAGAGCGGCCCTGCATAGTAGAAAGCGCGCCTACAGTAGCTTTGAGCTGATCCTGCTGTGCTGCCTGCCTTTGCATCTCCTGTCACAGTAGTAAAACTTATATTACCAGTCACTGTGAGCAGCTTATATGTACCAGTATGATTGGACAACTTGTATGCCCAATCACTGTGGGAAACTTGTATGTACCATTCACTGTGGGCAAATTTCATGTACCATTCACTGTGGACAACTATATGTACTAGTCACTATGGGCAACTTGCATGTACAAGTCATTGTGGGCAACTTATACATACCATTCACTGCAGGCAACTTACCGTATATTTTCCGTCCTGTTTGGGGGCACTCTGGCACATATTACCACCCCATGTGGCATATATATGTCACTTTCCAGTCCCCAGCCAATTGTAAGTCAGGCCTTCAGGAAGATATAGGGGCAGCTTTAAAAGTTTGGCTCAAATGCCAAAAGGTTTAGAAGTGCTCCTAAGCATTTGTGTTTAGATAGTGATAAGATCTTTATATACTTGCCCGAGACTTGTGTCCTAGGAACACAGACACAATCCTGTTAAGGTTAGAATGACCTGTCTAACCCCTCCTTTAAACACCCTTACTGAATACTCAGACACGAGAACCTTCAACAATTTCATAAAGCTTAAACCAGGAGCTCAACTTGAAGCTTTTATGTATATTAATAGTCACCAAGAGTGCATGAGATCCTGTGTTACATGAGAGAAGCTGTAGGTTGTTAGTTTTTTTTTATATTCCCATTGTGCCACAACGCCGATGTGTTTGTGTACTTGATGTGCTTGCCTGAATAAATTGTCTGACCTTCCTGTCCTCTCAGAAAAAAACAAGTACTAAATGTGCCTGCCTCTGCAATGTCTTTATTGAAAAAACCCAGTGTATGTGTTTTCAGCAAGCTTAAACCTTACATTACACCTCATCGGTAAACAATGTTGTAAAATTAAGGGAGTCATCTGTAATTTCAACAAGTGTGAACAAATGTCCCCAAACATTGACCGTGCGTTGCGCAAAAAGTTTACCATACAGACAGGAAATGGTCAAGGCCAGGAAAGCTGTTGTGTCTGATAGTATATATATTTAGTCAGAACGTCTTTCAATAAAAACGGATGTGCACCACCAGTCTGTACCAAATAGCAGAATAAATGTTTACAGAACATAAAAGGCATACATGTACTACACAGAACATTGAGTGCCCACAGATGTAAAGAACTGTGCACAGTTCATTAGATAGATAGATCGGTCAGTCGGTTGGGAAAATGATGGCATTTCTACCGGAGCCCATGTCTGACATTTGACCGGTGGGCGATGGACTAGTTGGGATAATCACGAGGTGGAAACGATCATTCTGTCTTTATGGACAAAGCAAAAACGTTGAGGGCGAACTGTCGATTTCACCACGAGCGACAGTGATTTCGATCGGCCACTCTCTCGTTGCTGACCGGTCGGTTGGGACAAAATTTGCCTGTGTGTAGTCACACAGTCGAGGATCACAAGGATCTCAGTGATTAGGAATCGAGGTATAAACTTTCTAGGTAATTCCTAACCAATATCTTCCACTTCCAGTTTTGCTCTCCTTATCAATACCGTAAATCTCTGAGCATGTAAAATGTGCTGGAGTAGCTTTAATAGGAATTACACAGAAATGAAAAATAAAATATATAAAAAATGTATATATGCTTTAATCAGCATTTTGCTGCATTAGCCTGAACTTCTCCATATACAGCCCTGTAACACAACCCATAGGCGCGGGGTTGTAGTTTTCAATACAGGACAATAAAACATAGTAATTACAAAATAATGTAGTCTTAGAAAGAAAATAGAGGAAGCTCAGAGAGGCACGCATGTTATATAATCCAGAATACACATTCAATGAGTCAAAGCAACTAACTCAGATTACAAACAATGAACTAAGACAACATAAAAGCCAAGGAAGATGTACAGTTACTAAGCAGAGCGAATGCTGCTGACACAGTGAATAATAAAAAGCCCAACAGGTGGCAGTGTCCAGTCCAAACACAGCAGTTGGATATCCTTACTAAGGATTAGGTCTCACTCACACATGGCAGCGCATGCAAGGTTTTTGCAATGCGCTGCTCATGCTTAATGCTGTGTGCATTGTCCACATCGTGTTATTGGAACGCATGCGCAGTACATAGCGGGAACACCTACTGATAACATAGCATTGCAATGTGAATCAGAAAGCACGATCGGAGTGCAAGTGGGACCTAACACTCTAGCAGGTGACAGACAATCTGTATGTTTTTTTTCTGGTATCGAAATGTTTCGTGGCTACACACATACTGAAAAAAGACAGATCTTGTCAATAACACCGGGATTGGCCCTTTATCGTTCATGTGTGTACCAGGTTTTACAATGGGCTATTCCTGAAATCAGCAAGTGTATGTGCCAAGTTAATTGCCCAAGAAGCAAGTGAGCAACTGCTGTTGGCATTGTGACGATTGGTCGGGTATCATTTCCACCAGTTGGTACATAGGTAGAGGGAGCTAATACCATAGCAATATGTATGCTCCCACCAAACCGATCCCAATAAAAAGTATGGGAGGTCCCCCCCTCCAAGAATGACATTTGACTCCACCTATCACAAAATTAAGAGTAATCTGTGTAGTTTATTACAATTTTACACTGCAAAACCATCCTGTTCGAATAGCAATGCATTGGTCCAGTCCAGCACTGGTGCCTTTAAGCTTGGTACACAGATCCCATCTGACCTGAAAGTATCTGCTTGTTAGTACTGTGTGTACCCAGCTTAAAAGAAAATACAGAGAAACTGTGCACATCAGTCATAATTGCAATTGGTGTTTATTAATACATTAAAACACTGTAGGTAGAAGGTGCGTGGGACAGAAACATATATAAAAACAATTGCAATTAGATGGTTATTCATGATCCCCACACTGACATCTGAGCTAGAACCTATAGGATAATATGCTCTACTGGATGTCATCAGATATAAACTTTCAATGGTAAACACTTCAATTAACGTATCAGTTAAAGACAGATATTGGGGTGGACATGCCCTTTAGAGCAAATCCTACAGGACTAGAGACCTGACCCTCCTTTACATCTGGTTATTGAGAGAGAAGAATCGAATCTGGTATGACAGTGGATAAGGTTGGTAACATTTGTTTCAGTTAGTTCATGGCGTAAACCACCGGAAAGCAACTACAGGGAGCCAAAGGTGCCCATCTTACTTTTCAATTAAAGATATAGCCTTCTCCCAGAAAACCATCATAGTTTTGCAGGGGCGCCCAGTATGATCCTGGTTACGTCACTGGTTGTTATTATAGTGCATGTTTGTTTATCTAATGCATGAGGGTAAGAATATTTTTGAAAGTGGTGAGGTTGTGTTTTACAGCATCAGTTGCAGTTCTTACTGAATAGAACATCTCTCATAGGCATTGATCCTAATATAAATGTATATTTATATTGTATATCCCAGTATCCTCATACTAAATTAAGTTAAAGGTCATACTGTAATAGTAGTATTTGAGGTTGAATAAAGACATACTTCCATCCAACCTATTAGCAATCCCACATTCCTACCTAACTATGATCCAGAGGAAGGAAAAAAAAGAAAACCACCAGAAATACAAAGGGGAAAAAAAATCCTTCCCGACTCAAGTGGCAATCGGAAATATCCCTGGATCAACCCTACTTATGTATCAATCCAGTAACCTGCATATTCCTTTTTTTTGAAACTCATCCAGCTTTTTTTAAACTGACCAATGAACCTGCCACATACAACGTCCACTGGAAGACAGTTCTATAGCCTTACCGTTCTCACAGTGAAAAACCTTTCCGAACTGAAGACTAAACTTCTTTTCTTCAAGTCTTAAAGGATGTCACAGTGTCCTCTGAAATGTTCTTTGGTTGAACAATGCCAGATAGTGTATTTTGATGCCCGTTAATGTATTTATACACAGTAATCATATCCCCACGCAAGCGCCTATTCTTAACTGTATTTATTGTAACTTATCCAATACAAATGTCCTTTGTACATGGGATTCCAAATTGCACTGGATATTCCAAATGAGGCCTTACTAATGCTTTGTAAAGAGGGAGAATAACTTTTTCTACCTTGAATCCATACCTCTCTTTATCAATACAATTATTGCTGGCTCTGGCTGTTGCTGCTGGCACTGCTTGCTACCTTAAGATTGTATCCACCAAAAACCCAAGATCCTTTCCAACAGGGATTCCTTAACAAGTAGTATAAGTGCACAAGGATTTTTAAGTCCAAAATGCATCACCTTAAATTTATCAACATGTAATGATTGCACATCCCCTGAAGTTTTAATGGTCGACAAAGCAAACACGAAACCTTGCTGCAATACCCACTTCCAAATCATTAATAAACAGATTAAATAAAAGTGGCCCAAATACAGAAACCTGTGGCACCCCACTTTTGCCCTTGTTGAGGAACCCTATAACAACCTCTCCTGCATCCTATCCAACAACCAACTTTCTATCCATGTACAAATATTCCCCCCGCCCAACAGACCTTAACTTGTACATTGGTCACCTATGGGGGAATGTATTAAAAGCCTTAGCAAAATCCTAGTATACTACATCTACTTCATGCCAGAGTCTAAATTCTACTCACTTCCTCATAAAAACCAAGCAAGTTATTTGACAGATATATTCCTACTAAATCCATGTTGATTATTTCCTTGAAACATACTCTAGATTAGAATATGTCCCGTATCAAACTTTCCAGCATCTTCCCCACCACTGAAGTTGAACTTACACATGCCTTCCATCCCCTATGTAGCCCACCCCCCTTTCTACCCACAACTGGCCATCTACACACTGCTTACCCCCTGGGCTATATACCCATTGAGACTGATATAACCCACCCACCCCAACGTAGTTTAAAATCTCCTCCAACCCTCTAGCCATCTACTCCCCAAAAGGCTGCACAATCATCAGTGAGTACAACCCATCACTACTAAGAGCGGTAGCCAACAGAAAAGTCTGCCCAGTTCTCTAAAAACCCAAACCCTCCTCCTTACACTAACCCCTACACACACGCTGCCATCCCTAGCCTAGCACGTGCTGCGGTAGTATTTCAAACACTACCTGGAGGTCCTTGCTTTTTTTTTTTTACTTGCCCCTAGCTCTCGGAAATCATTCTTAAGGACCTCACCTCCTTCTCTAACTTTGTCATTGGCACCTATGTGAACCAAGACACCGGGTCACCCCAATAATTCTACACGATCCACCACATGCCAAACCCTAGCACCATTCAGGCAACACACAGTTCGCCATTTAGGGTCTTGGCGGCAGATGACCCTATCTACCTTTCTAATAATGAAGTCCCTACCACAACCACCTGCCTAGCCTTCCTAACCCTAAGTTCCTCCTCCCTTTTTGAATGGCAGTCCTCTGGGTTCTCAAGGGATTACCCCGCTCCATACACTCCAATTCGGAGCTGTCCTCCACTTCATCACCAAAGGAGCAAATCTGTTGGGATGGCCAAGCTGAAAGAAGTAACCCCACATTCCCTCTAGTAACCCTCACAAAACAACCTCCCTCCTCAACCTTCCCTGCTCCATTTCCACCCCCCTCTATACTGGCCCCAGCAGTGCCTACGTCACCCCAGTTTTTGCCAATACCTTGCAACTACACAGATGTAGGTCCCCTGGAATGTCTGCTCCAGGTTCCTATACATCACAATATGGCCTTATTTATTAAAAGCTGTCTGTTAATTCTGTATATCAGTCCCTCCCAAAAAAAAAGCAGTTCCAATGCATATTGAATCAATTGGGGCTGTCCATGCTTCTCAATGGATGTCATACGAGCAGAATGTCATGGGAGAAGCAAACATCAGTGCAAAGGCATGGAAAGCACGAACATCCCCTGGTGATGCGGATTAACTGTCACTAAAGTGAAGGATTTCTTAAATTTACAACACAGAAGAGCAGGACTGCTATGCATTTAAAAAATTTATTCTTTGCTGCAGAAAAAAATACAATTAAAACCTCATGTTATCCTTTAAGCAAGTCCGTCCAAAATCTCACTATTCCAAATCTTATACATGGTACAATCACTTTGGGTGGTGTGGAAAAATAATCAAGTTATAAAAAGATTTAACATCTGACCAACTGTCCAATGGGAATACCTGCTCCTTTCAGAGTTTGGTGTCCCCCGCTGACTTAGTTGAAGACCTATGGACCTGCAAGGCGATTTTCAAGATGTGTAGTTAATTTAGGGCAGTTAAGGTCACCCTCATCACCTGGGTACTATTTAGAGAGGGGGTTTAAAAATCCACTATGATTTTCCTTTAAGTTACCTTCAGAAGCACATACATTGTATCTCAGCCAATCACAGAAGCTGCTGCCTGCCCTCAGATGCAGCAAGATGGCCGGTGCCATCAATTCTCACGACTGATCGGCTGTGATTTACCAACAGGCCCGATCATCCAATGCAGACAACAAGTGACCGACCCACACCATGTGAAATATCCAGCCAACCGAAAAAATATTGTATGGAGTGTACCCAGCTAAAGGTGGCCATACTCTGTTGTGATTTACTTACCGGCCGAGCGCTCACGGTGACGTTCATCGATCCTCCAGAACCACCTCTCCCGATCTTATATTCGACCGACATGCGATCGCAAAATGAATGGGATTTTGCAATTCCATGTCGGTCGACTATAAGATCGGGAGAGACGGTTCTGGCAGGATGTACGAACGTTGCGTGAGCGCTCAGTCGGGTAAGTAATATCACACAGATGTTATGGCCACCTTTAGACATTGTCACATATCTTATTCAGCCTATCTAGTACAATGTGTGAGTGAATGAGAGGATGGAAGGTTATGGGAGGCTAGAGAATGCCCAAACCCTGGAAAGGCATTTCAGTGCAACTTTAGCAATATTTGGGTCTAACACTCATCATGGTCAGGTGAGTATTGCTATAGTTCTATATTCTTCATGTAATTTTATGTGAAGCATTCAGTGCCATTGTCCCTTTCTCTGCGTGGCTCTTATAAATAGAAATATAGTCAGTAACCATAGTATGAGGTTAAATAAAGACATACATCCATATAGTCCAACTTAGTACCAGGGTTGCCACCTTGAGCCACGGCCAAGGTGATAGCCCCACCCCTGATCTGGAGCGCTGGTTGGGCATCACTGCTTTTATACCCTCCTCAACCCTAACAGTTGATCCAGAATCTTATTGTTAATACAAAATATCCTTTTATTGTATAGTATATGTCACAAGAAGCAGATGCGGTCAGTTGCTCTATTCTTATAATGTGATTCAGCTCGGGTACCACATTAGCGATGTAGGGCCGATCCCTTCGTACCGGCCGAAACGACCATTTCCAAGATGCGTCAAACGTTCCACGTCTGCATCAGAAACAGTTTTTCTGATCGGGATATTCCCTCAGACGCGGTCAGCAGCCCCCTGTACTAAAGTATTGGGAGTTGGCACGATTGTATGGAGAGTACGGCACGAATGTTCTCCCTATACTTTATATAGGGAGTATGATTGTGACTTGTTGTGTACCATTCATCTGTCAAAAACTGATACTGCCTGTCATCTTTGACAGACTGGTACAGTGTGTACCCACATCTAATAGGGGTTTTTCTTTTTTTTTTACTATTGCCCTCCCTACTTTTAAGAAAATCTTATAGTCCAGGATTTGCATTGATCGATAGAGCCAGGTAAACATGGATAATAAAAACTATTTGAATCTAACACGGGATTTTTCAAGCATAATCTTTTATACACAAAATTTATTTTTCCCAAAAGGGTTTGACCTTAGAACACATAGAACCAAATATGAGACATATTCCTCATATCTTTATGGCATGCATAGAATCGGTATTAGACGAAATAGGGGGAGTTAGATGCCCGGCTATATGAGATTGTCTTTTGATAATCGGGAGGTGTCCAAGCCTTTATTATTATAGATTAGGCTGATTCTGTGTTGTGCTGGTTTTAACCAAGGAGTATAGTCTGTTGGTATCATAGGTAAGTTGTGATTTTAATGTCACCCAGAATTTTGTTTAACGGATGGTGTATCCAATCTAATATATGGTTAAGGAGACATGACAATGGTATTAAAGGTTAGGTAGTCCTGTCCCGCTTGGTTTTTTTTCCAGTTAAGGTGTACATACATTAGAACTCATCTCCCATCAACCGGATCCCACACCTTTACCGGGTTTTTTCCGCAACCAACATTTGATCACGACTGTCCCGCCTGGCCTATTGCAATCGGATGTGGTCGTGAAAAGAAAGGCATTTACCGTCTGATTAATGTGTGGGATGGGTCAGGAGGTGAGTTCTACTGTATGGGCACCTTTATTTCCTTAAAAAACAGCAATTGATAGTTGAATAGAAATCTTTGGAAGACATATCAAAAACCTAGGCAAGGTGTCCATTCTAATGGATTCTTCAAGGTTTATGTTACCAAACTATGAATGTACACTGTTCTGCCACTCGGTTAGTTTAGAGGATTTTATGTTAAAGGAGGATCATAATTATAATCATACATTTTAGTCAAATCAGTGGAATCTTGACCCCCGTGTGTAGAAACAGAAATGCTGTTACCAGTGAAAAGCAAAGTTGCCCTTCATCGTCATTGAGTGAGGGGAGGGAAATGTTAAGAAAACCTTAAATTCCCCTAATGCCTGGGTTATTTCTAATAGCATTGGCTAGATCCTATCCACATTCCTGTCTGTTGTAGCGTCAATTCTGAGAAAAGGCCAAAACCAAAAAACTATCCTTCAGCATTTTAAAGTAGTACTATTGGAATTTTCATCTTATGTGCTTGTACCATTATTGAAATTGTTCTTTGGTATTATCTCTAGCTCCCTACCAGGTAACAAACCCTACTTATATCTGTGCCAAAATAGCACATCGCAGATTGCCAGCATCTTTGCAAAAATCTAGATCATATATTACCAAAGAAATTGGCCATTAACTGCTATCAAAATCTCGAAATTTTTTATAATTGAGTTTTAGGTTAATACACGTGAATCGGAGCCTAGAAGGAAAGGTGGTTATTGTACCACTGGCACAAAAAGCTCTGACCATACATGGGGGCTACTATGCATTTTAAATAAGTAAACATGTAAACAGGGTTTTCTAGAACCCGGCCGTTTGTCTCTCCGGGTAAGAGGGGAAGGCCTGTCTCTATTATACATTGCTTCATGGCAATTAGCCATAATAAATACAAAAAGTGCGCGCAAGTTTCTGAACTTATATAATTTTGTAAAACCAAATTATATTGACCTGTTTTGGTTGGAAACATAAGATTGTATACATTTCTCAAGATGAGCGGGACAATGTCTGGCGCATTTATCTGCAATCTCGTACAATGTCAAGGCTGAGGCCAACACCAACAACGCATATCAACTTGCGCGTTTAAAAAAACAGCATTTTTGCTAATTTTATTTGCGATTTCCATCCGTTATCATGCGATTCAACCTGCGATTGTTCGATGCATGTGCGTTTTATTCTTCAGTATTGGCGCCAAATTTAAAATTAGAATCTCTATGGTGTGGTTTTGTTTATGTGGAGGTTGGAAGGAAATTTTTTTGTGTATTCGTATAGATACTTAAAGAAATGAAATATAAATACTATGATATTAAGATATACGACTATGTTTGGAGCTACTTGCCCTACTGCTCATAATAATCCGACTATGTATGAGGATGACCAGGAGGTATTGGGTGCATCCTTGCTTCAGGAGAGGGAGGACAGGGACAATTTGGACACTTTAGGATGACTTGTTGGACTTGTTTCGTATAGACATGAACTTGTCGTGATTACTGTTGCATCCAGACAAGTTCATGTCCTATACAAGGATGTCCATCAAATACGTTAAGGATGAATAGATATTTCCATAAACAAATTTTACACTTGATAATATGAATATACCTATAGAAAAACCCCGAGCAAATCACAAAAGATAATTTGTTGTAAATATAATATGTTATTTTTCAGTTTTTTGACGTATTTAACTGGGTAAATTTTTAATATTCTGCTCCCCCATGTCCCCCAGCCCCAACCGCATATTTTTTTTTTTCAGAAAGCCCCCCTAACTCTTACTTACCTCCCCTCGATCCTCCGCCGCACTGCCGGCCCTCTGCTTGCGAGAATGCAAGCAGAGGGGCGGGACCGGCAGTCGCGTCTGTGATTGGCTGAGCGGCAGCCAATCACGGACGCGGCTGCCGGTCATTCAGTGCAGCGGAGGAAAGCGGAGAGGTAAGTAAGAGTTTGGGGAGCTTTTTAAAAAAAAAAAAAACATGCGGTTGGGGCTGGGGGACATGGGGGAGCAGAATATTAAGGGGGTTGTTAATGCTAGGGGGAGGGATAGTAGAACGGGAGGGAGAGGGAGGGGGAGGGAGGGGGGAGAAGGGCTGCAGCACGCATGGCAGGAATCTCCGGGAGGCCAGGTAGCAGGCAGTGTCCTATATGGACCTGCTAGCCTCCTGGTGGGCAGTTTTTGGAACTTTGGGGGGGGACTACAGGAGAACCAGATGGAGTTGGGATGTGAGGTAAGGATTAAACTACACTACATGGTGGGGCCAGTAGTTGGGGGGATTATAGTTTTGGGGGTGGACATGCCCTTTAATAAACTTAGCCTTGCAACATGTAGATTTCATAGTTGTTTTTATATGTGTTTTAAAGGACGTGTCCACACTCCACACCAACTCTATACTTACCTTCAGGACCCCCTAAAACCTTAAGACCTGAATACTAACCAGTCCGAGAAATATCCTTTTCGACTTCCGACGGCCGCTATCTGGAATGTTTTTGCATCATTTGAAGCCGTATGAGAAAGCACAGCCAAAAAGAAGGTAGCTCAGGTAGCACCTGGCAGTCATTGTCTGTTACCTGGAATGACGATCGATTCCTCTTTTAGGCTGGGAACACACGGCTGGACTACGAGCGAGTGCTCGGCCGAGACAAATGTCCGTCGGTGGCAGCAAATTCCCATAGGGAACCACACGATCGACCAGAATTTTCCGGCACGTCCGATCATTTGTTCATCCGATATGGAAGAACGAGCAATCGATGACGGTCACAGCCGCCCGCCCCACACTAGCAGATATTTTTTGCCATAGGGGCATCAGAGGGACAGATTATTCTAGTCTTTAGGTTTCAGGTGGGTCCTGAAGGTAAGTATAGATTTGATTGGGTGGAGGGCATGCACTTTAAAAGAAAGAAGAGGCTACTGTTGGTGTATAGGGCTATATATTTGCTGCACACAGATTCAAAAGATAAACAATAACTACCTTAAAAAAAAAGGAAGAACAGGAATGGAACAATATATACATTATATTATAATTGTATATATATATATATATATATTTATATATATAATATACTAGCAAAATTGTGCCCGTTGGTGAACAATGGAAATTATGTGTGTGTATGTTTTGCTATGTGTGGATATAGTGGATATAGAATCTTTACACAGGTATATTTTAAACTGTTACTCAAACAGTCACCAGCTTCCAGAGGAACCAAATAGGATAATCCTGCAGGTCTGAGAGTAGACCCAGGCAATCCTGCTACACTGTGTGGTTGAAACTAAACATGGTAGGTTAATATCTGTTGTATTCAATTAGATCAATTGGCCTTGAAGTTTAGTTCTTGAAGACGTTTCGCTAGTCATCCGACTGGCTTTCTCAATTCAGAATGACTTGTACAAGAATCTTTGGCAATTACGTACCCTGGAAAATCCCAATTAGCATATCACAGCCAAGTGATATAGGAACGCCCAGAGTAAGGTGTCAAAACAGCATTGTACATAGCAGACAGTTGGTGCCGAACCCCCCCACCTCTATTTAGGATTGGTTTCTTTATTTTCACATAAATGGCCTCCTTAACACCTCTCTTGAACCAGTCACGTTCCTTTGCCAATATGTTAACATTACAATCTTCAAAGGTATGTCCTTTACCCTTAAGATGCGGGTACACGGCTGAGTCCTGACCCGAAGAATTGTCTCTTCTGTGCTGGGCCATACGTTGATGCAGTTGCTGTTTGGTCTCCCCCACATACAAATCAGAGCACTGCACTGCGTATATGATGTCGCTTTTCTTGTGTTTCGGTATTGGGTCTTTTGGATGTACCAATTGCTGCCTCAGTGTGTTGTTCGGTTTAAAGCAGACAGGGATACAGTGTTTTTCTTCTAAATTTCTCGGAGACCCCTGCTACATATGGGATGACCATGTTCTTTCTCCTGTCCTGCTTTTCTCCTTTACTCTTGGTATTCATGTTCTTTTCTTTCCTTCTACTTCTTTTGACAAAGGCCCAGTCTGGATATCCACAAATTTTAAGGGCTCCTCTGAGATTTCATCTGTTTCATTTCTTTAGCCTTCGCCTCTGTGCTAGTGGGGATGTTCTCAGCTCTGTGTTGTAGGGTTCTGATGACACCCAGCTTGTGATCTAAAGGGTGGTGGGAGTCACAGAAGAGCCAATTCCTCGGGTCAGGACTCAGCCGTGTACCTGCATCTTAAGGATAAAGGACATACCTTTGAAGATTGTAATGTTAACATATAGGCAAAGGAACGTGACAGGTTCAAGAGAGGTGTTAAGGAGGCCATTTATGTGAAAATAAAGAAACCAAGCCTAAATAGAGGTGGGGGGGTTCGACACCATCTGTCTGCCATGTACAATGCTGTTTTGACACCTTACTCTGGGCGTTCCTATAACACCTCTTAGCCACTATCCAATCACGCCCTTAACACTTGGCTGTGATATGCTAATTGGGATTTTCCAGGGTACATAATTGCCAAAGATTCTTGTACAAGTCATTCTGAATTGAGAAAGCCAGTCGGATGACTAGTGAAACGTCTTCAAGAACTAAACTTCAAGTCCAGTTGATCTAATTGAATACAACAAATATACCATGACCTGGATAATTGAGAACCTTCACAAGCATGGTAGGTTAATACTTATTAGTATTCACCACGGCAAGTGGTGAAGGTACCTCATATATTATAACAGAAGGTACCTCACAGCATCATGTTATTATAATAGCATTGCCCTAATAATCTAACGTATATCCAAACATTTCTCATTCCCAGTTTAACTAAAGAAATGGATTTATCCTTTATATACTCTTATACAGATCTAATTGAAAAAAAGTTGCTTCAGAGCAAT
The DNA here is from genome assembly GCA_019447015.1 of Hymenochirus boettgeri. Taxonomy (NCBI): domain Eukaryota; kingdom Metazoa; phylum Chordata; class Amphibia; order Anura; family Pipidae; genus Hymenochirus; species Hymenochirus boettgeri. Next base: position 354,482,840 of record CM033469.1, on the reverse strand, counting down.
TTTTAATAACTAATAACTGCTTTTTATTTCAGTATTACAGTAAATCCTTGGTTTACCTGCCTGGCTTTACCACTAAGCAAAAGGCTAAGGACTTACAAGCAAGCACCTTTATCTCAACCATTAATAGAGGCTGCCAATTCAAATTGTTCTAGCCAATCAGTCCACTCACTAGTTACCCCATCGAATGGATCAGATTTAAAAATAGGTTTGGCAATTGGGCCTGGTAGAGCTACTGAGTCTAATTGGGGAATTTCATCTGCAGGTACAAGGACAGGAGGATTTAAATCAATACTATCAGTAGCAGCCTCCATAGCTTAATACAGAGAATACAAATACAAAGAAAACAGGGAGAATAAATGGTATTACCAGCACCGCTGCCACCAATTTGTACCAGATCACTGATTTATGGAAGGATTATGGGTAGCATGGCACACAGTGGGTTACTCTAGTGGTCTGGCACAAAGCAGACAGTGCACATAAACAAGATCCTACATAACATGTGCAGTAATCAGGGGTGTCCCTGCCTGTGGTTCATATATTGACTAGGCCTGTATATTGTGTGTCCTTGTAAGTTGGTGTACACTTATCTGTTGCCTTAGAGTTTGTATCCAATAAGGTAAATTGTCCAATAATCTGTCGTCTCAACAGATGGTAACAGGATGTTATACACAGGATCTTATGTTGCAGTCAATATCTCTCCAAAGCACACATCACAATCCACTTTCACTTTCTCTCCTCCTACCATAGAGAGCAGGGATGTCTTGTATTTTATTACTCACTGACACCACCTGCAGGCTGGAGGTGGTATATAAGGTGTCTTGGTGTATATGTCCATTATAATACACATCATATCCTGTGTAGCAGACATAAACTTTTTTTGGATTATACTTTCTTTCATATGGAGCAGACACAGAGGTGTGGTTTAAGCTGCCATTTGACCATTCCATTTTAAAATAGGGATCTCAGCTCTGTAAGTAAGTTTATGTATTTTGTATATTTTGTGTGACGGTCATTTAAATGGTAACAGTGGGAAAGTACACATATACATCTCTCCTATGTGTAATATTATATACCCCCCACCACATTGGTAGCTCCTAAAAACTCAATGCAATCTCCTATGGAGATATAAATATATTTATATAAGGTATATATATATATATATATATATATATATATATATATCTCCAAATGACCGCACTCCTCTTCAATCAATCTGGCCAACGGTTCACCACAACCAAGTGTGCGGTCCATAGAGGACCTGCACGATCGCAAGTGGTTTTCTGACCCGTCTGATTTGGACAAACAAACCATTGAACACCAGCCGCACCCGGCCCAGGAAATCATCCAATATTTTGGCCTGATTGGCCGATACACTGAAATGTTGGTCGGTCGGGCAAAATTATTTGATTGTGTGTCCCCAGCTCAAAGAAGGGTTTGTTTACTGCTCTGCAAATCCTGGTAATTCGAAAACATATCATATCATTGGTCAGCAAACAAACCTGTGGATTATCGTGTCCATAATATGATCTACATTTATGTGAAAAACTGTGTTCTGTATCCTAATATGAGCACAGGGTTCCACCTCTTTAAATCTACATATTAAAGGAGAATGAATGTCTAATAGTTAATTATTTTAAGGTGATTGTCTGTGTAATGAGGACACAAACTGCTATATTTTTTTACAGTATATTAAATGTTAATGTTAATTTAATTTTGTGGGCGCTGCTACTTCTTTTCATCCCAAGCTCCTCTGCTGTGGCAATGAGACAAATCTTTACTTAGCAGCAGCTCCATAGGTTGGAATGAGGCTTACATCACCAAGAGCAAAGGAAAACAGGAAACAGCAAAAATGATTGGAATGGTTTTAGAGTATTTGTTATCATTTAGAAATAAAAATTATAGCAGATACTATCGTTACATGGGAAATCAACTGAACTGAAATTATGAGATGTTCATTCTCCTTTCATTCAGCAAGACAAGTAGATCAATAGCAAGATCAATAAATGCAATGCTTTAATCTGACCACACATCTACTGACAGCTGCTTACTTTGATCAGGAATGGCAATCGAAGTATGTGGTATACTTGCACTGATCTTGATCAGATTTCTTTGTGTCTTTGTGTCTACAGATCTGTGTCCCATATAAAATCCACTTGGCCTTCTCTTCCCTTGTTGCAAGGACACCCAGTGTTTGCATATAATAGATAGCACAGAACTAATGCTTGGTACCTATACAGCATATATCTAATGTGAACACAATCCACAATCCTAGCTCCACTAAAACTTGGGCAAATTTATCATATATAAGTGTGATAAGGAGAGAGCATAAACCAAAGACTAAGCTGTGACCATAAGGTTTAATAAAAAGGGGCAAAAATCTTACACACAACATGTTTGAAGGTATGAGCACACCCTTAGGGTTTATACATATTCTCCATGCTTTATTACAGAGATAGCTAGTGTCAAATGTGCAACTCATTTCTGGCCAGGAAACACTTTCTCGCTGCACTTGCACATGCAAAGTACAGCAGTACAGCGGGGAAAGTCCACCCCTCAAACGGTTATATACTTCAGTATAAGCCGCATATTCCGGCTTATATCACTACTCGGCGCCTGTCTCACTTCCCGGCGCCAAGTAATGACGTCAAGCAGGCAGATGCGGAGCGAGCACACTGAAGCAAGTGACCTTACCTGGAGTGAAGACTGCCCAGGCAAGTTACCTTTAATAAACGTATACAATAAAGTCATAGAAGGGGAACAAATACATAGATAGTTCAGTACATAAATATATAAATTATATAAATAGAGGTGCTAGGGCTTTGCCACAAGAGGTAATGAGGTCCTTGCCCCATTGAGCTTACAATCTAGTTAGGTGGGTAACATTCAGATACAATGGAATGGGTATAAGTGCTGGAGTGATATGAATGCAGTGCAAAAAGCAATCATACAATCATATACTGTGCTGGTTACCAGATAGGTAGGATGTAAGGCTAGATTTATCATATATAGATATGTAGATACCATATACTGTGCTGGTTACCAGATAGGTAGGATGTAAGGGTAGATTTATCATATATAGATATATAGATATCATATACTGTGCTGGTTACCAGATAGGTAGGATGTAAGGCTAGATTTATCATATATAGATATGTAGATACCATATACTGTGCTGGTTACCAGATAGGTAGGATGTAGGGTAGATTTATCATATATAGATATATAGATACCATATACTGTGCTGGTTACCAGATAGGTAGGATGTAAGGCTAGATTTATCATATATAGATATATAGATACCATATACTGTGCTGGTTACCGGATAGGTAGGATGTAAGGCTAGATTTATCATATATAGATATATAGATACCATATACTGTGCTGGTACCAGATAGGTAGGATGTAAGGGTAGATTTATCATATATAGATATATAGATACCATATACTGTGCTGGTTACCAGATAGGTAGGATGTAAGGGTAGATTTATCATATATAGATATATAGATACCATATACTGTGCTGGTTACCAGATAGGTAGGATGTAAGGCTAGATTTATCATATATAGATATATAGATACCATATACTGTGCTGGTTACCAGATAGGTAGGATGTAAGGGTAGATTTATCATATATAGATATATAATACCATATACTGTGCTGGTTACCAGTATGTAGGATGTAATGCTAGATTTATATATATATAATATAGATCCCATATACTGTGCTGGTTACCAGATAGGTAGGATTGTAAGTCTAGATTTATCATATATAGATATATAGATACCATAACTGGCTGGTTACCAGATAGGTAGGATGTAAGTCTAGATTTATCATAATGATATATAGATACACATATACTGTGCTGGTTACCAGATAGGTGGATGTAAGGTAGATTTATTCATATATAGATATATAGATACCATATACTGTGCTGGTTACCAGATAGGTAGATGTAAGGCTAGATTTATCATATATAGATATATAGATACCATATACTGTGCTGGTTACCAGATAGGTAGGATGTAAGGCTAGATTTATCATATATAGATATATAGATACCATATACTGTGCTGGTTACCAGATAGGTAGGATGTAAGGCTAGATTTATCATATATAGATATATAGATACCATATACTTGTGTGTTACCAGATAGGTAGGATTTAAGGCTAGATTTATCATATATAGATATATAGATACCATATACTGTGCTGGTTACCAGATAGGTAGGATGTAAGGTAGATTTATCATATATAGATATATAGATACCATATACTGTGCTGGTTACCAGATAGGTAGGATGTAAGGCTATTATCATATATAGATATTAGATACCATATACTGTGCTGGTTACCAGATAGGTAGGATTGTAAGGCTAGATTTATCATATATAGATATAACCATATACTGTGCTGGTTACCAGATAGGTAGGATGTAAGGCTAGATTTATCATATATAGATATATAGATACCATATACTGTGCTGGTTACCAGATAGGTAGGATGTAAGGGTAGATTTATCATATATAGATATATAACCATATACTGTGTCGGTTACCAGATAGGTAGGATTTAAGGCTAGATTTATCATATATAGATATATAGATACCATATACTGTGCTGGTTACCAATAGGTAGGATGTAAGGGTAGATTTATCATATATAGATACCATATACTGTGCTGTTACCAGATAGGTAGGATGTAAGGGTAGATTTATCATATATAGATATATGATATACCATAACTGTGCTGGTTACCAGATAGTAGGTGTAAGGGTAGATTTATCATATATAGATACCATATACTGTGCTGGTTACCAGATAGGTAGGATGTAAGGGTAGATTTATCATATATAGATATATAGATTCCATATACTGTGCTGGTTACCAGATAGGTAGGGTGTAAGAGTTGATTTATAACTGCTAATAGAGGTTTCTTGACATAGAGAGAGGTGAATAGAATTCCAGAGGATGGGAGCTACGAAAGAGAAAGGTTTAAGGTTTAAGGCAAGAGGAATCAGTACGAGTGGGTGGGGTCTGTACAGGAGCTAGTTCTGCGATGAGCGAAAGGTTATGGGCAGGAACATATGGGGAGAATAGAGAGGAAATATAAGGAGGAGCAGGAGCGGGAGAGAAAGGAACCTGCGATTTTTGTCTATATTGCGAAGGAAAAAGCGTCAGATTTTTGCAAAATAGTTAATAAGGTTAGAGAAGGAGAGAGAGGAGTCAATAATGGGGGTATTATCAACAGAGATGGAGAAAGATGGGACAGGACCAGGTTTAGGAGGAAAAATGATCAGTTCAGTTTTAGAAAGATTTAATTTGAGGTAGCATTGCGACATCCAGGAAGAGATGGCAAGGAGGCAGTCGGAGATAAAAGAGCTAATAACAGTTCCAAGGATATAGTGTAGAGGGAGAACAATAAGGGTCCAAGTACAGACCCCTGCGACCCCCACACTGAGAGGAACAAAACAATATGGAATCAGGAGGATGGTCAAGAGGATGGTATCTATTGTTAAAAAGATTGCCTTCTGATTCTGTATTGTTTTGAGGCTTTAGTTGCCCTTTAAATGGACAGCAGAATTCCCATACAGTAATAGCCAAATCTAGTATGGGGCTACTGTATAGGAATTCTGCTGTCCAATTAAAGGGCAACTAAAGCCTCAGAATCAGAAGGAAATAATGGTCATAATTTAAACCCTCGGCTTACACTTGAGCCAATTAGGTTTTACTAATTTTTCGAGTAAAAATAGGCACCTCAGCCCTCGGTTTATACTCGTGTCAACTTATACTTGAGTATATACGGTAGCTGGAGGAGCCTTTAGTGGTACTTTAGGGCAAAGTCTTACATTTTAGTGTTTTATTACAAACAAAATATGATTTTTATTTTTCATTTTACAGTAAATGGGTCCAGAGTATCATTCATTCCTTTTTAGGGGGTTTCTGGACAAAATCTTGTTTACTGAAAACTACATATATGCTGCTTTTACAAATAACACCAATTTGGACAAAACTATTTTTTTTTAATATAAACGCCTCAAAGATAAATGATTTGACTGTTAATAAGACAATTTAGCATGTTTCTCCCAGCATGGGAATAAAGCAATGCATTTTGAAGCAGTACAAAGAACTAGCCAGTGTGTAAAACCCCCTGAGATTATAATTCACAACTCTAGATTGGCTAAGAATCATGGGAGATGAACAGCTTAAGAACCGTGACTCTGGCTAACTTGGCTTTAAAAAGCAACTGGCTCTGAAATACAGAATCCCCATGTTCACTTAAATGAAGTTTAATGATACATCCGTAAATATTTAAATGTGCAACAGACCCACCGATAAATTAAAATACGAATAAAAGCCAAACACTTACATAAAGAGGTACTTCGGACAAGCTGAGTTCCATCATCTTCACATCTACAGAGAGAGAGGAAGGAAGAGCCATTAGGCAGCTGTCACACCGGTATGCAAACATACGATAAACGTTTGGATTTATTTCCGTACAGCTAAAACAATAAGCCAGGTGGATTTGTTGCTTTTATTTTCCTTCCTCAAACACTGCACCCAGACAGCATTATTCACCTGGGAGGCGTGTACTTGTTCAGGTTAGTCTACACATGCTTTTCACAGATCAGCCAGAGAAGCATGTGTCACTGTCACACCTGTGGTTGCTACAGAAATACATTTCTAAACTGACACTAGGATCTATTTACTAAAGGAAATGAAAATGAACTAGACAATGTTCGGTGGGCCAGGATTAAACCTACTATAACACACTTGCAACTGTAAGGGCTTGTTCTACAACGAAATCCATTTCCATCCATTTTTTAGTGCATGGCAATGTTTACATAAGGAACAAATGTAAACATGTCATACAAGGGTTGGCTTTCCAATAAATTCAACTAATTTTGTCGAAAAATATGCATCAGTTTTCGATCAACGCTGTGAACATATTAGATGGATAATTTTTTAGTCCATACCTTTAATATGAACATATGGACTAGTCAAGATTTCGATTGGTTCTTCCGAACAGAAATGAAGAATTGTTCAGATGTATCTCTCGACCCGTGTGTGGCCTATTCCCACTACTGTGTTGCAGTCCAGTGTTTTTGAAATTCACTGCTGCACATGTTTATGAAATGCATTGCCCTTGCATAGAATTGAGTTGCAAAAATAAGTAAATTCTATGCAAGAAAATAACGCAAGAAAATAATAACTGAAATGCAAAAATGTTTTTCTTCCCCCCGTTTGCAATGTATGAACGGGCCCTTATTGATGTTTCGAGAATTGCATGTTCTCTACAGCCTACACACAGGACTTGTCCATCAACCTCAGGTGATAGGTGTTTTTAATTAAATTGGAGTGTCTATAATGTAATGATATTGCACATCCTGGGCTGTCGCTACCATGAGGCAGAGTGAGACTTTGTTCTCAGAGGCGGCCCTGCGATAGTAGAAAGCGGCCTACAGTAGCTTTGAGCTGATCCTGCCTGTGCTGCCTGCCTTTGCATCTCCTGTCACAGTAAGATAAAACTTATATTACCAGTCACTGTGAGCAGCTTATATGTACCAGTATGATTGGACAACTTGTATGCACCAATCACTGTGGGAAACTTGTATGTACCATTCACTGTGGGCAAATTTCATGTACCATTCACTGTGGACAACTTATATGTACTAGTCACTATGGGCAACTTGCATGTACCAGTCATTGTGGGCAACTTATACATACCAGTCACTGCAGGCAACTTACCGTATATTTTCCAGTCTCTGTTTGGGGGCACTCTGGCACATATTACCAACCCCATGTGGCATATATATGTCAGCTTTCCAGTTCCCCAGCCAATTGTAAGTCAGGCCTTCAGGAAGATATAGGGGCAGCTTTAAAAAGTTTGGCTCAAATGCCAAAAGGTTTAGAAGTGCTCCTAAGCATTTTGTTTGTAATAGTGATAAGATCTTTATACTTGCCCAGAGACTCCTGTGTCTCTAGGAACACAGACACACATCCTGTTAAGGTTAGAATGAACTGTTCTAACCCCTCCTTAAACACCCTTACTAGGATATAACCTTCAGCAGGAATTTCATAAAGCTTAAACCAAGGAGCTAACAACTTGAAAAGCTTTTATGTATTAATTAAAGATCACCAAGAGTGCATGAGATCCTGTGTTTACATGAGAGAGCTTGTAGGTTGTTAATGTTTTTTTTTAATATTCCCATTGTGCCACTACGCACGATGTGTTTGTGTACTTGATGTGCTTGCTTTCTGAATAAATTGCTTCTGACCTTTTCCTGTCCCTTTCTACTTTGAGAAAAAAACAAGTACTAAATGTGCCTGCCTCTGCAATGTCTTTTATTGATGAAAACCCAGTGTATGTTTATATTCAGCAAGCTTAAACCTTACATTACCCATCTCGGTAAACAATGTTGTAAAATTATAGGGCAGTTTCATCTGTAATTTCAACAAGTGTGGCAAAGTGTCCCCATGACTTGAATCCTGTCGTTCGACTAAAAATGTTTACCATACAGACAGGAAATGGTCTAAGGCCAGGAAAAGCTGTTGTGTCTGCTATAGTATATATATTTAGTCAGAACGTCTTTCAATAAAAACGTGATGTGCACCACCAGTCTGTACCAAATAGCAGAATAACTGTTTACAGTAACATAAAAGGCATACATGTACTACACAGAACATTGAGTGCCCACAGATGTAAAGAACTGTGCACAAGTTCATTATGATAGATAGATCGGTCAGTCGGTTGGGAAAATGATGGCATTTCTACCGACGGCCAATGTCTGACATTTTGACCGGATTGGGCGATTGGACTAGTTGGTAAATCACGGGCGATCATTCTGTCTTTTATGGACCGCAAAAACAGTTGAGGCGAACTGTCGATTTTCACCACGAGCGACAGTGATTAGTCACGGCCGACTCTCTTGTGCTGAACGGTCGGTTGGGACAAAAAATTTGCCTGTGTGTATTCAGCCTCACAATGTTTCTGAGGATAACAGGTATTCTCAGTAGTTAGAATAATAACTTTCTAGGTAATTCCTAACCATATATCTTCCCACTTCCAGTTTTGCTCTCCTTATCAATTACCGTAAATCTCTGAGCATGTAAAATTGTCTGGAGTAGCTTTTAATAGGAATTACACAGAAATGAAAAATAAAATATATAAAAAATGTATATATTGCTTTTAATCAGCATTTTCTGTGCATTAGCCTGAACTTCTCCATATACAGCCCTGTTAACCATACCCATAGGCGCGGGGTTGTAGTTTTACAATACAGGACAATAAAACTAGTAATTACAAAATAATGTAATGTTTCTTATAAAATGTAAAAAGAAAATAGAGGAAAGCTCAGTATGAGGCACGCATGTTATATAATCCAGAATACACATTCAATGAGTCAAAGCAACTAACTCAGATTACAAAACAATGAACTAAGACAACATAAAAGCCAAGGAAGTGTTACTAAGCAGAGCAGAATGCTGCTGACACAGTGAATAATAAAAAAGCCCAACAGGTGGCAGTGTCCAGTCCATACACAGCAGGTTGGATATCCTTACTAAGGATTAGGTCTCACTCACACATGGCAGCGCATGCAAGGTTTTTGCAATGCGCTGCCATGCTTTATATGCTGTGTGCATTGTCCACATCTGTGTTATTGGAACGCATGCGCAGTACATAGCGGGAACACTCTGATAACATAGCATTGGCAATGTGAATCAGAAGCACGATCGGAGTGCAAGTGGGACCTAACACTCTATGACAGGTGACAGACAATCTGTATGTTTTTTTTCTGGTATCTGAAATTGTTTCGTGGCTACACACATTACTGAAAAAAGACAGATCTTGTCAATAACACCGGGATTGGCCCTTTATCGTTCATGTGTGTACCAGGTTTTACAATGGGCTATTCCTGAAATCAGCAAGGTGTATGCTGCCAAGTTAATTGCCCAAGAAGCAAGTGAGCAACTGCTGTTGGCATTGTGGACGATTGGTCGGGTATAACATTTCCACCAGTTGGTACATAGGTAGAGGGAGCTAATACCATAGCAATATGTATGCTCGCCCACCAAACCGATCCCAATAAAAAGTATGGGAGGTCCCCCCCTCCAAGAATGACATTTGACTCCACCTATCACAAAATTAAGAGTAATCTGTGTATTTTACAATTTTACACTGCAAAACCATCCTGTTTCTTTGAAATAGCAATTGCATTGGTTCCAGTCCAGCACTGGTGCCTTTAAAGCTTGGTACACAGATCCCATCTGACCTGAAAGTATCTGCCTTTGTTAGTACTGTGTGTACCCAGCTTAAAAGAAAATACAGAGAAAACTGTGCACATCAGTCATAATTGCAATTGGTGTTTATTAATACATTGAAAAACACTGTGTAGGTAGAAGGTGCGTGGGACAGAAACATATATAAAAAACAATTGCAATTAGATGGTTATTCATGATCCCCACACTGACATCTGAGCTAGAACCTATAGGATAATATGCTCTACTGGATGTCATCAGATATAAACTTTCAATGGTAAACACTTCAATTAACGTATCAGTTAAAGACAGATATTGGGGTGGACATGCCCTTTAGAGCAAATCCTTACAGGGACTAGAGACCTGACCCTCCTTTACATCTGGTTATTGAGAGAGAAGAATCGAATCTGGTATGACAGTGGATAAGGTTGGTAACATTTGTTTCAGTTAGTTTCATGGGCGTAACCACCAGGAAAGCAACTACAGGGAGCCAAAGGTGCCCATCTTACTTTTTCAATTAAAGATATAGCCTTCTCCCAGAAAACCATCATAGTTTTGCAGGGGCGCCCAGTGATTCCTGGTTACGTCACTGGTTAGTTTATTATAGTGCATGTTTGTTATATTCTAATGCATGAGGGTAAGAATATTTTTGAAAGTGGTGAGGTTTGTGTTTTACAGCATCAGTTTGCAGTTCTTACTGAATAGAACATCCTCATAGGCATTGATCCTAATATAAATGTATATTTATATTGTATATCCCAGTATCCTCATACTAAATTAAGTTAAAAGGTCATACTGTAATAGTATAGTATTTGAGGTTGAATAAAGACATACTTCCATCCAACCTATTTAGCAATACCCACATTTCCTACCTAACTATTGATCCAGAGGAAGGAAAAAAAAGAAAACCACCAGAAATACAAAGGGGAAAAAAAATCCTTCCCGACTCCAAGTGGCAATCGGAAATATCCCTGGATCAACCCTACTTTATGTATCAATACCAGTAACCTGCAATATTCCTTTTTTTTAGAAACTCATCCAGCTTTTTTTTAAACTGACCAATGAACCTGCCATCACAACGTCCACTGGAAGACAGTTCTATAGCCTTACCGTTCTCACAGTGAAAAACCCTTTCCGAACTTGAAGACTAAACTTCTTTTCTTCAAGTCTTAAAGGATGTCCACGTGTCCTCTGAAATGTTCTTTTGGTTGAACAATGCCCCAGATAGTGTATTATATGGCCCGTTAATGTATTTATACACAGTAATCATATCCCCACGCAAGCGCCTATTCTTAACTGTATTTAATTGTAACTTATCCAATACAAGATGTCCTTTTGTACATGGGATTCCAAAATTGCACTGGATATTCCAAATGAGGCCTTACTAATGCTTTGTAAAGAGGGAGAATAACTTTTTTCTACCTTGAATCCATACCTCTCTTTATACAATACAATATATTGCTGGCTCTGGCTGTTGCTGCCTGGCACTGCTTGCTACCTTTAAGATTGTTATCCACCAAAAACCCAAGATCCTTTTCCAACAGGGATTCCTTAACAAGTAGTATAAGTAGCACAAGGATTTTTAAGTCCAAAATGCATCACCTTAAATTTATCAACATGTAATGATTGCACATCCCCTGAAGTTTTTAATGGTCGACAAAGCAAACACAGAAACCTTGCTGACAATACCCACTTCCAAATCATTAATAAACAGATTAAATAAAAGTGGCCCAAATACAGAAACCTGTGGCACCCCACTTTTGCCCTTGTTGAGGAAGCCCTATTAACAACCTCTCTCTGCATCCTATCCAACAACCAACTTTCTATCCATGTACAAATATTCCACCCCAGCCCAACAGACCTTAACTTGTACATTGGTCACCTATGGGGGAATGTATTAAAAGCCTTAGCAAAATCCTAGTATACTACATCTACTTCTATGCCAGAGTCTAAATTCCTACTCACTTCCTCATAAAAACCAAGCAAGTTAGTTTGACAAGATATATTCCTACTAAATCCATGTTGATTATTTCCTTGAAACATACTCTAGATTAGAATATGTTCCCGTATCAAACTTTCCAGCATCTTCCCCACCACTGAAGTTGAACTTACACATGCCTTCCTATCCCCTATGCTAGCCCACCCCCCTTTCTACCCACAACTGGCCAATCTACACACTGCTTACCCCCTGGGCTATATATCCCATTGAGACTGATATAACCCACCCACCCCAAACGTAGTTTAAAATCTCCTCCAACCCTCTAGCCATCTACTCCCCAAAACAGCTGCACAATCATCAGTGAGGTACAACCCATCACTACTAAAGAGCCGGTAGCCAACAGAAAAGTCTGCCCAGTTCTCTAAAAACCCAAACCCTTCCTCCTTACACTAACCTCCTAACCACGCTGCCTCCCTAGCCTAGCACGTGGCTGCGGTAGTATTTCCGAAAACACTACCCTGGAGGTCCTTGCTTTTTTTTTTTTACTTGGCCCCTAGCTCTCGGAAATCATTCTTAAGGACCTCACCTCCTTCTCTAACTTTGTCATTGGCACCTATGTGAACCAAGACCACCGGGTCAACCCAATAATCTGTCTACACGATCCACCACATGCCAAACCCTAGCACCATTCAGGCAACACACAGTTCGCCATGTAGGGTCTTGGCGGCAGATGACCCTATCTACCTTTCTAATAATGAAGTCCCCTACCACAACCACCTGCCTAGCCTTCCTAACCCTAAGTTCCTCCTCCCTTTTTGAGATGGCAGTCCTCTGGGTTCTCAAGGGATTACCCCGCTCCATACACTCCAATTCGGAGCTGTCCTCCACTTCATCACCAAAGGAGGCAAATCTGTTGGGATGGCCAAGCTGGAAAGAAGTAACCCCACTTCCCCTAGTAACCCTCACAAAACTACCTCCCTCCTCAACCTTCCCTGCTCCATTTCCACCCCCCTCTATACTGGCCCCAGCCAGTGCCTACTGTCACCCCAGTTTTGCCAATACCTTGCAACTGACACAGATGTAGGTCCCCTGGAATGTCTGCTCCAGGTTCCTATACATCAAATATGGCCTTATTTATTAAAAGCTGGGTCTGTTAATTCTGTATATCAGTCCCTCCCAAAAAAAGCAGTTCCAATGCATATTGAATCAATTGGGGCTGTCCATGCTTCTCAATGGATGTCATACGAGCAGAATGTCATGGGAGAAGCAAACATTCAGGCAAAGGCATGGAAAGCACGAACATCCCCTGGTGATGCGGATTAACTGTCACTAAAGTGAAGGATTTCTGTAAATTTACAACACAGAGAGAGCAGGACTGCTATGCATTTAAAAAATTTATTCTTGCTGCAGAAAAAAATACAATTAAAACCTCATGTTATCCTTTAAGCAAGTCCGTCCAAAATCTCACTATTCCAAATCTTATATCATGGTACAATCACTTTGGGTGGTGTGGAAAAATAATCAAGTTATAAAAAGATTTAACATCTGACCAACTGTCCAATGGGAATACCTGCTCCTTTCAGAGTTTGTGTTCCCGCTGACTTAGTGAAGGACCTATGGACCGTGCAAGGCAGATTTTCAAGATTGTGTAGTTAATTTAGGGCAGTTAAGGTCACCCTCACCCTGGGTACTATTTAGAGAGGGGGTTAAAATCCACTATGATTTTCCTTTAAGTTACCTTCAGAAGCACATACATTGTATCTCAGCCAATCACAGAAGCTGCTGCCTGCCCTCAGATGCAGCAATAGTGGCCGGTGCCATCAATTCTCACGACTGATCGGCTGTGATTTACCAACAGGCCCGATCATCCAATGCAGACAAACAAGTGACCGACCCACACCATGTGAAATATCCAGCCAACCGAAAAAATATTGTATGGAGTGTACCCAGCCTAAAGGTGGCCATACATCTGTGTGATATTACTTACCCGGCCGAGCGCTCACGTGACGTTCATCGATCCTGCCAGAACCACCTCTCCCGATCTTATATTCGACCGACATGCGATCGCAAAATGAATGGGATTTTGCAATTCCATGTCGGTCGACTATAAGATCGGGAGAGACGGTTCTGGCAGGATCGTACGAACGTTGCGTGAGCGCTCAGTCGGGTAAGTAATATCACACAGATGTATGGCCACCTTTAGACATTGTCACATATCTTATTCAGCCTATCTAGGTACAATGTGTGAGTGAATGAGAGGGATGGGAAGGTTATGGGAGGCTAGAGAATGCCCAAACCCTGGGAAAGGCATTTCAGTGCAACTTTAGCAATATTTGGGTCTAACACTCATCATGGTCAGGTGATGTATTGCTATAGGTTCTATATTCTTCATGTAAATTTATATGTGAAGCATTCAGTGCCATTTGTCCCTTTCTCTGCGTGGCTCTTATAAATAGAAATATACAGTAACATAGTAATTGAGGTTAAATAAAGACATACATCCATATAGTCCAAACTTAGTACCAGGGTTGCCACCTTGAGCCACCGGCCAAAGGTATAGCCCCACCCCTGATCTGGAGCGCTGGTTGGGCATCACTGCTTTATACCCTCCTCAACCCTAACAGTTGATCCAGAATCTTATTGTTAATACAAAATATCCTTTTATTGTATAGTATATGTCACAAGCAGATGCGGTCAGTTGCTCTATTCTTATAATGTGATTCAGCTCTGGGTACACACATTAGCGATGTAGGGCCGATCCCTTCGGTACCGGCCGAAACGACCATTTCCAATGCAGTCAAACGTTCCACGTCTGCATCAGAAACAGTTGTTCTGATCGGGATATTCCCTCAGACGCGGTCAGCCCCCTGTACTAAAGTATTGGGAGTTGGCAGCGATTGTATGGAGAGTACGGCACGAATGTTCTCCCTATACTTTATATAGGGAGTATGATTGTGACTTTGTGTACCATCATCTGTCAAAAACTGATACTGCCTGTCATCTTTGACAGACTGGTACAGTGTGTACCCACATTAATAGAGGGGTTTTCTTTTTTTTTTACTATTGCCCTCCCTACTTTTAAGAAAAATCTTAATAGTCCAGATTTGCATTGCTCGATAGAGCCAGGTAACATGGATAATAAAACTATTTGAATCTAACACGGGATGTTTTCAAGCATAATCTTATTATACAAATAATTTATTTTTCCCAAAAGGGTTTGACCTTAGAACAATAGAACCAAATATGAGACATATTCCCTATATCTTTATGGCATGCATAGAATCGGTATTAGCGAATATGGGAGTTAGGATGCCCGGCTATATGAGATTGTCTTTTGATACATCAGGGTGTCCCAAGCCTTTATTATTATAGATTAGGCTGATTCTGTGTTTGTGCTGGTTTTAACCAAGGGAGTATAGCTGTTGGTATCATAGGTAATTGTGATGTTAATGTCACCCAGAATTTGTTTAACGGATGGTGTATCCAATCTAATATATGGTTAAGGAGACATGACAATGGTATTAAAGGTTAGGTAGTCCTGTCCCGCTTGGTTTTTTTTCCAGTTAAGGTGTACATACATTAGAACTCATCTCCCAACCGATCCCACAACCTTTACCGGGTTTTTTCCGCAACCAACATTTGATCACGACTGTCCCGCCTGGCCTATTTTGCAATCGGATGTTGGTCGTGAAAAAGAAAGGCATTTACCGTACTGATTAAATGTTGTGGGATGGGTCAGGAGGTGAGTTCTACTGTATGGGCACCTTTATTTTCCTTTAAAAAAAAAGCAATTGATAGTTGAATAGAAATCTTTGGAAGACATATCAAAACCTAGGCAAGGTGTCCATTCTAATGGATTCTTCAAGGTTTATGTTACCAAACTATGAATGTAACTTGTTCTGCCACTCGGTTAGTTTAGAGGATATTTTATTTAAAGGAGGATCATAATTATAATCATACATTTTAGTCAAATCAGTTGGAATCTTGACCCCCGTGTATACAATGAAATGCTGTTACCAGTGAAAAGCAAAGTTGCCCTTCATTCTGTCATTGAGTGGGAGGGAAATGTTAAGAAAACCTTAAATTCCCCTAATGCCTGGGTTATTTCTAATAGCATTGGCTAGATCCTATCCCATTCCTGTCTGTTGTAGCGTCAATCTGAGAAAAGGCCACCCTATTCCTTGTCAGCATTTAAAGTAGTACTATTGGAATTTTCATCTTATGTGCTTGTACCATTATTGAAATTGTTCTTTTGGTATTATCTCTAGCTTCCCTACCAGGTACAAACCCTACTTATATCTGTGGCCAAAAATAGCAATCCGATTTGCCAGCATCTTTGCAAACAATCTCAGATCTATATATTACCAAAGAAATTGGCCTATAACTGCTGCAAAGCTCTAGATTTTTATTTGGTTTAGGTAAAACGGTGAGCCTAAGAAGGAAAGGGGTTATTGTTACCAATGGCACAAAAAGCTCTGACCATACATGGGGCTATTTCAGTTTTAAATAAGTAAACATAGTAAACAGGGTTTCTAGAACCGCCGTTTGTCTCCGGGTAAGAGGGGGAAGGCCTGTCTCTATTATACATTGCTTCATGGCAATTTAGCATAATAAATACAAAAAGTCGCTGCAATGTTTTCTGAACTTATTATAATTTTGTAAACCAAATTATATTGACCTGATTTTGGTTTGGAAACATAAGATTGTATACATTTCTCAAGAATAGAGCGGGACAATGGTCTGGCGCATTTATCTGCAATCTCGTACATATGTCTAAGGCTGAGGCCACACCACAACGCATATCAAATTGCGCGTTTTAAAAAACAGCATTTTTGCTAATTTTATTTGCGATTTCCATCCGTTATCATGCGATTCACCTTGCGATTTTCGATGCATTTGCGTTTTCTTCAGTATTGGCGCCAAATTTAAAATTAGAATCTCTATGGGTGTTGGTTTTGTTGAAGTGTTTGGAAGGAGAATTTTTTTGTGTATTCGTTAGATACTTAAAAATGAAATGATATAATAATGATATTAATATACGACTATTGTTTGGAGCTACTTGCCCTACTGCTCATAATAATCCGACTTATGTATGAGGATGACCAGGAGGTATTGGGTGCATCCCTTGCTTCAGGAGAGGGAGGACAAGGGACAATTTTGGACACTTTATGATGACTTGTCTGGACTTGTCTATAGGACATGAACTTGTCTGGATGACGTCTGCATCCAGACAAGTTCATGTCCTATACAAGGATGTCCATCAATACGTAAGATGGATAGATATTTCATATAAACTAAATTTTACACTTAATAATATAATCCTATAGAAAACCCCACAATCATTTTATTGTAAATATTATATATATTTTTCAGTTTTGACATATTACTTCAGATCACGAAGGATTGTTTACCCTTCCGGAGAAGTATCTCACCAACAGAAAGATTAATAATCACACTAAGGTAAAAAAAATTCTGATTCTTTATTTTTTTAGTGGATGTTGTAGAGAGTTATCTTTTAAAGACAGCAGATTTCCCATACACTTATGCATTATACCTTATTATCCCTTCCCTTACAGGGCAAGTATTAGATATACAGTATTACACAGTATGATTATGATGGCAGTATTAGTTCTGCACATATCTAGTCAGTAATGTGCCCTTGGTGGACAAGACTTTGTGTGTTATTACATGTGTGTGTGGTGTGTATCAGTATATCTGTATGTGTATGTAGTGTGCATCAGTGCATGTGTGTCAGTCAGTATATCTGCATGTGTGTGTCAGTATATCAGTGCATTTTGTGTCTGTATGTTAGTGTTTGTTTGTGTGCCATATGTGTGGGTAAGCGTATGTATGTAGCATAGATATATAGAGATATAGGTTGACACAGACAGACAGATAAACAGGTAGAGAGAAAAATACAGATAGATAGAAAGATAAAAATGGAGTTAGACAGACAGACAGAGAGAAATGGATATACAGTTAGACAAAAAGATGCAGAAAGAAAAAAAAGATAGACAGGTGACAGAAAGACAGACAGAAATAAATAAATTAAGGTATGACATAATACTATATTTTTTTTTATAGATTCCTTGCAAGTGGACACTCCATGCACTCCCTTCATCTGGAGTTTAGAATGGGGCGGTCTATGATACAGTTAGAAACATGCAGACTTCTATGGCATAAATTGCAACCTGACTACATGCCTTTTCCAAATAAAGAAAAATGGGAAGGAATTAGTCTGAAAAAGCATCAGTTTCCCAACTGCGAATCGTGAATCGAAAATGCATGCGCAACCACGCAAAAAACGCGCAAGTGTGGCCTAGCCCTAAAGGTTCGTACACACGTATGATTTTGCAGAAGATCTCCGACCCCCGATCACGACTCACACCCGCAACGAACAGCCATTTCGGACGATAGTCACACGTTACTATGCGTTTGTTTGGGGGTCGTTTGTCGATCCGGTCTGCTGCAAAATTGTACACGTGTATGAACATTTAGACGTATGTACAAGATTGCAGATAAATGCGAACCTTTAGCATGTGGGTCTTTCTTAATGAGGGTATATTGTACAATTTGCTTACAAGTTTTTGTCTTGCCAAGAGCATTTCCTGATGTTACCCTTTGTCTGGTTGCCATATGACGCAATTCCAGAGGGGAAATGTGATTGTAGTAATTCTAATAGTGGCTGCTTTCTTTATGTGAGCCCCATGTTGATTACTAATTACACACTTCAGGGCTTCCCACTGAATTTGGGGAGCAGTAGGGTCAGGTTCGTGCTCAAGGTTTAAATCTTTGTTTATTGGATTGTTTCCCTGCATGTCTGGTCCTGCATCAATCTCACATTAAGTCTCCATGTCCATGGATGTTTAACCATGCCTGCTAATATAAATCAGGTGTAAACCGATGCATTATCAGTCAATTAAGCATATCGAGATAGGCAGGCAAGAGAAACAAATAACATCTATTTTGCTATAATTGTACAAATAGTACATTGCAGGGTTATTCAATAAAACGTCTTATCGTTAAAAATGGTGCTAATTTTTCCCCAGCCAATCAGATGTTAGCTTTCAAATGTTAAATAATATCTGATTGGTTGGGGCAAAATTAGCATAATTTTTAACGATAACAACTTTTATTGAATTTCCCTGTTTGAACTTGTTTAGCTCTCGATAAGAGGGGCGTGCTGTACAGGAGGTATTGGTTTTCGGATTCATCACAAAATGAAAATCACCCCTAATATTATCATGTCATCTGTGATATCTTGTAATCTGTGGAGAATAGAATAAATCTGTGAATTTTGGCTTTAAGTGCTATAAATGCCTTGGGTATTTGACATCGAGCCTATCACCTGAACTGGGCATCTTTTGCAGAAAGCTATGGCTACTCCTTTTGCATCCAGAGTATTGCTAAAATGCCAAATGGGATAGTATTTGAAAAACAGGATTTGCCCTGAAGTGTGTCTTCTGGAATATAATTATATCCTTTTATCAACGTGCATCTTATATAAAAAAAATTTCAATGTTGGGATGGCCACTAACTTGAGAGTTCTCCATAATATTGATGTCTATTAAGCTGGCAACAAATAAGTTAGATTGGCTTCTAGATCTTTCTGATAGGCTACTAATGTCAAAAATATTTTTCCCGGTTCTGTAAATGAAATCATATTTTCCAAGGGTTGTTTTATAGTTTCTGTATGTCTTTAACCCTGTTTTATTGTCCACAAATGGTTACAATTGTTAAATCTGTAATGTCTACACACTGCACAATCAGATTACCGGAATAAACACAAATGATTCGCATTAGCGCAACCACCCAATGTTTCCAGACCATTACTGCTTATACAAATCACCTTATACAGCCAGGGTTTGCTTTGTAAATAATTGCTTGTGGCGCTGCCAATACTTTGTAAGGAAAACAAAGTTAGCGGTGCTACAAATTAGTTGGCACGTGAACATACACACAATCTCCCCAGTTAGACATGGGATCTTTCCCTGGATTACTGAACCATTTACCAGCAAATATATCATTCCTGAAAGGAAACATTTACTAGTAAAATGAATCCATTTCAGTTATAGAAATATAACTAGCATGTAGTGTGTGTGCACATGGTGTGTTCTATCGGTCTGAGAAAAGGCAAATGTGCAGATACACGGATATATCCTTCCACTGCGATCTGTATCAATGTGTTTGAGAATCTATTGCCAAATGGAGTCCTAACCTGGCTGCAGATCACTATATGATTAGCACTGTCAATAAGAGAGAAGTTGGTTTACTTCTAAGAGTAATGTGACCTTCCCAGGAGCTTCTGAGACTACTTGAACCAATTCTGCTAAAGCTGTACACACCTTCCAATAATTTGGGCCGCCCGACCATCATTTTAGTGTATCGGTCGATCATCACGAAATACTGGATTTTAGTATCAGACGAAAGGGTGATTGGACAGGTTGGAAAATAATGGGCGATTGTGCAATCCTCTATGGACTTCACACTCGGTTACAGCAAATTTTAGACTGTGGCTACTTTTGCCGTTACCTCTAGTCCTGGCCAACCGGTCGCAAGTATCGAACAGCCGGTCGCGATGAAGGATCCCGTCATGTGTACTACCCAGCCCTATACATCTACGGCAGATATTGCAACTACCATGATTTCAGGCCAATACACAAAATCATATTTTTTTAAAAAACATCTCATTCAAAAATGTGCTGGGTGCAACGTTTCAAGTGCTAATGCATGCACCTGCACCATATTGTAACTGGAAACCAGCGCACTTCACTTTTCACCTTCTTCTGGACAAATCTTTAAACCACAAGATGTTAAATTGTAAATTAGTTTACATACCACTTGTCACTTTCTGTTGCTGACCTCTTTATCATTGGTTACTCCTATTTCCCATTTGGTTAAACTTTTAATGCCCCACCTCAGGTTATTTCCTAATTATTGCATACAGAAAAAACATTTTGATTATTTTGAATATTTTGATTTATGCAGTATAGAAGTCCAGACAATATGGCCACTAAATATTGGTAACAGACGGTACTTTGGATTTAGATTCATTCTCTACAGAATTTGTGTTTAAAGGGCATCTATAGTGGGGAAATGAACTTTTTTTTCTTTCTTTCCATGAGTTCTATAATTCCCCATAAAAACCTAGAGTGTCTTTACTTTTTTCAGATTCCCTCTTTGTCCTGAGATACACCAGTTAGAAGAATACGTGATTGCACTTCTCTACTCCTACTTGGACTGTCAATCAAATCCCTGTGATGTGATCCCCCCTCCCTGCTCTGTAATAAACATAGAGATAAGAGCATTAGCAGGGGGAGAGAGGTAGCTTTGATGGTAGATATAAGGCTGCACTTGACCCCCCTTCTTAATAGCTTTCACTGATTGATGATGGCTCACAAAGAGAGAGATCGTAAACTGTACTTTTCTCCCTCTTCCCTGTCTCCAGAACAGCTTGCTTTCTATTGGCCACTGTGCGTGGGTGTGTTTTTCAGGATGTTGAACGTTTAACTCCTACTGCACATGATAAGCTTGTCGGTTAGCCGGAGTTGAGACATGGAGGAGGTAACAGAGGGGAGGGGGAAGGGCTGCACACAGATCTGACACCATGGTTAAACAGAGTCACTGACATAGATAGGATTAAGGCAGCACAGAGTACATGAATTTAACTTTACAATGGGGCAATGTGTTTTCACTATAGATGCCCTTTAATCAAACTAAACAGAGGCAAAAACTGGTAAAATACTTTTCTAAGAATGTTTATACTTTTCTAAGAAAGTTTGCTAGAGGATGTGTCTGTTGACACTTATTTGTGTCACATTAGAAACAAATAATCTCATCCTTTATGGCTTAATTCAGTCTGTAAACACAGAAAAATATCAACTAAACATAAAGTATTAAACACAGATGAATGTGAAACTCTAATGCAGTCATAAATGTACTGACATTTTCCCTATTGGTATGTATATAGTATTCACGTTGTAATACCACCGGCCAATACCGGGTATAATTGCCCCATGTACATAGACAAAATTAGGCTGACAAAATATTCCTGGTTTCATTATAGGACCGGATTAAAAAAATTGTGCAACCAATATTATTGTCTGCGATTGGCCGGTAATATGGATGCATGTATGGCCACCGTAAGGCTTCATTCATACGTGTGATCACGGGTACCGACCCGTGACACACGATGTGTATTCACGGGCCATTTTGGTCAAAAAACGTGCTACGTATGGACACCTTGTTGGGCAAAACATCTGTTTGGTTGGGGCCCAGTCCCCTGATTTGCCCAAGCAGATCTTCCATGATCCCCAATTGAAAGGCCCTTTCGGCCGACAAAGTGGCCATACATTGCATGATTATAGGCCTAAACAGCCGTACATACACATCTTGGGTCGCAGGTGTGTATGAAGCTTTAGGCTTTGTAAACATGACTGGTATTTTGACCCAGTCAACTACCACAACTGACCAGTAGTCAGTCTGAAGGAATCCATTACACCTGTACATCTCAGAACTGTTTCTACAGGCAGATATATCTCCTTATGTTCTAAGGCAGCTTCCAGCTCTTCTGTGTATACACTGCACTCATGGCCGTGACGTGTAACATCTAGCTGGATATTTACAAAATGGACATCCGATGTGAAAACTAAATTAAAGAGATTATGTCGCACTGCAAACATATACCATGACATTAGGCCACAGATTGTAAATATTAAAGTGAATGGAAGCAAAAACAATAGGTAATAAAATCAGCTGACTTTTGTATTATTCCTGGTCTGCAATTGGTGTTGGCTTGAAAATAATGTGCAGGGTACCAGCAGCTTTCAAAGTCTTATCAGGGACTTCCATATTGGTGTAGAGAAATCTGTATGTTAATAGTGGAGTCAGGTGATGTAGCCAATGGGTGACAATGGGTGACATGCTCACAAGGCTCTGTGAAGACTACATGGGTTGTGAGTTGTACTGGCAACAACATGGACACCTTCTCAGTTATAGAATATACTCCTTATATGCACATAAATGCAGCTTACTAGAGAAGTATCTTACAATGTATAGGTGAGGTGAGGGAGAAAAGCCTTCATATTAACAGTAAAACAAATGAAGTTTAGTTCTCCTTTAACTCAATTGCGGCTGCTGTGAGTATAATGTGCAGCAGCCATAATCTCTGACCTGCTAAATGTTTATAAATTGCTGCAAAATCCTTTAGCTTGTCTTTAAGATGAAAAAAAGTTGTTATGTCTTTCCTGTCTGTGTATACCCAGATGTGAGACGCACACACAGAACCCCTTAAGAAAATGTTCAAGACATTCAGTTTCTGAGTCCTGTAGGTTTCAAGGTAGGACACTGTACCTAGTGTCTGCGTTCCCTCTGACATTTGCAAAACAAACAGTTATGATATCAGCGTGAATGGATTCCAGATTTTAAAAGCATCATTTGTTTGATCTCACTCACTGCCAAGACCTATACAAACAGATTACCAACCATAAACATCTCCTAGCTAGACAAACGGCAAACATGTCAACACAAAAAAGACTGGAAACCACTTGGCACGAGTGTGTGTTTATGTATGTGGGAGGCTGTGTGTTAAAAAAAACTGTATTTAGTCCATGTGATTTGCTGATCAAGCTACTTAACTTCAAGGCAATCTGACCCAAAAAATGGCAAATAAAGGGACTGTCTAGGATTACCCCCACCCTATAATAATAACCTAGTTTGCAGCATCATTACAGATGTCCCTCATCTTCCTCAACCTCTCAGGACCCACAGTAACATGAAGGTGTTGGAATTTTGCCACCATTGTTTGTTTCTCTGAGGTTTCTCCAGGTTTTGTTCAGGCTCTCAAATTAATATTACCGCTGAAATTTCGACAATAAAGCTGGGTACTCACAGGCAGTTCGACACTTCCGACCAGTCGGCCAGGACGAACCACTTTTGGTCATGGCAAAAGTAGTTGCGGCCGTCAGTTCACCACAACCAAGCGTGCGGTCCATAGAGGACCATAGGATCGGCCATGGTTTTCAGACACATCCAATTACCCAATTGTCCAATTTGGACAAAAGGACAGTCGGATGTCAGTTGTGACCATCTAAAAAACCCATGAAGAGCAAACCACAAGGAATTTAGGCCTAGTACACATGGGCCAATCCAGGGTAATCTTCCTTCCTGAATTCTGCTGGCAATGAACGAACTCAATGTTACAACAATTTGACGTTCGATCCAACATGAACATTTAATGAGGCGACCATTAGGAAAATTATGAAACCACCAGGCTTTCTTGATTATTTAACTAGTTCATTCTAGTTCCTAAACAAGATTGCAGACATTGAGAAACTCTTTCAGGGAGATTCAATAAAAGTTCTTATTGTTTAAAATGGTGCTAATTTTGCCCCAACCAATCAGAACTTATGTAACATTTGAAAGCTAACATCTGATTGGTTGGGGCAAAATTTGCACCATTTTAAACGATAAGAACTTTTATTGAATAACCCCCTTTGTTTTATCATATCTGCAATGAAAAGTTATTGAATAATAAGGGTAACCCTATGCAGACTATTAAACAATCATTTATAACTTTATTTTTTTTCTCACGCAGTTTAAATGTAAGAAGACCCTGTAGAAAACAAATAAAATGGAATATTTGCTTTTAAAAAAAATCATAAAACATAAAAAAAATGAGGCCAATCTCAACTGAGTGATAAATCCACTTTAGGAGATACATGCCGGGAAAATATCTGTTTATAAACAAGCTCTAGCAAGCCCTGCCCTATCTTTTCATGCCCAAAAGCTACTTTCAAATTTCTTAGATCCTCACAATATCAATCACAGACTTCTTTTCCCTTTCAAAATGCCGTTTGAGAATAAGCAAGTCCCTTCTCACCTTACAGACTGACGTTAAAAACTGAAAAAAAGTTGGGTGGGGCTTGAAATTTTGAAAGATGTATAGACTGAATTAGATTACAAAGAAAGGCAGGTTAATTTAATAAGAACTGTGAGATCTGTTTGAGATCATTAATTTGGCTTGAAGAGCCAACTTACTGTTCTTTCTATTTCTTATTCTGTATATTCTTCCACTTTTTTGGATTGTATCTCCTCCCACAGTTTTTGAGCTAGAGACATGAAATTCAGTACAGACGTGCAAAACACATAGAAAAAGTGTGCTATCTTCTAGCTAAGGAATCCATGGAAGCATTACCGTGTTATCGGCAAATTTTTGGACATTTTTCCCCCATAGATAATAATAGGAATTTTTGGACATTTTTCCCCATAGACAATAATAGGTATAATCAACAAATGTGTTTTGGCCAACCATCAAAAAAAGTTTGTTTTTTAACCCACAACTTGACACAGGTAAACACACCTACCCTTTTATTCCTATGGTAGCTATACTTAAAGGGTAACTAAATTAAAAAAAATAATAATTTTGACCAATTATCAAAAAATTTATTTTTTACTCCTTAACCAGACACAGGTACACACACCTACTGACCTACATTTCCATTCCCTTGACCCCATTCCCTCTCATCTTATTCCCCCTCTCTCCTCTTCACTCATACCAGCCCTAACCTCTCTCTTTAACTTGTCCCTCACCACTGGTATTTTTCCCTCTTCATTTAAACATGCTGTGGTATCCCCTATACTTAAAAAAACCCTCATGGGTCAGGGACAGGATAGTTTGTTTTGGGGTTGTAAACAGGTTTAGTGTGTGCAGTTCCACTAAAGATGTTTGTAAACTACAACTCCCAGCATCTAAAGCATGCTGGGAGTTGCAGTTTCCAAACATCTGGAGTGCCAATGAATTGGGGATTACTGTTAATTTAAAGGGCAACTAATGCCTGAACAATACTGAGGATGGTACCTATTGTTAAATAGATTGCCTTCTGATTCTGTATTGTTTTGAGGCTTTGTTGCCCTTTAAATGGACAGCAGAATTTAAATACAGTATTTCCATATAGTAATAGCCATACCGGATTTGGCTATTACTGTATGGGACTACTGTATAGGAATGCTGCTGTCCATTTAAAGAGCAACTAAACCCTCGAAAAACTAATTTTTGAGGTAAAAATAGGTACCTCGACTTATACTTGGGTCGACTTATATACAAGTATATACGGTAGTGCTAAATCTAAAGGTCACTACTCTTTGCTCATTCTTTTTGATCTGTCCTCTGCTTTTGATACTATCCAGGACACTGCACTTTCTTGGCTATCCTCCTATCTCTCTGGTAGGACCTTTAGTGTTTTCAACACCGGAATTAGCTCCCCCCCTCGCCTCCTCCCCATGGGGGTCCCGCAAGGCTCAATACTCGGCCCCCTTCTTTTCTCCATCTACACCTTTGGCCTTGGACAACTCATTAGTTATTTGTATTCCAGTCTCACCTGTATGCGGATGATACCCAAATTTACATCTCTGCCCCAGATCTCGCTACACTGACATCCCTGGTCCCCGACTGCCTTAGTGCCATTTCTGCCTTTATATCCTCCTGCTTCCTCAAACTCAACATGGACAAGACTGAACTTGTCCTTTTCTCACCCTCACGATCTGTTCCCCTCCATAGTCTTACTATTAATATTAACAATAAACCTATATCACCATCTCCTCATCTCCACTGCCTGGGAATAGTGCTAGATTCCTTTCCTTCAAACCCTATGTCAATTCGCTTGCCAACTCCTGTCGGCTCCAACTCAAAAACATCTCCCGAATTTGACCCTTCCTATTGAACGAAGCTACAAAAATCCTATTCCATGCCCTAATCATATCCCGGCTAGACTACTGCAACACACTCCTGTGTGGTTTACCAAACAACCACCTGGAACCGCTTCAAAAAATGAAATACAGAACAGTGCTTTCTTTCTTTACAGCAATGACGGTTAATATCACGGTTTACGCAATCAATTGGTTTTGTGGGTAACTGCCCAAAATATAATATAGACTAGTGAGGGGGGTTAGTTTATAAACTGCTTTGTCAATAGACTAAGTGATGGCACGAAATATGGACATGGATTGTGTGTACACACCATCGCTGGTATTTCCACATTGCCAATTAATTTTAATTGCACATTCAGCTCCGCTATCAAACCCTCCAGGGGTTATGTTTTCTCTGGATTTCCATTCACAGTCCAAGTCCTAAGGCTAAAGGTGGCCATACACATTAGAGATATTAGGTAAATCTTGTCAGTCCCGATTTACCTAATATACCGAACCCGACCGACCAGCCGACGAATGTTTGTGTTCGGCATTATGGTCGGTCAGGGAGGCCACTTCATATAGCTCACGTTTACACTGAACAGATATTGTTTCAAATCCACCTGGATTCTTTGTCAAGCGATGTGTGCGGTTCCCTTCGCAATGTGCCGACAGATACCAATGTGAATTGTCGGCACATTGTGATGGAAATCTGGAAAATTGTACATACCTTTACTTATTACAGGTCGCCATTTTGTTTTACATAAGGGGTCATCAAATACCTAAAGGCATCAAATTGACCTTGTTTGAATTTCAAGTAAATATGTTGAGCCCAAAATATTAACAGAAAAACCCCAGATAAGATTTCTAAATAAATAACCTGAATTATATTTCTGGGTTGAATCCTGGGTTTGTTTCCTCATTAAACCCTTCGGTAGCTGATCTGATCAGAACAGTTAGTCATTTCTGAAACCACGATGGAAAGACCCCACATATAGTGACATGTCAATGCAGTTAAACACAACTGGTCTGATTGACAGTGACCAGATTGTCACACAATGTGATTAGCAGCTCAAATTAGAAAAGAAAATTATTTTCTCAAAAGGAATTACTGGGAACCATACAAAAGCTTATTTACTGGTGCACATTAAACACTGCTAAAAAACACTATCCCTTTGCTTGTCACTAGGACAATTGTGGGCACTACTTTTTGTCAAGGTAAATCATGAGTGTTAAAATACGCACACAACTGGTTGGAATGAAATATTCCGACAGGTAGGAAAATTAGGCTGGTAGGGACACAAGGCCTTAAAGACACATGCAATCAAATGCAAAAATATCTAAACTACTAGCCCAGAAATGTAAAATGCACTACTTTTAGAGTGCACCAGAAAGCAGTGTATTCAATGCCCTTGGGGTAGTCACCCAAATGGTTAGAATTTGTCAAGTGTACAGATCATTTACATTTTTTTATTTGTTTTTTTTATTTTGTAAAAACAGGAATTCTACAATCCCAAACACTCCCATCCCATCTGTATCCCTTAAGTTTCTGACAGTTAGTCCATAATACTTACCTTACCTTAAAGGACAATTATACTCACCTTCCCCTCGCTCCTCTTCCTCCATGGCTGCATAGTAACCAGGGTGAAGGTACTTACCCTAGGTACTTTCCCCAACTCCAACAATACTCACTTAAAGTCTCCTTCGGTGATCTGCTCCACTTCGTCCACATCTGTCCTTCCAGTGACAGATCACAATGCAGTCAATGGAAAGACACTAGAGATCTAGGTCCTCATCCTTGGTACTATGCAGATCTAGATCGGGGAGAAGGTGAGTATAATTGTCTCTAACTTGTGACGGTGGACTGGTCTGGCCCTACCCACTCTGGGACCTGAACAATGGAAAGATACTTTAGAGTGCATCTTTTCATTGGTAAGGCCCCTGAACTGAGGGAATGGACAGGACAGAGCTGGACTAGAAGTTGAGGTAAGTATTGTGGGTTACTATGGAAAACCCAGGGGATATTAAATACTTTTATATGTTACATATACTTTAAAACCCTGATTTTCCATCTGGGGTGAATTACCGGTAATCAGAAATTGGGTCACGTTTCGGAAGGGCAGCTATCAGCTTCTCCTCGCCTCTTTATTGTTATCATATAAAGGGCAGTTTCACTGAATACATTAACATTTAAATGTGCCCCGTAACAGGAGGACGGTTTGTTTTGTTGAAAAAAAAAACCCGCAACATGAAACATTAGGAAAGATATTGCTAAAGATTAGTCTTGGGGTGATAGCTGGTTGAAGCAGATTAAGCTTACTATACTGTCATTATACTAAACAAACAGTAAAATAAAGAGACAGAATCCCACGGTGACTTTGCTGTTAATGATTGTCTTGCTGTCAAAGCCATTTAGGATTCAGCAAAAGAAACAGAAATTCTGACGAACTTTACTTTACCTAAAACAATAGCATTACTGTTGGAATGTCCCATACTGTGATACAGGACTCGTCTCCTACTGCAAAAGGGCAGGAGCAAAGACAATAGATAAATAAACGTGCACAATTAGGCTGCAGCTGAAGATTCCTTTATATACTGTATACGTGTTGTATTCACACATCTGCCAAGAAACGCCGGTACTTGTACTGTCTGCCTAACCGTAGAGATGGAAAAAAAGGACCATTTAGAATACTGGGTGGGGTCCTGTAGATGTGACATAGAACTGGTACTGAACCAAATGGAAAACAAAACCTTTGTGGTTGCAAAGTAAAAAGAAAAAGTGTGTCCGATAGGTCTACAGAACCAGAGAGCCGTGATTGGGTATTCGTCATAGCATATATACAAAGTTCTTTGCTTGTGTGAAACTCCTTGTTCTGTAAGGAGCGTTGAGTGGTGGGTATACACTGACTGACAGAAGCGCAGTCATTTACAGAACATTGTAATGTCTATTGGGTAGAACTGTGGGGATTATTGCTTGTTCCTGACAGCTACTATTTTAAATCCCACTGGAGGAAGCCCTCACTCCTAATACCCTCCCAATCCTAGAAACAGATGCATCCTGTTTCCGTGCTTAGTCATGTTTTCTCGGCACAGTTTCTTTTATTTAATTTAATCAATGTCCGCACTGACATTTTTGCAAAACTGTACGGAGGGCATGTGACCAATTGGCGATGTAGGAGCCCCTTGGCATAACAAAAAAACAATGTGGGGGCCCCATTTCAACACTTGGCTATTCAAAGTCTTTTGTTTAGAGCCCCCCACCTACAACTAATATAACTTTTATGGTCAGCCAGCACCATAGATATCAATAGAAAACCCTATAGAAAGTCACCAGAAATACATTTCTACAGGTATTGGCTACCTGGCTCACCGGATTTGCCCAGTCCTGCACTAGTTCATGATTTGCCCAGTGGCCAAACTTTTGGAAATATTTACACCGTGCTTTGCTTTCTGTTGTCTGCATTTTGTAACTTAAACCATATTATCACTGTAGTATTTATAAAGAAATAAAATGTGATTTCTCTTTGTCATCAGGTCTACTATTTACAAAATAATGTGCCATGGCTCGGATGGACGAAATGTATTTTTTTGGAACTTCTTATACCTGGAAAGATTTTTCTTTTATCAAATGAAAGGTATCACTTATTATTAATACTGAAAATATAAGTGGGGTGATCCCCCAGCCCACCCCTTCCCATTAAAACTACTCAGGTTGAAGACCTTGGAAAAGTAAGCCCCATGCGCCCGTTGGCTGCCCCTGATTGGCCCCTCAATACTAGACCTGTACCCATAAACTTCTTGATATTAATTGATGTCTCGGGCTGGATAATTGATTTATTTTTATTAAGTTTATCAGTTGATTAATAGAATTTGATGGAATATTACAAACCTTCTATTAAAAATAGCAACTAATAATAAAAAAACATCCAATGAACCAGGGATATTAATTTAATCTTTTTTTTTTTTAAATCCAGTCTTGCGATCTCAGAAAGAGAGAGAGTGTAATTCTCCAACCAGCTACTTTGTATCTCCTTGAGCTAAAGGAACTGGAAGTGAATCAGGGTCTGATTTGAAAGTAAATCACCAGCGATCGTGCGGTCTCCTATAGACAGCTTGTCAAGTAACTGAGAACTGTAGACCATGGTGAATCGTCCTGGCCGTCCGTGTGCGATGAAAAATTTGGCTATGTGTACCCAGTCTTTTGGTCTCAGTCCTTAGCTTACTTTAGATGCTCAACAGACAACTGAGCATGTTTGACCCTTTCAGCTGTCATTCAATAGAAATTCTTGTTGGGGACAATTGTGCTTCCTTAAAAGCAAAACCTTAAAGGACAATTATATTCACCTTCCCTCTGCTCCATCTTTGTGCAGTAGCTTTTACACAGGGCAAGGACCTGAACCACTAGGTCCTCACCCCTGGGTTCGCATAACCTACAGCAGCGTCTTACAGCAACGCTGCTCTGGTAGGCTCTGCCCCCTCTTCCCCGTCGGCGACGAGGCCAATAGGAAGGCACGCTTGTTGCAGAGCATGCCTTCCTAGGGGCTCGTGCGCCGTATGGGCAGGAGGGGGTGGAGCCTACCAGAGCAGCGTTGCTGTAAGACGCTGCTGTAGGTTACGCGAACCCAGGGGTGAAGACCTGGCTGTTCAGGTCCTCGTCCCAGGTAAAAGCTACTGCACAAAGATGTGGAGCGGAGGGAAGGTGAGTATAATTGTCCTTTAAATAGCAGCTCACTACTGACCACAGCAACCCTTAGAAAAGGCCATGAAATCAATAGATTTTTCTAAAAAGTAATATAAATATATAATTTAAATAATATTTTTAATATTTAAAATTACAGCAAAGTTACCTTTTTAAGCAAAGCAAACAGAAGGGGCGCATTCATTTGTTAAACCAAAACCTCAGGGGCTATTATTTGACTTCAAACATGGTTCTTCTGAAAAATTATAGCAAAGATTTCATTAAGGAAAATACAGCATTTTAAAGACACAAACACATACTCCCCCCTCCCATTAACTCAGAGGGATGCAAAGTAGCTGATTGAATAAATCACACTGAGCATGCCCAGGACATAAAAGAGAGGGAACACTTCAGGAAGAAAAATAAGGTTTAAAATGCTGCATTTCTGTAAAGAAACAATTTACCCCTGCCCACCCCCACCACTAAATTAGTTTAGCAAAAAAAGATTTAGAACTGTAGCCCCTCGATCCTCTGGCTCCCTGCTTGCCAGAAGTAGCAAACAGGGGCCGGACCGGCAGCAGCGTCTGTGATTGGCTGAGAGGCAGCCAATCACAGATGCTACTGCCGTCAATAGAAAGTGCCGCAGGAACGAAGGGCTGTAAGTACAGTTCAGAATCTTTTTTTTACCCAAATGACAATGCAGTTGGGGGTGGGCAGGGATGCCCTACACTACAGCAAAAGTGGTTTACACTAGGTGGAAGGAGAGCCATGGAGGGATCTGGATGGTGGGAGGGAGGGGGGAAATGGCTCACCCTGCACTTGTCACTGTCCTCTCAGAGGACAAGGTGGAGGCAGAAACCTTTTGGACAGGAAGACAGCTACTACCTTTCACTTTCCTGGACTTTGGACAGGCACTTCAGGAGAACCATAAGGAGCAGAGATGTAAAGTAAGGTATTTGTAACATTACACAGTGGGGCCAGTAGTGGGTTAATATTAGTTTGGGGGTGCTATGTTAATTAGTCCATCAAGTTACTTCACCCCCCCCAACTTTGATTCTTTCTCTTCAGTTTTATTTAGGCCATTGTTTCTTATTTTTGCAGATTCCCTCATATCCAGATTTGTGCCTCTGAATTGGAAAAAAGATGATGTTTTTCCAATATTCAAAAAAGGTAGTTGTTCAGAACTGGGTAATTACAGGCCTGTAAGTTTAACATAAGTGGCGGGGAAGATACTGGAAAGGGCATGTCCACCCCCAAAACTAGAATTTCCCCCACTTCTGGCCCCACTCTGTAGTGTAATAAAATCCTTACCTTACTTCCCAGCTCCAAATGGTTCTCCTGTAATACCCCTCCAAAGTCCAAAAAAGTGGCCACCAGGAGGATAGCAGAGTCCATATAGGACTCTGCATCCTGTCTCCCCTCCAGGAGAAGTTTGGCATGTACACTGCAGCCATCTCCCCCTCCCTCTCCCTCCCGATTTGGTTTCCCACAGCCAAGCTCAAAAAACTTTTAACATAATGTTCTGCTTCCTCCACCAGCCCCAACCACTATATTTGTATTGAGAGAAAGTGCCCCGATAGTAACTTACCTTCCCTCTTTCCTCTGCCATTCAGGACTATCGGCAGCCGCGTCCGTGATTGGCTGCCTCTCAGCCAATCACAGATGCGGCTGCTGGCCCGGCCCCCTGCTTGCATTTTCGCGCAAGCAGAGGGCCTGGCAGTGCGGAGGAGGAAAGAGGGAAGGTAAGTTACTATCGGGGCACTTTCTCTCAAATATAATGGTTGGGGCTGGGGGAGGAAGCAGAACATTATGTTAAAAGTTATTAAGAAGGGTGGACATGCCTTTTAATAACGGAACATATTCTAGAGTATGTTTCAAGGACTGACCTTATAAGTAGTAACCAGCATGGATTTATGAGGAATAGATCTTATCAAATTATTTACTTTTATGAGGGAGTGAGTAGAAATTTAGACTCGGGCATTGCAGTAGATGTAGTTTACTTGGATTTTGTCTTTTGATACAGTCCCCCACAGGCGACTAATGTATAAGCTGAGGTCTGTTGGTCTGGAGTGGCACATTTGTACATGGATAGAAAATTGGTTAATGAATAGGATGCAGAGAGTAGTTGTTAATGGGGCTTTATCAGTATGGACTAAAGTGCTAGTGGGGTGCTGTGTTGGGGCCGCTTCTATTTACTATTAATGATTTGGAAAATGGTATTGTCAGCAAGGTTTCTGTGTTTGCTGATGACACAAAACTTTGATGACCATTTAAAGCTTCAGAGGATGTGCAATCATTGCAGGGGGATCTAGATAGATTGTCACATTGGTCTGCTAAGTGGCACATGAGATTAAATGTTAAGCAATGTAAAGTGATTAATTTTGGACTTAAAAATCCTTGTTCTGCTTACGATAAATGGCTCTGTTAAAGGGGAAGTTCAGTGCAAATACATATGCTTTTCAGAAAAAAAGCAGTATTTTTTAATCCCAATGACCATAATCTGTCAATTCAGCATTTTGTCTGTGTATAAATAAATGCAACCAAAATACTGACTTCCTGTTTGCAGGACCCCTAATAGAGACAGTTATGGTTTTGCCCTTGACCCAGCGCCTGGGTTGATTCAGTTGCTCAGTAGAGATCTGAGCATCTTTGACCCATCCAACAGCCAATCAGTAGAAATGACTGTTAGGAACATTCTAAGGTAGTGTGCATTCTGGGAAGAAGAAGAAGCAGCGTTACAGAACCAGAAATGTCCGCTCACTAATGTCAACAGCAGGGAATAGCAAGGAGTATAAACTGATTTTTCAAAATGGGAACATTCCAAGGATGTGGTGCAGTGTTCTCCGCAGATTTTTTTTCTAGCGGGGTGGCATGAAAAAGTAGCCAGGTGGGGAGGGACGGGGAAATATGGTGGTGGGGAAAATTAAATGTGCACTATTTTTACTAATTAATTATTATTTATTATTTTCAATTACATTAAAGGTTTGACATGCCCTTTAAACTCGTGCAGTATAGCTACATTGAAACAAATACATATATACTGTATATATATATATATATATATACAGTATATATATATATATATATATATATATATATATATATATATATAGGAATACTTCTTAACAGCCTTGCATCATGCTCAGGGATGTCTAACTTTAGTCTCACTAAATGTTTGAAAACTATGACTCCCAGCATTGCTGGGTAGCAGAATGCAAGGAGTTGTAGTTTAAAACATCTGAAGGTAACCCAGATGTAACATGGCAGGACAACAATAGAGTGCGTTGCAGGTTTGCCGTGCCACCCTTTTGCAGCCTTGGGGATCTTGCCAAAGCTAGTTAACACGTGCTAAAATAATCTTGCAAGTGTAAAAAAAGGGGTCTTGACTGGGCAGTTTTGGTGGGAGTTTTTACTGACCTATTGGCACCTATTGTATTAAACTTACATCTAAATTCTTTATTAAATCACAAGTGTTCTTTCAAGAAATTTTTTCCAGCCGTGGGGCATGAAAAATTAGCAGGGTGGGCCTCCCAGCTAAAAGACCCTAGGGAGAACACTGGGTGCATCCTGGGAAGAAGACGGACCGTTAGAACCTGAAATGTCAGCTCACTAATGTCAACAGCAGGGAACAGCAAAGGGTATGAAATCAACTGATTTTTCTAAATGGAAGAGAATATGTTGAATAACTAAGTATGCATTACACAAACTAACAATTTAACAAATATTGATAATTTTCACTGAACTGTCCCTTTAAGTGAACCCCTGTTGGAAAAGGATCTTGGTGGATAACAAACTTAAAGGTAGCAAGCAGTGTCAGGCAGCAACAGCTAGAGCCAGCATGGTATTGTCTTGTATAAAGAGAGGTATAGATTCAAGGGAGGAAAATGTTATTCTCCCTCTCTACAAAGCATTGGTAAGGGCTCATTTGGAATATGCAGTGCAATTTTGGGATCCTGTGTACAAAAAGGACATCTTTGAAATGGAAAGGGTTCAGAGAAGGGCAACTAAATTAATAAGGGAATTGGAAGAGCTTGAATATGAAGAGAGATTGGATATGTTACAACTATGTACATAGAGAAATTGCACTTGCTGGATATAACTGTGTATAAATACATTAACAGGCCATACAATAAACTATCTGGGGCACAGTTCACCAATAGAGGATGTCAGAGGATATGCGGACATCCCTTAAGACTTGAAGAGAAGTTTAGGCTTCATGGTTTTTCACTGTGAGAACAGTAAAGCTATGGAACAGTCTTCCAGTGGAAGTTGTGATGGTGGGTTCATTGGACAGTTTAAAAAAAAGCTGGATGAGTTTCTGCAAGTTACTAGCATTGATATACAAAGTAGAGTTTATCCCGGGAAATTTCCGATTGCCACTTGGAGTCAGGAAGGATTTTTTTTCCCCTTCATAAATTTGGTGTTTTTTTTTATTTGCCTTCAGTTAGGCAGGTAAGAATCGATAGACGTATGTCTTTATTCAACCTCAAATACTTTAATATACTATACTATAGTCTTAACACTAATTATCACCCCATATTATCAGTTTAGTTGAATATCCTGTAGTCTTGCTTGTTAAAGGGTAACTTCCATCACACTTTCAAGATTAAACCTAAATCACATCTCTAGATAAAATTTGTGAGAAGTTATTGCTGGAAAGGTTCAGCAATGTAACTTCCTGGTTGAACTCTTCCTGTTTTTAGCCATGTGACCAGCTTGTAATCATGTGACCAGCCTGTCTGCATTAATAGGCTCCCCTTCTCAACTGCCAATTTTTTCCTTATGTACTTCCTGATTTCCCCAGCAATAAGTCTTAACTGAGCATGCTTCTCCCCCAGGGGAAAAGGGCCGGCAGAGGTCAGGTGATGTCCCTCACTCTACTGGAAGCAGGAAGTTTGAACATTCACCCCAATGTAATTTCTCACAGGCTCCAGACAGAGATGTGATTGTTGGCTCAGTGTAAAGGATATACTGCAGGCTTTCATTTAACCCTAACTTGTTTTGAGACCACAGTTGCCCTTTAAGGCTCGCACACACGAGCGATCGCGTGTACCAACCCGCGACGTACGATGTGTATGAACAAACGTTTCGGCCGATAACCGGCCTGTGTGTAGGCGTCCGAAACAGTCGTTTGTTCAGAGATCCGCCAAGACGGCCAATAAAGCGCCTACACACGGGCCGATTAACGGCCGAAAGGTTCGTTCGTACACATTGTGCGCTGTGGGTCAGGACCCGCGATCGCACGTGTGTACGAGCCTTTAGTTTATATCTTTTCTGTGGACTGGTGCCCAAAACATCAATGCACACTCCAGATGAAGCTTTTCAAGGGCTCTTCATCTAGAGGCAGATGGCTCAGAGGCTAGTACTGATGCCTTGCAGCGCAAAAGTCCTGAGTTCGAATCCACCCTTTGTATGTTCTCCCGTGCTTGTGTGGGTTTCCTTCGGCTTGAATTGTAAGCTCTTCGGGACAGGGCCTGATGTGAATGTATACATGTAATTGTAAAGCACTACAGAAGATGTTGGCGCTTTATAAATCCACAATAATAATAATGCCCTTCTTATAAGTCAATAAAAATGATAAGTCTAAGCGAGTGGTTCTCAAACGTTTCCAGACCATGGCAAACTGGCAATTGAATTTTTTTTTAGAGACACACCTGTGTTCTTAATGTTGGATTTTAAGTTGTAATTACCCATATTTTATGCACTTTACAGTGTGTATTGTAGTCTAATTAACGTAGTATAATGTTACACTACGTTGACTGTGCTGACATTTTATCATAAAATATATTTTATATACGAAATAACAAAAATGGAAGTTATACTGGTCAAAATATTTCCACTACCAAAATTCTGAGGCACACCTCTGGCTCTTTGCCACACCAGTGTGCCGGCACACCCTTTGAGAAACCCTAGTGTAAGGAGTTGCTTTAAAGGGCAAGTCCAGTCTAAAAACAAGTTTGTTTTAAACTGCTTATCACCCCCCAAAACCTCACTTTCGCGAGGTTCCTACAGTTCAAAGATCCCCCGGATCTTGCTTACCTGACCCGGTCCCTTGCCGGCTATTCCACACACCCTGCTCCTGTTTCGAGCTTGTTGCGAGCAAAAACAGGAGCAGGGGACTTCTGCGCTCACAGCCGCTCCACTTCCTGGTCGTGGCTGTCAAGCGATTGGGCGTGACGCCACGTCGCTCCCTAACTGACAGCTGCAACCAGGAAGTGAAGCGGCTGTCAGCTGACAGCCGTGGAGTAGAGGAGGCGAGGGTCCGAGTCAGGTAAGTAAGCTCTGGGGGATCTTTGAACTGTAGGAACCTCGCCAAAGTGAGGTTTTGGGGGGTGATAAGCATTTTAAAACAAACTTGTTTTTAGGCTGGACATTCCCTTTAATAGACGCTGCAAAAGCTTCTTGTAACAACGACTTCCAGAGCTGGAATTTGTGTGAATAGGACAGACCCTGAGGCTTTATCTCTACTGTGATCTTCAATGCATGTAAAGCTGGGTACACACATTAATGTTAAAGGGACGATTCCGTCAGATCTGACAGAATTGCCCCTTTATCAGCAAGTGTGTACAGTGTAAACAATTGTTCACCAGCGGCAGCGGAAACGATTGTTACCTTCCGAAAATTTCCCTCTGCCGCAGTCAGCTTCCTGCACTAAAGTATAGGGACCCTGCTGCGGTTGTAGGGAATATGTAAATCCCAAACATTTTCTCTATACCTTTTATATGCAGAATGCTCAGGACTGTGTGTAGCCTGATCTGTACTATGTGTACCCCGCTTTAACCAGTCCACCAAAACCGCATTTTTAATTTACAGCTTCAAATGCATATCCAGAGATGAAATATTTGCAAAAATGAGAGTTACTAGCAAGGAAATGTAATTCATCCACCAAGCGCTTACATTTCTTCTGTGGAAAGTGAGCAGAACAGCTACTAACAGCATTAGTATTGCGAACATACTGAGTGCAGTCCAATGTACGTAAAGCGCTTAGTCACAAAAACAAAGCTTTCTATTAGTTCTCCTTTGACATTATAAGGCTGTCCAACCTTCTGATTCCAAACGTTGATTGGGAGTTAATATCTATCTGGCTTCATATCTAAGGAATGCAGACTTCCCATTGTTCGTGGATATCACAACGCAGTAATAGGGACCAAACAATGGCTAAGAGATTTTCCCTTATTTGGCAGTCTAACCATGACTCAATGTTTAGAAGTTTTTTCCCAAGATTCATATCACTGTTTTGAACTGCTTTGGGGTTATTTCAAGTTAAAATAGACATTGTTTTTAGTAAACATGTCTATTAGTTTCCACTTCTTGTTAAGACATGCCTTTCACTTCATTCCCCCCACAGCATAATATAAGAGAAAAGCTGATAGCAAGATACTCAGGTGCCAGTTAGGATTAAATTCCAAAAAGGTCTTTAAATGTGGATCTATGGAATGTCCCCCATTTAGTTACTTAGTGATGAGCAGTGTGACTGGTCTATGATAATCCTAGCAATAATCATCTCAGGGAAGGCAGCACAGGCCCTTCACATTGACCTGACAATGTTCATTTTATCATAGCCTTGTGCTTTTTCTGCTAGTACAATAGTTTATTATGTTATAAGATCTCTACAGAATCCAGAGGTGCTCCCTGATCTAGTGATTTACACATGAGCATTACCAGCAGTCAGGGCCGGATTTACCATTAGGCACAGTAGGCATAAGACTAGGGGCGCCTGAGGTTGGAGGGGCGGCTGTCAATCTCCTCCCACCAATCTAACCCCTTTATAGTCTATTTTCTTTCCCAAAAAAGAGAAAATGGGTGTGGTTTGGGAGTGTGGTCTGTGTTTAGGGGTGGGGCTAAGGGCCTCAGGCTCTTTGGACCAACAGGCTCCTCAAGTGTAAATCCGGCCCTGCCAGCAGTACACAATACTGCACATGGGTATGGACCCTGCCTGCCTATATGCAACATAATCAAGGAAAGGCGAAAGGGCAAATTACTGTGGTACAAAATTAATCTTTATTAAAAACCCATATAGAAACCCCGTCAGGGTATTCACTTTGCACATTTCATGGGGGTCCCACTTCATTAGAAGCTAAAAACACAGATGTCCCGCCACCATATTCAAATGAGTGATTAGAAAGGAAGGCATTCCCTCCTTTTAAATATGGTGGCGGGACATCTGGGTTTTTTTATGCATTTTCTCTGTATGCTTGTATGCTCATGCATGCATGTTAGTGCATTATTTGGGTTAAAATGTCAATAAATGCAAATGTTATTGTACTAAATGCTCCTATATGAAAATTAAAGTCCTTGCTATTTTTTTACCAATGTATGTGGTAACGCAAGGAAATGCTTCTAGAGACAACTAAGCCTTGCAGTACAGATTTAACAATACATTTAATACATGGTTGGGGTTTTCTTTTTGAAGGTGAGTCCCTTTAAATAAGCAGCTTTACATTGTTTGATCAGTGACAATGCTGTACAGGACAGCCTGTTGCTTTCTATTGCTTGCAGCATGGAGTTTTATTATCACTGGAGAATTCCCCTTCTCCTGTACATAATGACAACTGTATTTAACTGTAATCATTTATATTTTAGCATAACACACATGGAGTTTTACATTTACCCTAGAGCTGCATTAGTTTGCCTTAGTAATGAATTTGACTATGTTCCCTCAGACAGCCATAGGTGGATTCATCAATAGTTACTAGAACGTCAGAGGACACACAGTCCTCCCTTTAAGACTTGAAGAAAAGACTTTTAGTCTAAGTTCAGAAAGGGTTTTCCACAGTGAGAACGGTAAAACTACAGTATGGAACTGTCTTCCATTGGATGTGGTGGTGGCAGGTTCATTGGATAGTTTCAAAAGAAAGCTGGATGAGTTTCTGCAAACAAGAAATGTTGCAAGTTACTGGTATTGATACATAAAGTAGAGTTGATCCAGGGATATTTCCGATTGCCACTTGGAGTCAGGAAGGATTTTTTTCCCCTTCAGAATAGTTTTTTTTTTTGCCTTCCTCTGGATCAACAGTTAGGCAGGAAATGTGGGTATTGCTGAGTAGGTTGGACTGGATGGACTCATGTCATTATTCAACCTTAAATACTATACTATCATCACCGTTTATCATCACAATGGGGAATTATCCATATTCCATTATATTCACTTCTCTAAACAATCTAGCTAAACCCATAACAGTTTCTGACAGGCTATAGGCACTTGATGAACTGAAATGTCAATAGTAATTGTCCTGTTTGTGCAGGGAAGGCACTATCTGGAATGCTGGAACACTTACTCACATTTACAAAATCTGACACTTCACATCAACATGAAAAAAATAGTACCGTATTTATAGAATAAATGTAATGATTTCACTGAGCAATGTCCTGCTGTATCAGTGCTTAAAGCTTGATGTCTGCAGAATACTAAGCAAAAAGGTAGCACGGTGGCTCAGTGGTTAGCACTGATGCCTTGCAGTGAATCCACCATTGGACACCCTGATGCATACTGATTGTAAGTGGTTTTCTGTGAATGTGTAGTTGTATGTGTCAAATAAATGTGCTCAGATTGTAAGCTCTTCGGGTCAGGGCCTGATGTGAATGAATATATGTATGGAAGATGTTGTTGCTTTCTCTTCCTGTGAAATAAGATATATTCTCTATCTAGATGTTTTCAAAACACTTTCAAATTCTGTATAAAAAGGATAGTTCATCCTTTCTGAAATATACACTGTAAGTAAATAAGTATTCCCTTAGGTGCTTCATTAGCCTTTACCCATGTGGCTATTCACAATGTGCTGTGTGATTGTTTGCAGCATTGTGAAGGAATAACTATCCTTTATGACAATACTACAAATGAGCGTCTCATGTGACATACATAGTCAGATAGCTGTGAGATCCTTAACTACCCTCTGTATCAACAGTTGCCCTGAAGCCAAACTCTGAATCCCAGGTAAAATCTAAAAGGCATTTGCCTTCTTTTTTAGGAAATATAACTTACCAATGACTGTTAAAATATTATTTTTATTGTGGATTTATATAGCGCCATACATTACATGTATACATTCACATCAGGCCCTGCCCCGAAGAGCTTACATTCTAAGAACATTTATTTGACACATACAAGTATCAGTATGTGGGGGAAACTGGAGTGCCCAGGAGGAAACCCACGCCAGCACGGGGAGAAGATACAAACTCCTTGCAGATGTGTCCAAGGATGGAATTGAACTCAGGACATCACTGCAAGGTATCAATGCTGACCACTGAGCCAAATATACTGTTTTATACTGCCACAATTTTTTTATACATTTTGCCAATCTATATATTTCTACTTTATACTTACAGTATATACAATTACAATCTTCCAAAAGACCTTTATTCATGGCCAAGAAATTCTCTTTCAGTTTGTTCCATTCTTGTGCATGCACACAAAGCCTAAATGCTCTCTTGTGAATGAATGGGGTAACGTATGGATTTGCAGCTTGTTAAAGAGGGGAAGACATAATCTTAGCAACGCAATATATCAAATATGCATGTGCTATACTATTTTATTTGTCTGCTTGGCTCCAGTTTTCATTGTTATTAAAGGGACTGTCCACCCCTCTCTACAAAAATTTATACATTGTACATTACCCCCCAAAACCTGGAGATCGTTTTATAGAAAAGCTTTAAATCTGCTGCCAGACTGATATATTATGCTTACAAGCTCCTCGATCCACCGCCACTTCCGGTCTCCTCACTCTGTCTCCACTACGGCTGCTCTGTTCTTTTTCTGTTCTTGAGCAGCCGCAGTGGAGACTGCTCCGGGAATGGCAGTCAGTGATTGGCCGTGACGTCACTGTCACAGCCAACACTGACTGCCTTACCCGGAAGTGCAGAACTGCGACGGTGGATCAAGGAGAAGCATGTAAGTATAATATCTCTGTCTGGGAGCTTTTCTATAAAACAATCTCCTGCTTTTGGGGGGTATTCTACAAAACATCGATTTTAGTAAAGAGGGGTGGACATTCCCTTTAAGGCTTTTGTCATGACCAGCTTAACGTATATTTAGTATGCTCTGTATTGACTGCATATCAGTCCTGTATCTATAAATAGCAGTGATCACCCGTGAATATATTTGGGTTGCGCGGAGGGACTGGTAGGGATCAGTACCTAACTGGGACCTTACAATATATATCTGCTGCACTCCATGATTCCACTAGCTTTAATTGTATTTTATCCTGGGTACGCCCAGAGTTATTTGTGTGTCTAGATGTGGTTGTCTTATGGGGCAGTGTTTTATATGTACTATTCATTGTTTATATTAAAGTTTAAGTTTGGGTTTATACCGATAACTCTGTACGTGTTCTATTTTATATACCCCAATTTTTGATGTATAATTATTTCCTCTTAGCTATGCTGTATGAGTGCCTCCTATTTCTGAAGTTTAAAGTGTGTACTTTTCCAGTTTATGGGTATTTGGTAGTAATGTGCTTAGATTGTAAGCTCTTCTGGGCAGGGCCCGATGTGAATGTATAAATGTAATCATGAAGCATTACAAAAGATGTTGGTTATATAAATCCATGATAATAATAATGGGTGACCAAGGCCCGTACCAGTGTCTCTCTACCGCCAAGTCGACTTTAAAAATACTGTACAGCAGAAGCAAGAAAAGCTGCTCTAACCTCCCATAAAATCCCAAAAATATATCTTTTGGACAGCTTTTTAGAGATTCACCTGATAGCTAATTTTTATACTTGGGATTCAGATCCTTAATGCAGTTGTTTGTTTTCTCTTTGCTGAATTCTGATTGGTTCAGGGCATCACTTTGGTTTTGGACACTGTTTCAATAAATAAACTATCTTGCAGTGGACTGTTAGGATCATATATGACAGGGCCAATCCCTCTAAAAATATTACAAAAATGACAGAACATTTGACAAACCTTAGAAAGCTCTGCCCTATGCACCCAATGAGAAATGGAAGGGATACAATGGC
This sequence comes from Hymenochirus boettgeri, assembly GCA_019447015.1. Taxonomy (NCBI): domain Eukaryota; kingdom Metazoa; phylum Chordata; class Amphibia; order Anura; family Pipidae; genus Hymenochirus; species Hymenochirus boettgeri. The sequence continues at coordinate 354,439,322 of CM033469.1, read as the reverse complement.
CCTGCATAAATTGCCTGAAATTAATGTTTAAGCAGACACTTTTTCTTGATTACTAGTAACTAAACCATGTAATCCCCTGTTACATTGGCAAAAGCAGCCACTAACATAATTTTGTTTACCACCAATCACCCCAGATATGGAACTCAAACAGTGAATAAACCAACGTGAATTCAACATGCCATATATATACTCGAGTACAAACCGAGGTTTTCAAGCTGTAAAATCAGCCTGAAAACCTGACCTCGGTGTATACTCAAGTCAGTAACTTACTCGCTCCCTGTAAGATGCACCGGCTGACACCACTGCCCGGCACCGAGTAGTGACGTCAGCCGACGCTTCAGTACAGGGAGCGCGGGAGCTAAAGTAAGTTACTACAGAGGATGCCCAAAATAGGATGCCAGAGAAGCCAACAGATGCCAGAGAAGCCAACCGAATGAAGCAAGCCCACAGATGGAAGCCTACAGGAGTTACTGAACTTGGTGGGAGGGTGAGGGTGCAGAATAAAGCAGTTGTAGTTTCCAAACAGCTGGAGTTCCAAGGCTTTAGTTTAAATGGACAGCATATTTCTCAAACAGTAATAGCCATATCCAGTATGGCTATTACTTTATGGTAAATATAATGTCCATTTAAAGGGCAACTGAAGCCTCAAAACAATACAGAATCAGAAGGAGGATGGTATCTATTGTTGCCTTCTGATTCTGTATTGTTTTGAGGCTTAAGTTGCCCTTTAAAAGAATTCCCATACAGTAGTCCCATACGGTAATAGCCATACTGGATTTGGTTATTACTGTATGAGATTACTGTATGGGAATTCTTTTATGCATTTAAAGGGCAACTAAAGCCTCAAAACAATACAGAATCAGTAGGCAGTAGTGGTCATAATTTCTACCCTCGGTTTATACTCAAGTCCATCACTTTTACTAGTTTTTTAAGGTAAAAATAGGTACTTCGGTTTATACTCGGGTCAGTTTATACTAGAGTATATTCACTTAGGCGCAATAATCCAAAAATACTTGCAGGCAGATCATCATAACGGGTGTAAGGTCTTGAAAAGGCCACTTGTATATTTTCAATATAATCAATTGGTTAGCTGACCGAATAACTATAATGTATTATTCAACCACATATGCACATTACATGGTATCAGTTATTCCGTCACTTCTAAGATAGATAATGACCAATGGGGGACTTTGGAAAGGACTCCCACAATCCCAACCAAACAAACCACATTTCACAACCATAGTATTTCAGAAAAAATATAAAAGAATAATATCTGTTGTATTCAATTAGATCAACTGGACTTGAAGTTTAGTTCTTGAAGACGTTTCGCTTGTTATCCGACTGGCTTTCTCAATTCAGAATGACTTGTACAAGAATCTGTGGCAATTACGTACCCTGGAAAATCCCAATTAGCATATCACAGCCAAGTGTTAAGGGTGTGATGAGATAGTGGCTAAGAGGTGTTATAGGAATGCCTAGAGTAAGGGGTCAAAACAGCATTGTACATGGCAGACAGATGGTGTCGAACCCCCCCCACCTCTATTCAGATCTATTAGATTTGATCTAATTGAATACAACAGATATACCATGACCTGGATGAATGAGAACCTTCACAAGCATTTAAGAATAATACATTTTTTTATATAACTATAGGAATGCACAAAGGACTGACAGTATAGTAAGGCTTTCAAGAGAACCCAATCTACCCTTGCCTACTGCCTGTCAATCTGAGAAATCGTCCCCAATATATTACATCTGCATCCCTGGAATCCTGCTCCAGCAGTAAATGCTGTACCAGGGTTAATTACATTTTAATCTCATACAATACATATTATTGTTCTTGTTATTGTTCTGGAGGCAGGACTTGCTGAGGAATAGCCGGGAAAGTAGGAGCTGTGATCCCACCTTTCCTCTATGTGTTAGGGTGAGTCTTGTGTAGTGGGGGCAGAATGAGTAAGATGATGGATGAGAGGAGGTTCAAGCACAGAAAGCGAGTTAGGGAATTACACTAGCTTAGGTAAGATGTAGAATTGATAAGATACCTGTTGAATATTGTTAATATATTTGTTATTTTTAATATGCTAATTTATATAATATACTGGAGAAGAGCTTTATAACATTATAATAATATTGTTGCTTATTTAAAAATGGTAATTTAAGTAAAGGATGCAGTGGGCTTTTTCAACCAAATTACTGGTGAGTCGTTTTATTTCAGGGGTCAATGAAGGGTAAAGTGGGTAAGGTTTGGAATGGATGGGTGAGATAGAGTGGAAGAAGCGACCAAAAGTCGACTATGCCCTGTCAAGGCAAGCTGCACACTTTGGAGTTATTGGAACCAATGGAATCATTACAACATGGGGGGGTCAATCCTTTATATGGCAGGCCAATGGGCACTGACCAAGCCTCCTGTTCCCTGCAAGCAGACAGTTAAAAGAAAGTTTGACATTGAGTAGGTTGATGAATTTTCCCCTCAAAAAATATCCATATTGAAATTTACAATAGATATTGCAGGGTGAATTTTATACAGTTGGAAAAATAAATAATGTGTACATGGCAGTTCATTAAACATTTAATTGTGTTTGCATTATCTGTAACTTTCCTCATAGGGGGTCACAGTTCGCCCAATCCTGAGCCTAGTCCTGCCCTGTAAACAAAATCAGCCCCACAAATATTTTTTGGGGCTTGTCAAAATTCCGTGTGATCAACAACAACAATATTGATCCGTGTATGGCCACCTAGTGACAGATCCTGCACCATCAAGGATTTCCAATAAATACAATTTGGGGTTCACACACTTCTCTCTTTCCATCTCTCCATATGCGGCTTGAAATAAACAACACCAACCATATGTTAAACTGTGAACAGGTAACTAGGTAGGTACACACACCATAAACACAGTGACTTACCTGCGGAGAGAGTCAACCTGAGATGGTCCTATCAGTAAAACTGAACTGATAAAAGTGGATGGATCCCAATACAGTCCAGGGTGGATACAGTGTGACCCCCCCTCCCTCAGACTTAAACAGCAGCCAGGGGCAGTGGAGCTGTACAGTGAGTTTATCCCCTTAAGTCTGTCAGTCCTCCATACAGTCAGGGAATCCTACACTCCTTGGGGCTCCTACCAGGATCCTGCTGCAGCTACAACACTGACACTGACCGGCTGACAAACTTGGATCCTGTTGTGACTGAGCGAGAACTGGGGGGGTGGGGAATCAACTAAGCCCCTCCCAGTTTGTCTGACAGGGATCTGTCCCACCCACTGGGCGGGTGTGGAACCTATGCGTCTGGTAGAGCTGCCTGCCAGTAATTACAGACAGTGGGAAGGGGAGGGGTCGTTTAGGATGTTACTGGTACACACCTGACGATTGATCAGAATGCGGACGATCTATCTTATATCTAGTAAAGGCAAACATACACATGCAATTTCCACCGCAATGTGCCAAAAGATCACATTGGTATCTGTCAGTACATTGCGAAGGGAACTTTCACACACTGAACCGACCGATCCCCATAAGTGATATTGGTATCGTGCTACCATATTATGTATTATATGTATATATTATAACGCTTATGCGTTTTCATGCGATATTGTGTGTTTTTTTGCGTGTTTTTTGTGTGCGTTAGGCTGAGGCCACACTACAACGCACAGGAATCGCGCACAAAATCGCGAGCGTTATCGCACGCGATAGTGTGCGCTTTTCTTGTGCGTTCGCCTTTGCGTTCGCGTTTTGCGCATGCGTTTTTGCCATTTCGCGTTATGGAAACGCTGCGTTAACGCACCAAAAATGGTGAACGCATGCGTTACCAAAACGCGAACGGACGCGCAATCGCATGCGCATCGGAAATTGCGGGAATTTTTGCGTTCCCGCGATTTCCATTTTAGCAAAAATCGCGTGCGCAATCGCGAGCGCGAAACGCGTGCGCAAACGCGCTAGTGTGGCCTAGCCCTTACTCTGCGCTTCAATGCGTCTGCGTTTTCTTTTCTAAAGATTGTGGGAACATCGCACACAAATGCGCATTCCAACAGTGTACAAAGTGTTAGTAGGCAATTTTCTCAATACTTCCATTGACTTGTATTGATGTCCATTGGGCTCCACAACCAGTGGCGTAACTACTGCCCCCGCTACCAGGGGGGCACGGACGGTAGTAGGGCCCGCCACAAGCCCAGCACTTCGCCACTGATCAGCTGTTTTTAAACAGCTGATCGCACATATGAATGAAACATACTTGTGATCAGCTGTTTAAAAGACTGGACCTGAACTTTCTAAAGTTCGGGTCCTGCCTTTTAAACAGCTGATTGTGTGTATGTTTCATTCATACGAGCGATCAGCAGTTACACCCTTATCCACAACACTTAAAAATGCGTGCAGCTGGGCGTTAACGCAGCGGTATTCAACACAATGCACTAGTAGGAACAGGACACATTGTATTGTATTGAAAAATTAAAGCCCCTGCGTTATCGCCTACCATATGCGTTGCGTTACAACGCTAAAAAACGGTGTAAATATCTAATATACTAAATGAGAGTTTTCAGCTGTGGACGTTGGACCCATTTGCTTGCACTGTCCATGTGACACAGGTGTGTGCGCGTGCGTCATGTAGGAGAGGGTGTGCACATGCATCGTGCAGGAGAGGGTGTGCCCGTGAGGCAAGGGGATGATTCTGAACAGAACCAGGGGTTTGCTAGTTAACAATAAACATGGCATTATCCTGAAATAAGACAGATGCACATAGGGTGGTAGGTACAGTAGGTTAATATAGGCAGACACACAGATGCTAGAACAGTTGACTGAACAGCTAGCTAGACAGAATGGATAGATAGAAAGAGAGGTAGATATATGATAGCTTAAGCTAAACATACACAGGCAAATGTTCTTCCCATTGGATTTCGAATAGAATGATCGGAAATCCGATTGTAAGAAGCGGTTGATCTTCCCCTGTGAAGATGGGGTCCCCGATCTTTGTTTTTCCAATAAACCACTTGATATAGTTGACCAGTCGAGCTGAAAAAGGCATACAAGGGATTTTTGGTAATTTACACTCAAAATATCAATCCCTTGTATAGGGGGCTTTATTGCTAAGCAAATAAGCGCCCCTCTTGTTGCAGCATTATATAACAATGAAAGTTATCTATCTAGATAGACCCAATAAAAAGGTCAATATTTCAGCTGTATTGTTATTGCATATTTCTGTGTATTTAGTGCGTTATGTGTTACGTAATGATGTACGCACAATATATACACACATTGCAAAAAATTAAATACAGTAAGCGCAGGTGGTGGACTTTATGTGAAGCAGGCCAAGGCAAGCAGCATTCAGCAGTTTATTGTGTGTGCCCAGGTGGGTGTTTAAGAGGGGTCGCAAGGTGCCAATAACAAATCTTGCAAAGGGTGCTATTTATCCTCCTAAACCCCCCAAACTGCAATAGTTAGAAAATCTGAACACTAACCTGAAATGCTGCACCCTGAAATGTCCTGTTGCCTTTGATTCTGCTTCCTGTTTTTTCCAGTTAGCAACTGTTAGTCATGGATATGAGAATTGACATCACAGACAATGACTGAATGCTAGCTGACTAGCATGCTCAAGCTCATAACCAGCTCACTAAATTACTGAAGGGGGCGTGAAAAAATAGAGCTGTTAACATACACTACCCCTTTCTACGAGGCATACAGGAGCATAGCAGACATAAGCTAACAATTCCAGAGAGCAAGGTAGAATATCTTTGTATATTTTAAAGGAGTTGTTTTTTCTGTCATTATGAGGGTGGAGTTGTCTGTTAAAACCACTGTCTAGATAGTATGAATGAACTCCTATTAACATAACCACATGGTATACAGCCTGTGAGTAGCCTGTCAGTCCAGCATGTGCCTCTGAAATCACAAGTACAGACATAGGGGATTTACAATGTAAAAGGAGAAGAGAAATTCTCATTCCTCTATGGTTTGTTTATAAAATAAATCATTACAACATCACTCTGTGATCTCATAAAACGACACAGAAGAAAAAAACGTTAAAGAATATTCCCCATAAGCATTGTCAGTGTAAAATGAAATCCAATTAATAACAGGAAAGGAAATTCCTTCACTTCATTATATATACATTGGGAGACTTTCCAGGAGATGCTCTCAAGCACTTGTCCCATAAACATTCCCTACCCATGCATTGTTTAGTTACTGAAGAATTAAAGCAAAGTTATTATCCGTCATAATCTGAATATATCTCCCAGAAACCAGTAAACAACAAAATACAACTCTAGTAAACAGCTCAATTGAACACCCTTAAGAGAATAGACCCACTTCAACACCTCATTCCCTGAGCAGTACTCATGGTGAGGACCTAAAATGCTAGTTCAGTGGAAAATATCATTACTTTTAAATTCTTAGTTTATATTATGCATACCTAGTGATTCTACATATTCTCTTCCATTCTGAAAAATATAGGTGAATTTATATCCCTTGCTTTTCTCTGCTGTTGACATTAGTGAGCTGACATTTCAGGTTAGAGTCCTGCGCGGGTCTAATTTTCTACTGTCCACAACTTATACCTTCACATGGGCCTCTACTATCCCCAACTTATACCTACCCATGGGCCTCTACTGCCCCCAACTAATACCTACACATGGGCCTCTACTGTCCCCAACTACCTACACATGAGCCTCTACTGTCCCCAACTTATACCTACACATGGGTCTCTACTCTCCCCCAACTTATACCTACCCATGGGCCTCTACTGTCCCCAACTTATACCTACATATGGTCCTCTACTGTCCCCAACTACCTACATATGGGCCTCTACTGTCCCCAACTTATACCTACCCAGGGTCTCTACTGTCCCCAACTTGTACCTACACATGGGCCTCTACTGTTCCCAACTACCTACACATGGGCCTCTACTGTCCCCAACTTATACCTACACATGGGCCTCTACAGTCCCCAAATTATACCTACCCATGGGCCTCTACTGTCCCCAACTTATACTGTCCCCAACTTATACCTACACATGGGCCTCTACTGTCCCCAACTACCTACACATGGGCCTCTACTGTCCCCAACTTATACCTACACATGGACCTCTACTGTCCCCAACTTATACCTACACATGGACCTCTACTGTCCACGTCTTATACCTACACATGGGCCACTACTGTCCCCAACTTATACCTACACATGGGCCTCTACTGTCCCCAACTTATACCTACACATGGGCCTCTACTGTCCCCAACTTATACCTACACATGGGTCTCTACTGCCCGTAACTATCTACCCATGGGCATGTTTTAAATTTATCTGCAACTGTTTTCTTGTTGATCTGTGACAGGTTTAAAAACTACAACTCCCAGCATTCACTCTATAGCCAAGGAATGCTGGGAGCTATAGTTTTTTTTTTTAATATCTGGAGATCTACTGGTTACCTATCCATGATTTTAGATTTATATCCTGCAGAATATACATTTCAGTCTTCACCCACTGCCTAAACTTGCATTATGGGAGACAGTAAAAGTTACAATGAGCACATACAATAACAGCTGCAGTGAAATATAGGTGTAGATATATATGCTATTTTGAAGACTACAACTCCCAGCATTCCCTGTTTGCACTCTGCTGCACTCTTGGGAGTTTTAAATGTCATCTGGGGGTCAACATACCTGCTGTAGTTATAGCTGAACCTCATCAAGTGGTAAATGGTTATTATCATCACTAGAATCATCCACATCCCCAGGGGTCCTTCTAAGGTTTCTGCTGCCTGAGCCAAGCTTTATTGCTTTATTGCTTTTTGTGGGCCGCTGCCATATTAGAATGAGACAAATGCCTCACTCTGCCTAATAGTAGATGTGGCCCTGCACATCCCATAGATCATTATGGCCAGAAGGATTTACAAAGACCAATGAAATTACATGTCATCTGTTTCCATGCAGCCATGTGCTCTGGTCTGCATAGGTGCTTGTTACTTTGTTCTATGGGAGATTGCTACTTTGCTGGTTCCGACTGTTAAACAGAAGTCAGTTTAATCCCTGCCTTTCCAGTCACTCCAGCATTTAGTGCTAGGCCACACTTTTGCACTTTTTTGTGTTTGCGAATGCGTTTTTTCTGTTCGATGCGTTTTTCTATATCTAATGAAAAAAATGCATGCGCAAACGTAACAAAATCGTACATGAAATCGCAATCGCATTCCGTGTGCAATTGCATTTCTGGTGCAGTGTGGCCGTGCCCTAACTGATTTTATACCCAGCGATCTCTGCAAAACTTACCCAGGCACTACAAGAGATTAAGTTCAACATAGCTGTCTGTATATTAGGTATCCAACCCCTCCTGGGAGCCACGGGAGTCTCCCAGAATTTTGGGGTGGTCTCCTGCACTTACACAAGACCACCCCAAACTCCCGCAGCCCAAACTTGCCTGTAGCCTCCAGAATGACAATTTTTGCCTACCACGCCCCTAACCACGCCCCTTCTGTGACGTAATTTACATCATGCACCACATCCCACCCCTGCTCCGCCCCTTTGGTGACGTCTTTGACGTCATGTCATCCCATCACACCCTCTTCCCCACCCTGCTCGGAAGCCACTTTCGGCAGGGTGGGGTGTCTGGTATTCCTATCCACAATGGCACATAAACCATTGTGTATAGGATAACTAAATATTTACCAAGCCAAAAACATTATAAGAGCTTTTGCATCTACATATATTTGCCCTTTATCTGCCATAGTGTGATTGAGTGTAAGGTGCTATACACACTGCACATTGTCCTGGATGGATAACAATGTATTCTCAGTTTCAGTTATTACAGACAGATCTCTCTTCATAGATAGGAAAAAAAATATATATTTTTTTATATTTTTTTGTTTCCTTTTATTAGAGACTGGAATTCAAACTCAATGCATGTTACCATAACCCGACCCGCAAAGCAGCAGTTACCACGCGGGTACCCCACCCGATGCAGGACTCTATTTCAGGATCTGTAACGCTCCTTCTTCCCAGAATGCACACTACCTTGGAATCTTCCTAACAGTAATTTCTACTGATTGGCTGTTCGATTTCCCAATTATCGTTTGTGTGTATGGCCAGCTTAAGACCATAACAGTCTCTTTAAGGGGTCCTGCAAACAGGCAGTCAGTATTTCTAAAGCATTTATTTCTACATGCCTTTCACGCTCAACTGCCAATCTATTTACAGCCTACCGATTCCCGCAACCTTATGTCTCACCCCAGTGGCGTAGCTAGAAATCGCAGGGCCCCATAGCAAGATTTTAGATGGGGCCCCTCAACTCACAACTGGTGCAGTTCAACCCAAACTGGGCATGTCCACCCTCCTAAGAAATTTTTACATCACATATTTCAGCTCCACAAACCCCATTTTATTTTTACGTTTACCTTTCAAAGATGCTCCCAGGCTCAGATATTCTACTTATAAACCCCCCGACCCATCGATGGTGTGGACATGCCTCCTTTGATGCTGTTGCGAGCTGGTTGGTTTTGAGCATGCACAGTAGCAGAGCAGACTCGTTCTGTAACGGCATCAGCCATTGGCCGTAATGTCACTATCAGGGATGAAGAGAGGAGCCATGGTTTTGTAAGTAGAATATCTGAGGGGGTTTGTGGGACTGAACTACTTGTGGTGGACATGTCTGTAGGGGACCTGGTAAGGCCCCCTTTGGCTCTGGGCCCCATAGAAATCGCTATGGTGATCCCTACACCCTTGTCTCACCCCCATATCCTCTAGACTGCAAGCTCTTTGGACAGGGTCCTCTTTCCTATTGTATCATGGTATTGCTGTAAGAATACCATTCTTTGGGCATTCAGAATGAAGTGGCATCCTGGTTTCTAATTTGTATAGAGAAGATACTGCACACCCTGGGCACTAGCATGTGCCTCTAGTTAGTTTCCTGGTGATGCTGGTCACTGGAACGTTCTGCCACGTCTTAGGTAAGATCAGTATAGGAAATGATGACCGCACACATCCATTAGTGCAAAGGGTCCTTAACCCATTTATTCAAAGTGAAACAACCAAACGGATAACGTTTCGGGGGGCCTAGCCACCCTTCATCAGATGGTTTCTATCCAATCTCTCTGACAGAACTTACTCTGTATCTTATGCTAGCAATACCTCTTCTCCGGTTCCTCTTGGCGTGGGGGTCCCGCAGGGGTCTGTTCTTGGACCCTTATTGTTCTCCCTCTACACTATTTCCTTGGGAGATGTTATTACCTCTTTTGGCTTCAATTATCATTTATATGCAGACGATACACAAATCTTCTTGTCCACCCCTACGCTAACTCCTGACATCCAATCACGTGTCTCCGACTGCCTCCTCGCCATCTCCTCCTGGATGTCTCAACGCTACCTCAAATTAAATCTTTCTAAAACCTGGTCCTGTCCCATCTTTCTATATATATCTATATGTGATAAATCTAGCCTTACATCCTACCTATCTGGTAACCAGCACAGTATATGGTATCTATATATCTATATATGATAAATCTAGCCTTACATCTACCTATCTTGTAACCAGCACAGTATATGGTATCTATAATCTATATATGATAAATCTAGCCTTAACATCCTACCTATTGGTAACCAGCACAGTATATGGTATCTATATATCTATATATGATAAATCTAGCCTTACATCCTACCTATTGGTAACCAGCACAGTATATGGTATCTATAATCTATATATGATAAATCTACTTACATCCTACCTATCTGGTAACCAGCACAGTATATGGTATCTATATATCTATATATGATAAATCTAGCCTTACATCCTACCTATCTGGTAACCAGCACAGTATATGGTATCTATATATCTATATATGATAAATCTAGCCTTACATCCTACTATCGGTAACCAGCACAGTATATGGTATCTAATATCTCTATATGATAAATCTAGCCTTACATCCTACCTATCTGGTACCAGCACGTATATGGTATCTATATATCTATATATGATAAATCTAGCCTTACATACTACCTATCTGGTAACCAGCACAGTATATGATTGTTTTATTTGCACTGCATATGTCTCACTCTAGCACTTATACCAATTTCATTGTATCTGTGTGTTACCCACCTAACTAGATTGTAAGCTCTATGGGGCAGGGACCCCATTACCTCTTGTGGCAAAGCTTCTATTTATATGTTATATATTTATATACTGAACTATCTATGTATTTATCCCCCTTGTATGACTTTATTGTAGTTTAACACTGTACAGCGCTGCGTCCCCAAGTGGCGCCATATAAATAAACATATACATACATACATAGAAAGAAAAGTGCGAGCAGAGGTGTCTTACCGGAAAAGGAACATGTCTGTTTCCAGATTTAACGCTGAACATTTCCACCATATTTACTAGCCTCCCTGACACAGTTTACATTTATTTGTCCCTTTACTAATAAGTGTTAGCAGATGTTTTGGTTTATTACATTTTTTAAACTACCCAAAACGAATTCTAAAGAATCAAATGTTTCAGATATAAAGGTCCAGGAGAACCACGTCAGAAACGGCAAGGAAACCGTTCAATCGCCTTGTTTTATTTGGCAGATTTCCAAGTCAGTGAAATTTAGTATGGACACCGAATCCTGCCCAGGTCACTCTGTAAATACAGTTCAGTCATGTGGAAGACTGGTTTGGTGGGTTTTTATCATCCAGAGCATCACAGCAGTGCAGGAGCAAAGTGATTCACACAGGTCCTCCCTCACACAGTAGCTGTATACTAACCTCACAATACACCATAGACTGTAGGGGAATGTCTTCTAGCCAACCAGCTAGGATGGGGATGTAAATGTTTAGCCATCCTTAAACAGATTAAAGATGATAACCAGCATCTCTAGTCAGGTGCATATATTTATATTAGCAAATCACGTTAACTCTTCTATAGCTGCCTCATACACATGCAACTTCTCTAGCTAATTCACATCAGATTCCATCGGGAATGCATATATAGTTTACACAGAACGATTGGTTCTTCACCCATGCATGGGGACAATCAACCATGATGCCGATGTTGGAAGTTCGTTGGCATCATTGACAGTTGTTTTTGGTTCCCACACCTTGCAGATACAAAGCAAATCCCACCAGATCCATCTGAATTTGGGTAGTAACAGCCATATTGTATGGCTACCTTAAATACTGAATATCCAGTATTATATAAAAACTATTTGATCCCATTCATATGTTATCAGTTTAGAAAAGTTAGAAATTGTAGTTTATGTAACATTTAGGAGTCTATAAATAACCCCACAGTATCAGTGATTAGCGATACTGCCGTAATGTAACGCCACGGTTACTAATTGTTACCAGTATTTCACGGCTGCAGCATTTTGTTAACATGCATCATAAACTACTGCAAAGCTATTTAAATGAATTAAAGTCCCCAGAACTGTTGCCAATACAGATAGGTAAGTAAACTAATAAAAGTAGCTGGGCACACCAGTCTTACAACATTACTACAATGTGTTTATTGTGATGTTTCGGCACACTGTCTGTGCCTTCTTCTTTTGTCTGAAGATGGCACAGATCGTGTACCGAAACGTCACAATAAACACATTGTTGTAATGTTGTAAGACTGGTGTGCCCAGCTACTTTTATTAGTCTACTTACCTATCTGTATTGGCAACAGTTCTGGAGGCACCCAGGCACTCTCTCAGTGCTATCATTGGTTAAAGGTGTGCATGATCGTTACTTCTATTCCCCACATATTTAGGGTGCCAATGAAAGTCTATGTACCGGTAAAAGTGCAGTGCAAAAATATCTTATAATTTAACCTCACACCTAAAGCAATCTCCTCTATTTCATATATGGTCTGAACATTTTTATTTTTTAAATTCATTTTTTGTTTCTGTGCCACAATCTTGGTTTTGACCTTTGTACTGCCTGTTCTAGCCTCCTTCCACTGGGGCCACTGTTCTGACTCTATGTCAGTGTAGCAGTGCTCAATGGTGTACCTTTAGGTCTAGGCCCCGCTGCAGCATATTTCATAAGTCAAGTTTTGCAATACCCAATAGCATTTTATATATAACGCAGACATCCCATCCTATCAGTATTCATATCCTGGACACACCCCGGGACCCCTCCCCGGGCCCCCATTGCCCAAAGCTGCCATTTATGCGCATACACACAACAGCCCCCACCCCTGAAATTTAATGCCGATTTGAGCATCTTGCCTCATTTCTGCTGCCCTCCGCCTCCCTTTCCAAGCAGTTTTTGCCCGTGAGTTCTGGGTCATGCAGGAGTTTGTGATGCTCTTTTGTACAGTATGTGTGGAACCTTAGAGACTCCTGAAACTGCCGGGAGAGGTGGGATACTCAATAATGTAAAATACGGGAAGTAGGACCCACTGAGTGCATTGTGATCCGTTGCATATCACGCAATCACCATTTTGGTCTGTTTCTGTCCAAATCGCACTTAATACAAGTCCGCTTGAAGGGCATGTCCACCCCCAAAACTATAATCCCCCCCACTACTGGCCCCTATTGTGTAGTGTAGTGTAATCCTTACCTCACATCCCAGCTCCATCTGGTTCTTCTGCTATCCCCCCTAAAGTCCCAAAAACTGCCCACCAGGAGGATAGCAGAGTCCATATAGGACTCTGCCTCCTACCTGGCCTCCGGGAGAAGTTTGGCATGCGTACTGCAGCCCTTCTCCCCCTCCCTCCCTCTCAGGATTCCCTCCCCCTAGCGTAAAACCCTTTAGATATATGATTCCCCCTTGTCCCCCCAACCCCAACCGCTCCATTTTTATTCTTAGAAAGTGTCCCAAACTTTACTTACCTTCCCTCTTTCCCCCGCCGCAATGAACTCCCGGCAGCCGCGTCCGTGATTGGCTGCCGCTCAGCCAATCACAGACGCGACTGCCGGTCCCGCCCCTCTGCTTGCATTTTCTCGCAAGCAGAGGGCCGGCAGCGCGGCGAAAGGGAAAGAGGGGAGGAAAGTAAAGTTTGGGGAACTTTCTAAGAATATAAATAGAGCGGTTGGGGCTGGGGGGACAGGGGGAATCATATCAAAAATTCTTTTTAAGGGTGGACATACCCTTTAAACCAAAAATATATTTTTTTAACAAATTAAATACAAATTAAATTTTTTTAAATAATTAAATACTGCGTTACTATACCCTACACTGAATATATCCAAATTCCTTTACAATAGACTAAAAAAAATATAAAATACTGTACATTTCAGGAGAGTTCAGCATTAAGAATATAGGTGCAACACGACAGGAACATTTGCATTGCCAAGTTTACCCTATGACACAGACCATGTGACCACTGCCGACTAAAAATTAGAAAATGAAGTAAAATAATAAATGTTTTGACCCATTATCACCCATTATCTGGAAGGTTTTAAAAGCACAATTAATATTTGAAACCATGGAGCAGAAATGAAACACGCGCGGGGGGGGGGATGGTGTTAAATCTCTAGTAGTTTACATATTGCAAGGGGAAATGTGCCCGTCACTAAATAAGGAAAATGAAGTAACCTTGACGTGCCATGATTCTATAGTAGTGTTGTTCACTTATGCCATGATTCAGTAGGGTGTATCTGTTGTATTCAATTAGATTAACTGGACTTGAAATGTAGTTCTTGATCAAGATCAAGTCCAGTTAATTGAATACAACAGATATACCATGACCTGGATGAATGAGAACCTTCACAAGCATTCAGTAGGGTGGTGCAGTAATGCTGAAGTAACAATGCCAACGACATATTGACATCTGAATAATGCGTCATGTTCCATTAACTGGCACATTAATATCGCAGTATTACCTATACTGATATCAGTCACATTCAGTTACCCTGACAACCATATACAGTATAAAGGGGTCCATACCCACGATCCCCAGTTGTATGATATCTGGATATTCCAACACTGAACAAATGTCAGACAATGTATTGGAGATCAGACTTGCTATAGATTTTTTCCAGACCAATACCAATCCAATGATACTGGGATTGTACAATCGGAATGGCTGTATGGGTCCTGTAGCACAGATGATGGCCAAGGATATATTTGGTACACCATAGTAAATCCTTATTTTATGTTATACATAAGCCCACTCTCTATTATACACTTCAGCTTGTATGTCATTGATATTGCTCAGCTACATAGACACCCTGAAGCTAATGACCTCTTGGCATCGGAATGGATCCCATCCAAAATGCAAACATCTAATAGGATCCAATGGGATTTACTGAATATCACCAATGCTTATGGATACATACAATACAAGAATTGTGGAAGCACTCCAATTAGGCTAATTTTTTTACTTCAATTACGATTAGCAAACTTTTGCATTTCTCATTCTTACACACTGGATCCATTTAACAGGCTCTCTCCCTTCCCCCTCAGCCCTTTGTCTTTTTAAAATGAGGGAAGAGGCCATCCAGTGCTTTATATTAAAGGCAGAGGACCTCCCATTAAAGGGGAGGCAGAGGACCTCCCATTAAAGGGGCGTGTTGGGGGTGCTATTACCTTGACGTGGTTGGAAGGCTTTTCATTCATGTGATCACAGTAAGGGCCTAGGAATGTGCATTGATTATCTTTTCTATGTTTGTATAAATGCTTATGGATAGGTTGTGATGCTGACGAGCTTCCGCCATCTGTTTCACGATCTACTGGGTGAACAGAAAAGATTGTAATGTTAACATATTGGCAAAGAAACGTGACTGGTTCAAGAGAGGTGTTAAGGAGGCCATTTATGTGAAAATAAAGAAACCAAGCCTAAATAGAGGTGGGGGGGGTTCGACACCAACTGACTGCCATGTACAATGCTGTTTTGACACCTTACTCTGGGCGTACCTATAACACCTCTTATCCACTATCCAATCACGCCCTTAACACATGGCTGTGATATGCTAATTGGGATTTTCCAGGGTACATAATTGCCACAGATTCTTGTACAAGTCATTCTGAATTGAGAAAGCCAGTCGGATGACTAGCGAAATGTCTTCAAGAACTAAACTTCAAGTCCAGTTGATCTACTTGAATACAACAGATATACCATGACCTGGATGAATGAGAACCTTCGCAAGCATATTTCCCTTGGATCATTACTGCCGCCCTATACTAAAGTATATTTTGCCGATAGCAATCATGCATGTCTATGGCCTGAACAATTGTTCCTTTGTATGGTCACATCAGCAAACTTATCACCCGATTCCATCGGAACTAGATTACGGTCACATATATGTGGGCACCATAAGGCATTAATGTTGGGTGATGTTGATGGTGGATCTATGTTGTCCACTGAGCATGGATTTTGTTTACTGGCTGCTTCTTTAATTAATTAAAAGTGCAGAGATCCAGGTATAAACCAGCAAGTAATGAACAAAACAGCAGGATGAAGTTTCCGTTAGATACATCCTTAAAGGAGAACTAAACCCAATTGTATATACTCCAGAATTTGAAAACACCCCCCTAAAAACATCAATAAACTATAAAATGCCACTTTAGTAAACTCTGTTAAAGTAAGTCAAAGCCTGTTAAGAACTGGATGAAGTATCTGCGTGTATGTGCAGTGTCAGACCACACCTCCTGACCTCAGTCACATGCTTCCTTGCTTTATCTGTCCTGTAAAAGGATTGGCTAGAGATTATTAATGGGTGTGACCAACTGTAACAAGTTTGTGCCATAGCTAAGGACTGAGCATGTGCAGAACATAATGGTCGTTGACCAAACTGTCTGATACTAGAATGCTGAGAAGTAAAGCACAATGTTATTAAGTTAAATTTCCCAGCGCCTATATCAAAATGAGAGGTAAGACACAGATTACTGGTTTTATATCAAGGTGTTCTGCCTTCTGGTTCAGTGTTGTTCTGTGGCTTTAGTTGCCCTTTAAGAAAAAACACTGAATGACTATTGGCCTTGTGAAAGAAAACAAACCTGAACAGAATTGCATTAAAAGGGTCAGCTTGGAGCGAGAGAATAAAGAGAATATTGCAGCCTATCTGTAAGTTACCACGCCCTGAACATGTGATCAGAACTTCTGTATTTATACTTTAATCTGCAAATTATTTATATTATAACAAAATGGGGAAATAGGTGGTAATGTTTAATAATTAACAACATGGCATCACCTTGAAAACTCCCCTTTTCTTAACTTAAAAGGCATGTCCACCTGCAAAACCGAATTCTCTCCCACTGCTGGCCCCAATGTGTAGTGTATAAAAATCCTTACCATACATCCCTGCTCCAAATGGTTCTCCTGGAATGTCCCTCCAAAGTCTCAGAAAGTGACCACCAGAAGCACTGCATGGAGGGAAATTGTTTCCGCCTCTGAGGCGTCCTCTCAGAGGTTTGTGGCTTGCTCAGTGCAGCCCTCCCGATCCCTGTCATTTTCCCTCTGCCCCTAGTGTTAAATTAAATTTTCTGTAGTGTAGGGCTCTCTCCCCCCAGCCCCAACCGCTATAGTAGTTTCTTTCCAAAACTCCCCCCGATCTTACATTACCTCTTTCCCCGGGCGTTCTCCACTGCTGGCAGCTGCGTCCGTGATTGGCAGGGCCGGGACTGAACGTCAGAGGAGAGAGGTAATGTCAGTACAGATCGGGGGAGATTTGGGAGAAACTACTATAGCGGTTGGTGCTGGGGGAGGGGCCCTACACTACAGAAATTTATCAAAAAGGGGTGGACATGCCCTTTAATAACCTGAACTTATATCTCCTCGACTCTGCTGGACTGGAATTCTTTGTAATCCGCAATATTTGGTAAAGAGAAATATTGAGTAATTACACTTCACGCATGATAATACCTTGATAATGCCATGATAATACCTTGCAGCCTTTGAAGAAGTCGCAGGGCTCCTAAACCTGCCCTTGATAATGCTGAATTTTAAATCAGTTTATCTTCCCAAGTATAGAGTAAGGAAATACCCCAATGACAAGGAATGTTGCTCAACGCTTAAGGCAGAATTTCCTTTCTTTTTAGCTCATGCACAATATTGTTGTCTTGTGTTGGATTTCCTTTGATTGTTCAGCTCTAAATGCAGGAATGCAGATGTGCAATCTCTCCCTCTGCAAACGTCTGTATAGAACACAATAATGAGGTTCTTGGTTACTGTAAACCACATCCTATCATAGCTTATAACAGCCGATAACTGGAGCATTTTACATAAGAGGAAATAACTTAGATTTTTTTGCAACAGGCCATTAATATGGAACTGAGGTTCCCTAGTCAAGCCAAGAAAATGTAGCATTGTTAAGGAGAGGAATAACCCAGTGTTTGACCTATTAGGTGTCTTTTAGCCATCACCACTAGCTAACTAGCTATACACGGGCAGACATTCTTTCCATTGGATTTTCAATCAAGGGCAATGAAATGAAATCCAATTGGAAGAATCGCTCCAAGTTGCCTTCCTTGAGGCCTTGATCTTTCTGCAGATTTCAGCTTAAAACCTTCGGAGAGATTGGGACAGAACATTGGGTCGACGGAAAATTTCCGCCTGGTCCACTATTTTTCCCCCAATAAACTGCTCGACATCATTAAGCGGTCGATCGTAAAAATGGGTTTTAAGTGACCCGATCGAAATTGCTCAAAATGTCGAGCCTGTGTATAGGGTGTGTATAGGGTGCTTTGGTGTGGATGCTCATTGAGAGAGACTTGCATGAAAGAATCAGATTATTAGCTGGACACCTTTGTGAAAAGCAAATGCTTACCTTTAGCTATGACAATTGTATCCATATAAAGCAAGTTATTTTATTATGTAAAGAGAAGAACCAAACATTGCATTTTCTATCAGAAAAGTCACTTTAATGTCTGAATAGAGACATTTACATTCAAGTCAAGCACGCAGAATAAATTGTTCACCTGGATGGATGGATGGACCAGGCAAAAACTATGAACGTTTTTTTTAACATTTTTACAATGTTAGAAAAATCTTCTCCTTTGCACATATACTAATTGGCAGTTTAGGCAAGGTAAACCTGTAGCCTGTCACATCACAAAATAAAGATTAGAATAATGATGTTTTTGTAAGTGCATTGAACATTCTCACCAATGTTTGATAGAGATGTCAACCCTTGTAACGCTATATGAAAATTATAATAGCTACCAACTGCCCTCTAGAGGTAGAGGTTTGTACTAACAATTAAAATCTGGTAGAAAGGAAATCTTTTGACAAAGGCTTAAGCTGGGTACACACGATAAGATATTTCGGTCCGATCAACCGATAGTTCAATGTATCGGTTGATTGGACCGAAATTATCGCATCCGAATGCAGTCATGTCCGACCGATCGTTTGTCCGAATCGGGAAAAAAGGACGATCGGACATGGTGGAAAACCTCGGTCGCAGTAACTGTCTGACGCGGCTGCTTTTGCCACGACCGACAGTCCTTCCTCCTGGCCGACCGGTCGAAAGTATCAACCGGTCTGTCAGGAGGAAAAAACGCTAGGTGTGTACCTAGCTTTATTTGATTTCAATAGCAGTGTGCAGTATTTAGTTGGCATCTCATTGTTTATCTAGATACAGAGGTTGAAGTGTTTTTTCCCCACAGATAAACAAGTGTAAGGCCCATATAGTTCATTTAACTGCCCTTTCCTATTACCATGAAAGAAAATATTTAAGTATCTAGCAAGTACCTTTTTTCTGTCTATATCCAGATCAACCTGCTAGGATTGATGGGGCTGCACAGGTGTCCATAAAGGCATGACATAGCCTGAAATGTCTTACTAAAGAAGTAGGTTGGCTTTTTGTTTTAAACAATACTGTCTACTGCAGTATCATACTGTAAACATTTTCATTTTATTTTCTTGACATCTCAAGAAAACAGAGAAGTGCAGTTTAACCCCATATTATTGCTAAAAGCTACATAGAGCTAATTAAGAGAAAGTAAAGGAAGGGTGACCCCATCATTACCTTGCACTGTCAGAGCTATGTCTGTCTCCCTCTTCTGAATTAAAAGCATATAGCAGAATAACAGCACATTATGGACAGGATGTATAGATTCCCATAATAAACATATGTGCATGTACAAAGGATGCACAAAGCTAATTAAACTTGCTTGAAAAGTGTCCCACAATTCCTCAATCCATCTTTGACTGTTTACAGCCAATCTAAACAGAAGGAAATGATCTTGCTGCATTATCATATTACTAGAATCAAGCATTTTGATTCAGGAATTATGGAACAAATTTCAGTTATCTTCATAACGTATTAACTGGCAAGTGTTTATTTACAGCTGCACTATATTTTGAATATTCAGGTTAAAAGGGAGACTAGCAGCTCTCTTCCCCAAAATGCTTAAAACACCTCCAAATATTTCACAGTTGTTTGTGAAGATAAAAGATCTGCCTGTACATTTATGGATAAACCGATTCTCCGTTACTGGTGACATAGTTCATGTAAAAAATGGTACAAAAGGACAGCGATGGCTCCATAGTCCATTTTAAAATACTTATACACAAGTGGTTACATTCTCCTCCTGCGAGCTGGAATTACTTATGGCTATGGGGTCCCCCTGTGGAGGTTCCATTTTCATTGTCATTGTGGCAAAGAGAGTGTCCATCATGCCTAACGCTTTCAAAAGTTCTTCCTCATAATTCATTTCTTTTTCTATAACATCTTGAAGGCGTATGAATTGCTTATAAATGACTGGCGATTGGTCCATTACATGGGAATAAATATCTAAAAGAAATATCAATAATTATTGCACAAATTTATAGCAACAATATCAGGCTTATTCAATAAGATGTGCTTAAACTGTTAATTTGCCTCATCCAATCGAATGTTACTTTTTAAATGGTCTAAAAAGGTTAGGAAATGTTTTAATATATTGCAGAGGCCATTATCTGCCCCATTCAGCAATTTCAGCAAAAAAACTGACTGCCCACAAACCCCAAAACAGCTTATTACATGCATTTGTAACCAGATATTTAATATGTTTTCTTCCATTCTGGTAAATGTTTCTGCTTGCTCACAGACCTTTTTAAATGCTTGATCATGTGCACAAGAGGCAGCAGGGGAAACAGCTGTCAATTATTGTCTGTATTGTCAGCAATCACTGCCTTGATTGACTAAATGGAGGGAGGAGCCAGCATTCTCTGCCAGAATTGAGGTAATGATTATATTTAAATATCTGGTTAGTAATACATCTAAAAGTGCTGAATAGATTAGTTGGGGTTACTGACAAGTGAGCAGATTTGCTTTAAGGGTGAAGATGCCCTTTTAAGAAAACAAATGTGTTGTAAATAACTTTCCCCCTTTTATTTATGTATTTACATAATAAACAATGAACATTATTTAATATTTGCCATTCATTTTGTAAGAACATACATACCTATAATCTGGTCCGCCACATTTACCAAAATTGGTGCAAACCGAGGTTCTACTAGGTGTCTGTGGAGAGAGCAAAAAAAAATCAAATATAACAATCAAGAAGAAAAAAAATGATATATAGACACACACACATAATATTTATATTTGCATAGAATATAGAACAGAAGTGGCTAAACTATTTTAAAGGAGTAGTTCACTGGGAAAATTAACTCTTCCTTTAAGAGTTGGTTGAAGACCAGGGGGTTGAGGAGCTATGCCTTACCTCCCGCTCTTCAATCAATTTCTGTGGAGCCAGGAACGGGGATAGAAGAAACTTACCGACTGCTTCCTAATTCTGTTCATCTCTAGCGCACATTATCGTGTATGCGCATTATTGATAAACAGAACCAGAAAGTGGTCAGGACCTGTCAGTGCTGGTGCGGAGGATCGCGCGAAAGGTAAGTTTGTGCTATCTTCATTCCTGGTCCACAGAAATTGATTGAAGAACAGCAGCTAAGGCATAGCTCCTTAACCTTATGGTCTTCAATTATTACATTAAAGGAATAGTTCACTTTTCCAGTGAACTATTCCTTTAAGATTTATCCTTGTGTAGGATTTGATTCTCTTGCCCTTTAAGGCCAGTGCAGCTAGTAGGTTTATAAATATTTACGCTCAACTTTACCTCCACGCCAACCAAACCAGAATTTGCCAGAATTTTAATATCTTTTTAAAAAATAGAGGTCAATAAAGATTTTGTCATAAATTACCAGTTTTAAGAATAAAACCTATTAAATGGCTGGGAAATGTATTTTAGAAAATATCCAGGATGAATAGTTCAATCTACTGCACAAAAATGGGTTGATCTCTGAAATCTGTAGAATTCATTTAATAAGCCACAAGGGCCAGGGCACCTTATAAACACCTTGGATACTGTAATAAGTTGAGAATTGCTATTTATAGGTCTCTGTGTATTTTAGGCAAATACTTTAATGTACTAATTATACTTCTAACAGTACTAATTGCTATTCCTTGTAATTGAGCGCACACAAATAAATCTGGGTTGTAAAATATAAGTCATATTTACAGCGGACAGTCTGGATCAGATAGGTTGCTTGTAGGAAGGATTCTCTCTCTAATGGAGCAGCCTGGGTTGGGGTTTTAGGTAGTTTTTAGGGCTAGGCCAAACTGCTGCGCTTTTTTTGCGTTTGCGCTTGGATTTTTTTTTTCATATCATTGAAAACGCGGCAACGAGTTGCGAATGCGACTCCGCATTTTAAAGCGTAATCGCATGCGTTTTTCTATACTTAATGAAAAAAACGCATGCGCAAATGCAATGAAATTGCACACGGATTGAATTTGTGTTGCAGTGTGGCCGTGCCCTTAAAGTGGAACTAAACCCACCAGATAAAATTGTCCTAACATCTACCTTCCTAACCTCCCAGCTGTGGCTGCTGGTTGATTTATTCAATCAACCTGTGCATACTCGGTTTCACCGCTCCCCCCCCAATTCATCACTTCACACACCTGCATCTCGTCTGCACAGAAATTTAAAGCAAGGTAGCTTTGGTATTTTCTGCCCCCTAGAGGCCGAAAGCCAATCATTTTACAACACAGAGACTGTGACTCTGTTAGACATATAACTATTCTTTTTTAAAGATCATGAGTAAGACTTCGGATTTGAACTGGTAACCTCACAGATATTATGTTTATAAAACTAGAGCATTAGCGCAATACCCTGCCAGAATAAAGACAAGACGAACATTTAGAGTCTATCTTTAGAAGGAACAGAATGGAGGCAAAAAAAAACAAACTTTAAGTGCATGGGAATTCCGCAGAGGAAAGCTTTTGCATCATCTTAATCTATAAATAAATAAGTTTTAGTAGCAGTTACTCTGAGGAGTGTGTGTTGCTGCATGCCTTCAATACAAGTTTTTCTTAGGCTCTGACAACTGACCTGACTATTTCCCACACCCCAACTGTTAAACCTGCATACAGCACACCAACTGTCAAACCATTCCAGCTACAGCAAAACTGCTTACAGAAGAATGGTTTATAACAGCACTTTATTGACAGCTGAAATATCAGACGTTTCAGATTGGATATCTAAAGAAATATGGGGCAGATCAACAAAAAAAATGGTACAGTGATAGTTGGGATGAATTATAGTTTCCACTAATGGACAATATTAAAAATCGTTCCAGTGTAGGGTTGCAGGTTCTGTGTTATCTTTAACTTTAATTTGTCTTTCTCGTGACCGTTTTTGTAGACATGTAGGTTTTATGGGTAGGATACAAAGGCTGGACTTCATGGACACATTTTTTTATTCAACTCGACAAGTCAGAGCCATATGAATGCATTGAACATCATAATTCTCAGAGAAAAAAAACAGTAATGTAGGAGAGAGGGAAATTCTTCACCTTTATGAGAAGGAAAGCCACTACATTAAAACTAAAAATCCCATTGCTTGCCTGGATAGATTTTAAAATAAATAATAAAATTATTGTCCAAATTATCTCAGTACATACTTTAGAAGGAAGCTAAGCAGGGTGCTTAACTGCTGCTCATTTCTTCCTGCAAGAGCATTTTTAAGAGTTCCTCTTCGTTTCAGTTCATTCATTATGGCTACTGTAATCTCAGGTCTTCTACATCGAATTTCAGGCTGTAATCAATTATATAAAAGAAAAAAACAAAAGGCAAATCACCTCTGTATTCAATTGTGATTATTCAGCAGAACAGTACAATTCCAATAACCATGGCCTTAAAGGGACAGTTCAGTGGAAATTGTCAATATTTGTTAAGTTGTTAGTTTGTGTAAAGCCTTCTTAGTTATTCTACATATTCTCTCCCATTTTGAAAAATCAGTTGATTTCATACACTTTGCTATTCACTGTTGTTGACATTAGTGAGCTGACATCTCTGGTTCTGAGATGGGTCAAGGGCAAGACCATAACGGTCTCTACTAGGGGTCCTGTAAACAGGTACTTGATTCTAAAGGAACCAAACACTTAAAGGGCACGTCCACCCTCAATAAAAAAAAAATGGTGACACGTCAGTTATCTGCCTGCCACTCCAACGGCAATTTTAAGTAGTTACAGCTTACATGCAGATGTAACATTCTATTCCTTTCTGGCAAAGGTATACCTCCTCCCTCTGCTCAATGAGCTTTTTACCAGTTGCCGGTGAAACAGCAGTCAATCAGTGGCTGTGACGTCAGCAGTTACAGACTTGATTGAACGCATAGAGGGAGGGGCCAGCTTACTCTGCCAGAATGGGGACAATAATTATCCTTAAATATCTTGTTAGTAATGCAGGTAATAAAGTGCAAAATACATCAGTTAGGGTTGGGCACAGGTAACTGACAATTGACCAGTTTTTCGTTTTAAGGGCAGACATGATCTATAAAGATGGCTATATACTAGGCAGACAGATAAAACGTTTGTCTATAAACAAACTTCTAATGACTTAAGACTGCATCTTACAAGCAGCAATTCGTATATTGAGATTTCTGGCTCATTGTGAATAGGCTAGGCAGTTCTTAAGGTAGCCATACACTGGATTATGGTTTTCAGACCAGATTTTTGATCTACAAAATAATTGAAAATCCAATTGGAAGAGACAATAGTAATTCCCCACCACTGATCTTCTGTAGATTTTAGCCTGAAAATTAAGGAAGAAAGCTTCTGGAAGGTGGAGTCATGAGAAGATTTTTCACCTTGCTCAATCTTCATTTTCTCAAGAAATCGAACGATACCGCAGATTAATCAATCCAAACCATAGAAAAATGTCTGACATTCTGATCAATTCGATTTAATTCATCAGAATATCAATGAAGTGTATAGGTAGCATTAGATAGATTAGTTGTTCATCTATTTAATATCTAAGTAGTGTATGGGCCTTTAGAATGCAAGTAGGCATAGTAGGAACACCCAGGTCAATTGGCTGTGGCATAAATAGCTCCTTGACTCCTTTACTAGAGCTTTTGTATCAATGGCAAGTGCAACATGGTGTTACCAGGACATGGCATGTGAGCTTACATATATTGGTTATCAGTGATACCAACGTCTCATTGTTACTGAAAATGATTTAAGGCAAACTGTGTGCTAGCAATTTTTTCCTGTATTTTGTGTACAGACAATGGATTTTTATTTTTCCTAGCAGCTGCTCAAGGCCACAGTGTGAGTTACACTGAGTAATGGTAATTTCTGGGTTTAATGTACAACTTATTAAATCCGAACTATTCACTCACATTCCTTACAACCCCGATTATTTTATGTTATACATGTAAGATACATCCTTTGAAAAGCAGGGGACCCATTCAGAAGATGGAATAAGCACCCCAATATTCTTACACCCACTCTTACCTCCAGTACAGCATCAAGGGCTTCCGATATGCGGAAACCTTTCAGCAACTGGTCGTATTTCTTTAGATGCTCTCTTACTGGTTTACTGATGAAGATGTCATCCTGTGTTTGTACAAAGACATACAGTAAAGTGTTATAACAGGGGAGGCAAGTAAAACCCAGTCTAGCAAATTGCATTTACATTTATTAGCATTTTATGTACGTATGTTTAGTTTATTTATAAAGTGCCACTTGGGGACGCAGCGATGTACAATAACAAAATACAATAAAGTCATACAAGGGGGATAAATACATAAATAGTCCACTACATAAATATATAATTTATATAAATAGAAGTGCTAGAGCCTTGCCACAAGAGGAAAGTAGGTCCCTGTCCCGTGGAGCTTACATTCTAGTTAGGAGGGTAACACACAAATACAATGGAATGGGTATAAGTGCTGGAGTGAGGTGTATGCAGTTCAAATAAAACTATCAAATACTGTGCTGGTTACCAGATAGGTAGGATGTAAGGCTAGATTTATCATATATAGATATATGATACATCTACTGTGCTGTTACCGATAGGATAGGTTAGGAATGTAAGGCTAGATTTATCACTATATAGATATATAGATACCATATACTGTGCGGGTACCAGATAGGTAGGATGTAGGGTAGATTTATCATATATAGATACCATATCCTGTGCTGGTTACCAGATAGGTAGGATGTTAAGGCTAGATTTATCATATATAAATATAAGATCCTATACTGTGCTGGTTACCAGATAGGTATAATGTAAGGCTAGATTTATCTATATAGATATATAGATACCATATACTGTGCTGGTTACCAGATAGGTAGGATGTAAGGCTAGATTTATCATATATAATATATAGATACCATATACCGTGCTGGTTTACCAGATAGGTAGGATGTAAGGCTAGATTTATATATAATATATAGATACCAATATCTGTGCTGGTTACCAGATAGGTAGGATTTAAGGCTAGATTTATCAATATATGAAGATACCATATACGTGTTGGTTACCAATAGGTAGGATGTAAGGCTAGATTTATCATAATAGATATATAGATACCATATACTGTGCTGGTTACCAGATAGGTAGAATGTAAGGATAGATTTATCATATATAGATTACAGATACCATATACTGTGCTGGGTTACCAGATAGATAGGATGTAAGGCTATAGATTTATATATATAGATATTATATCCCATATTACTTTGCTGGTTCCAGAAGGTAGGATGTAAGGCTAGATTTATCATATATAGATACCATATACTGTTGTTTTACCAGATAGGTTAGGATGTAAGGCTAGATTTATCATATATAGATATATATACATCTATACTTGCTGGTTACCAGAGAGGTAGGATGTAAGGATAGATTTATCATATATAGATATACAGATACCATATACTGTGGCTGGTTACCAGATAGATAGGATGTAAGGATAGATTTATCAATATATAGATATATACTGTGCTGGTTACCAGATATGGTAGGATGTAAGGATAGATTTATCATATATAGATATAGACACCATAACTGTAATGGTTACCTACGCAATAGGTAGGATGTAAGGGTAGATTTATCATATATAGATATATAGATTCATATACTGTGTTGGTTACCAGATAGTTAGGATGTAAGGGAAGATTTATCATATATGATATATATATCTCATATACTGTGCGCTGGTTACCAGATAGGTAGGATGTAGGGCTAGTTTATCATATATGATATATCCGATCCAATACTGTGCTGGTTACCAGATCAGGTAGATTGTAAGCTAGATTTATCATATATAGATACCATATACTGTGCTGGTTACCAGATAGTAGTGGATGTAAGAATAGATTTATCATATTAGATATATAGAAACCATATACTGTGCTGGTTACCAGAGGTAGGTGTAAGACTAGATTTCTATATTAGAGAATATAGATACCATATACTTGCTGGTTACCAAATAGGTGGTGTAAGGGTGATTTATCAATATATAGAGACCATATACTATGCTGGTTACAAGATAGGTAGAGTAGGCTAGATTTTTCATATATAGATATATAGAAACCAATACTGTGCTGGTTACCAGATAGGTAGGATTAAGGCTAGATTTATCATATATATAATAGATACCATATACTGTGCTGGTACCAGATAGGTAGGATGTAAGGCTAGATTATCAATAATAGATATATAGATACAATATACTGTGCTGGTTAACCAATAGGTAGGATGTAGGGTAGATTATATCACATATAGATATTAGATACCTATACGTGCTGGTTACCAAAATAGGTAGGATTAAGGGTAGATTTAATCATATATGATACCATAACTATGCTGGTTACCAGATAGGTAGGATGTAAGGGTAGATTTATCACATATAGATATATAAGATACCATATACTATGCTTGTTACCAGATAGGTAGGATGTAAGCTAGATTATCATATAATAGATATATAGATACCATATACTGTGCGTGTTACCAGATAGGTAGGATGTAAGGCTAGATTTATCATATATAAATAATAGATACCATATACTGTGCTGGTTACCAGATAGGTAGGATGAAGGCTAGTTTATCATTATAGATACCATATACTGTGCTGGTTCCAGATAGTAGATGTAAATAGATTTTCATATATAGATATATAGAAACCATATACTGTGCTGGTTACCAGATAGGTAGGATTAAGAATAGATTTATCATATATAGATTATAGATACACCATATACTGTGCTGGTTACCCAATAGTAGGATGTAAGGGTAGATTTATCAAATATAGATACCATATACTATGCTGGTTACAAGATAGGTAGATGTGTAAGGCTAGATTTATCATATATAAGATATATAGAACCAATACTGTTGGTTACCAGATAGGTAGGATGTAAGGCTAGATTTATCATATATAGATAATAGATACCATATACTGTGCTGGTTACCAGATAGGTAGGAATGTAAGGCTAGATTTATCATATATAGATAATAGTACAATTACGTGCTGGTTCCGATAGGTAGGATGTAAGGGTAGATTATCCACATATAGATATATAGATACCATATACTGTGCTGGTTACCAAATAGGTAGGATGTAGGGTAGATTTATCATATATAGATACCATATACTATGCTGGTTACCAGTAGGTAGATGTAAGGCTAGATTTATCATATATAGTTAATAGAACCCCAATACTGGTGTTACCAGATAGGTAGGATGTAAGGCTAGATTTACATATATGCTATAGATACCATATACTGTGCTGGTTACCAGATAGGTAGGATGTAAGGCTAGATTTTATCATATATAGTATATAGATACCTATACTGTGCTGGTTACCAATAGGTAGGATGTAAGGGTAGATTTATCAATATATAGATTAATAGATACCATATACTGTGCTGGTTACCAAAATAGGTAGGATGTAAGGGTAGATTTATCATATATAGATCATAATACTATGCTGGTTACCAGAGTAGGATGTAAGGTAGATTTTACATCATAGATATAGATACCATATACTATGCTTGTTACCAATAGGTAGGATGTAAGGCTAGATTTATCATATATAGATTTAGATACCCATAACTGTGCTGTTACCAGATAGGTAGATGTAAGGACTAGATTTATCATATATAGATATAATAGATACCATATACGGTGCTGGTTACCAGATAGGTAGGATGTAAGGATAGATTTATCATATATAGATATATAAATACCATATACTGTGCTGGTTACCAGATAGGTTGGATGTAAGGCTAGATTTATCTATATAGATATATAGATAACCATATTACTGTGCTGGTTACCAGATCGGTAGGATGTAAGGCTAGATTTATCATATATAGATATATAGATACCATATACGTTGCTGGTTACCAGATACGTAGGATGTAAGGTAGATTTATCATATATAGATATATAGTACCATATACTGTGCTGGTTACCAGATAGGTAGGATGTAAGGCTAGATTTATCATAGATAAGATATTAGATACCATATACTGTGCTGGTTACCAGATAGGTAGGATGTACGAGTAGATTCATATATAGAGAATATATACCATATACTGTGCTGGTTACCAGATAGGTAGGATAGGGTAATTTATCATATATAGTATATAGATACATATACTGTGCTGGTACCAGATAGGTAGGAGTAAGGGTAGATTTATCAATATAGTATTAGATACCATATACTGTGCTGGTTACCAGATAGTTGGATGTAAGGGTAGATTCATCATATATAGATATATAGATACCATATACTGGCTGGTTACCAGATAGGTAGGATGTAAGGCTAGATTGATCAATGATAAGATACCATATATACTGTGGCTGGTTACCAGATAGGTAGGATTGTAAGGAAGATTATCATATAGATATATAGATCCATATACTGTGCTGGTTTACCAGATAGGTAGATGTAAGGTAGATTTATCATATATAGATATATAGATACCATATACTGTGCTGGTTACCAGATAGGTAGGATGTAAGGCTAGATTATATCATATATAGATACTAGATTACCATATACTGTGCTGGTTACCAAATAGGTAGGATTAAGGATAACAGATTTTCATATATAGATTACCAATAACGTGCTGGTTACCAATAGGTAGGATGTAAGCTAGATTTATCATATATAGATATATAGATACCAATATACTGTGCTGTTACCAGATAGGTAGGATTAAGGCTAGATTTATCATATATAGATATTGATAACATATCCCGTGCTGGTTACCAGATGTAGGATGTAAGGCTAGATTTATCATATATAGAATATATAGATACCATATACTGGTGCTGGTTACCAGATAGGTATATGTAGGCTAGATTTTATCATATATGATATATAGATACCATATACTGTGCTGGTTACCAGATAGGTAGGATGTAAGGCTAGATTTACATATATAGATATATAGATACCATATACTTGTGCTGGTTACCAGATAGGTAGGATGTAAGGCTAGATTTATCATATATAGATAATAATACCATATACTGTGCTGGTTAACCAGATAGGTAGGATGTAAGGCTAGATTTATCATATATAATATATAAGATACCATATACCGTGCTGGTTACCATAGGTAGGATGTAAGGCTAGATTTAAATATAATAGATAATATAGAACCATATACTGTGCTGGTTACCAGATAGGTAGGATGTAGTCTAGATTTATTCATATATAGATACCATATACTGTGGTTGGTTACCAGATAGGTAGGATGTAAGGCTAGATTTATCATATATAAGATATAATAGACCATATATTGTGCTGGTTACCAGATAGGTAGGATGTAAGGATAGATTTATCATATATAGATATATAGAACCATACTACTGTGCGTTACCAGATAGTTAGGATGTAAGGGTAGATTTATCATATATAGATATAGAGATATCATTACGTGTTGGTTACCAGATAGGTAGGATGTAAGGGAAGATTTATCATATAGATATATAGATACATATACTGTGCTGGTTACCAGAAGGTAGGATGTAAGGTAGATTTATCATATATAGATATACAGATACCATATACTGTGCTGGTTACCAGATAGATAGGATGTAAGGTAGATTTATCATTATATAGACCATATACTGTGCTGGTTACCAGATAGTAGGATGTAAGGATAGATTTTATCATAATAGATATATAGACCACATAACTGTGCTGTTACCAGATAGGTAGGATGTAAGGGTAGATTTATCATAATAGATATAATAGATATCATATACTGTGTTGTTACCAGATATGTAGGATGTAGGGAAGATTTATCATATATAGATATATAGATACCATATACGTGCTGGTTACCAGATAGGTAGGATGTAAGGCTAGATTATATCATATTGATATATCGATACCATATACTGTGCTGGTTACCAGATAGGTAGGATGTAGGGCTAGATTTTATCATATATAAGATACCTATACTTGCTGGTTACCATATGGTAGGATGTAAGGCTAATTTATCATATATAGATATATAGAAACCAATACGGTGCTGTTACCAGATAGGTAGGATGTAAGGCTAGATTTTTCATATATATATATATAGATAACCATATACTGTGCTGGTTACCAGATAGGTAGGATGTAAGGCTAGATTTATCAATATAGATAATAGGATACCATATACTGTGCTGGTTACCAGATAGGTAGGATGTAAGGTAGATTTATCACTATAGATTAAAGATACCATATACTATGCTTTTACCAAGATAGGTAGGAGGTAAGGCAGATTTATCATATATAGATAATAGTACCATATACTGTGCTGGTTACCATATAGGATGTAAGGTTAATTTATCATATATAGATTATAGATACCATATACTGTGCTGGTTACCAGAAGGTAGGATGTAAGGGTAGATTTATCATATATAGATATAATAGATACCTATACTGTGCTGGTTACCAAATAGGTAGATGTAAGGGTAGATTTATCATATATAGATATTACATATACTATGCTGGTTACCAGATAGGTAGGATGTAAGGGTAGATTAATCAATATAGATATATAGATACCATATACTTGCTTGGTTACCAGATAGGTAGGATGTAAGGCTGATTTATCATATATAGATATATAATACCATATACTGTGCTGGTTACCAGATAGGAGGATGTAAGGCTAGATTATCATATATAGATATATAGATACCATATACTGTGCTGGTTACCAGATAGGTAGGATGTAAGGATAGATTTATCATATATAGATATATAGATACCATATACTGTGTGGTTACTCAGATAAGGTGGATGTAAGGCTAGATTTATCATATATAGATATTAGATACCATATACTGTGGCTGGTACCAGATAGGTAGGATGTAAGGCTAGATTTATCATATATAGATATATTGATACCATATACTGTGCTGGTTACCAGATAGGTAGGATTAAGGATGATTTATCATTATAAGATATATAGATCACATATACTGGCTGGTTACCAGATAGGTAGGATGTAAGGCTAGATTTATCATATATAGATATATAATACCATATACTGTGCTGGTTACCAGATAGGTAGGATGTAGATAAGATTTACTCATAATAGATACCATATACTGTGCTGGTTACCAGATAGGTAGGATGTAGGATAATTATCATATTAGATATATAGATACAAATACTGGCTGGTTACCAGATAGGTAGGATGTAAGGGTAGATTTATCATTATAATATATAGATACCATATACTGTGCTGGTTCCCAGATAGGTTGGATGTAAGGCTAGATTATCATATATAGATATTAGATACCATATACTGTGCTGGTTACCAGATAGGTAGGATGTAAGGCTAGATTTATCATAATAGATATTAATACCATATACTGTGCTGGTTACCAGATAGGTAGGAGTAAGGATAGTTTATCATAATAGATATAGATACCATATACTGTGCTGGTTACCAGATAGGTAGGATGTTAAGGCTAAGATTTATCATTATAGATACCATATACTGTGCTGGTACCAGATAGGTAGGATGTAAGGTAGATTTATCATATATAGAACCATATACTGGTGCTGGTTACCAGATAGGTAGGATGTAAGGATAAGATTTATCATATTATATACCATATACTGGCTGGTTACCAGATAGGTAGGATGTAAGGCTAGATTTATCATATATAGATACCATATACTGTGCTGGTTACCAGATAGGTAGGATGTAAGGCTAGATTTATCATATATAATATATAGAACCATATACAGTCTGGTTACCAGATAGGTAGGATGTAAGGCTAGATTATCATATAGATATATAGATACCATATACGTGCTGGTTACCAATAGGGATGTAGGGTAGATTTATCATATATAGTATTTATAGATACCATATACTGTGCTGGTTACCAGATAGGTAGATGTAAGGCTAATTTACATATATAGATATAAGATACCATATACTGTGCTGGTTACCAGAAGTAGGGATGTAAGGCTAGATTTATCATATATAGATATAGACCATATACTGTGGCTGGTTACCATAGGTAGGATGTAAGGCTAGATTTATCATATATAGATATATAGATACCATATACTGTGCTGGTTACCAGATAGGTAGGATTTAAGGGTAGATTTACCATATATAGATACCATATACTGTGTCTGGTTACCAATAGGTAGGATGTAAGGGTAGAGTTATGATATATAGATATATAGATACCATATACTGTCCTGGTTACCAGATAGGTAGGATGTAAGGGTAGATTTATGATATATAGATATATAGATACCATATACTGTGCTGGTTACCAGATAGGTAGGATGTAAGGTAGATTTATAATATTAGATATATAGATACCATATCTGTGCTGGTTACCAGATAGGTAGGATGTAAGGCTAGATTTATCATAATATATATATAGATACCATATACTGTGCTGGTTACCGATAGTTAGGATGAAGGCTAGATTTATCATATAAGATATATAGATCCATATACTGTGCTGGTTCAAAGGATAGTTAGATGTAAGACGCTAGATTTATCATATATAGATATATAGATACCATATACTGTGCTGGTTACCAGATAGGTAGGATGTAAGGCTAGATTTATCATATATATATATTAGTACCAATATGTGCTGGTTACCAGATAGGTAGGATGTAAGGCTAGATTTATCATATATAGATATATAGATACCATATACTGTGCTGGTTACCAGATAGGTAGGATGTAAGGGTAGATTTCCATATATAGATATAGATACCATATACTTGTGCTGGTTACCAGATAGGTAGTATGTAGCCTAGATTTATCATCTATAGATATATAGATACCAGATACTGTGCTGGTTACCAGATAGGTAGGATGTAAGGTCAGATTTATCATATATAGATATATAGATACCATATACTGTGCTGGTTCCAGAATAGGTAGGATGTAAGGCTAGATTTATCATATTAGATATATAGATCCCTATACTGTGCTGGTTACCAGATGGGGATGTAAGGGTAGATTTATCATATATAGAATACCATATACTTGGCTGGTTACCAGATAGGTAGGATGTAAGGCTAGATTTATCATAATAGATATATAGAA
Source organism: Hymenochirus boettgeri (assembly GCA_019447015.1). Taxonomy (NCBI): domain Eukaryota; kingdom Metazoa; phylum Chordata; class Amphibia; order Anura; family Pipidae; genus Hymenochirus; species Hymenochirus boettgeri. The sequence goes on along the minus strand of CM033469.1, from coordinate 354,404,609 downwards.
CCATATCTGGGCAGTTACCAGATAGGTAGGATGTAAGTTAGATTTATATATAGATATATAGATACCATATACTTGCTGGTTACCAGATAGGTAGGATGTTAAGGTAGATTATATCATATCTAGATATATAGATACCATATACTGTGCTGGTTACCAGATAGGTAGGATGTAAGGCTAGATTTTCATATATAGATATATAGAACCATAACTGTGCTGGTTACCAGATAGGTAGATTTAAGGCTAGATTTATCATATATAGATATATAGATACTCATATACTGTGATTGGTTACCAGAATAGGTAGGATGTAAGGCTAGATTTAAACCTGCTGATTGAGGTTTCTTGACGTAGAGAGAGGGTTATGTCTCTCCTAAAACTTTAGTTTCTAAACTGACAGTATAACTGATTTTTAAGTTATCCATCATAGCATAATATATAAAGGCACCAAACACATACTGAGAAATTCAGATTAAAATTCATGTTATTTATTTAATGACACATTTCTAAAGGTGAAACCATTATAGATTTTCTCTTAAAATCTCCCGTATACCATGATCTTATGGAACCCAACGGCATTCCTTGGTTAGTCAAATCAGCTTTACCGTGTAACGGGTGTATGGTCATCTTAAAAGTCTTAAATTTAAAAAGACCTTTTCCCTTACCTTATAACCAACCCCAATGCTGCCTATTTGGACTGCAATGCTTGCTGGCCCATAAAATACCAATAAAGTGGATCCATATTTAACAAGTGGTATTTTTAGCATTTTTATCTGATCTAAATGCAGAAAGTTAAACCTCCAAATTTGCATTCTCCTAAAAAATTACATAACATTTATCTTAAGATACAGAGTTTAAAGGGGCCCACACATGCAATAATCCTAATTGCAGGAAAACCTAATTGTACAAACTCCTACATGTATGGGCCCCTTCATTCACAGGACAATGTTAAAGGGCATGTCCACCCCCAAAACTATAATCCCCCACTATTACTGGCCCCCCATGTATGTAGTTATCCTTACCTCACATCCCAGCTCCATAGGGTTCTCCTGTAAACCCCCCCCCCCCAAGTCTCAAACTAACCACCAGGAGGATAGCAGGTCTCTGCCTGCTATCTAGCCTCCGGTAGATATTTGCCATCGCACTGCAGCCCTTCTCCCCCCCTCCCCCCTCCCTCTCCCTCCCGTTCTACTATCCCTCCCCCTAGCGCAAAACCCCCTTAATATGCTGCTCCCCCATGTCCCTCAGCCCCACACGCATATTTTTTTTTTTCAAAAAGCTCCCCAACTCTTACTTACCTCTCCGCTTTCCTCCGCCGCACTGAATGACCGGCAGTCGCGTCCGTGATTGGCTGCCGCTCAGCCAATCACAGACGCGACTGCCGGTCCCGCCCCTCTCTTGCATTCTCGCAACAGAGCCGGCAGTGCGCGGAGGAACAGGGGAGGTAAAAAATATTTTATCGTTGGGGCGGGGGACATGGGGGAGCAGCATATTAAAAATCATGTTTAAGGGTGGACATACCCTTTAAGGATCATTAAGGGGAAATCCACAGACCAATCATTTCATAGGAATGTTTTGATGCTCAGGGCCCTGCAGGTCATAATTCCCAGTCCTTTAACTCACTGGTGGAACATAGCACATTAGATTTCCTTCTCCTTTAACCCCAGAAGTAGGGGAGGAGACTACAGGAGGGTATTGTTGAATAAAGAGTTGGATTGACAAATTACAGACGTTAAGCCCGAAAGGTATTAATGAGGATGCAAGATTGAATAGCTTCTTGAAGTCGGGGTTGTCGTCTATTCTGTACATATAACTGGTACTGACTAGATATGTATTAGTGAAATGGAATTTATTTATTTGATACTTAGTAGTAAAATACAACATATTTTTTCTTACATTTATACTCCGGCATGATACGCCATCTACAGAATAAAGGAGAATATTACCTTTCAAGGAATACGGATGGACTTTTTATTCAAAGAAACGATTTGTTCTTTTTTTATAAACCTTGTATATGTTTAAATTGTTACACTATTCTGCACTTTTTATATTAATAGCACAATGCAAATGTATGGTATGCACTTTATAACGCAGATGCTACTTATGATTAGAGATGACCGACACTCACAAGTTTCGTTCTGTTTTCAGATTCCCGGATCTCAGGAATATCCCGAAGATCCGAAAATCTGAAACCAGAACGAATATTCAAAGCTATTTTCAATATTTTCGAAAATAGCCTTGAACGTTCGAAAATTAACGAAAATACGATCAGAGACCATTTTCAGATTTCTGACCTTCCTATGCCTGTTTTTTTTTAGCTCTGGGAGTTTTACTTTTTAAGGGGGCAGGGCACAGCTACTCAGTAAGACAGTCAATCACCCAGCCCCTCCCCGGGCACACAACATGTAAAACTACTATTCTATAAAAGTAAAGCTTATTTCTCTGTCACTGTATGGCTAATCGGTTCAGCATTAAGATCAGGAAAAGGAATAATCGTTATCTGTTGCTCTGTGCGCTTTCTGTGCAGATAAACCCAATCCTGCAGTTAGGTGCTGTATGTTTTAGGTAAGTCCCAATGTAGCACTGTAGCTAAAGAAATCAATTACAAAGCCCCCCCTCCCTACACACACACACCTTCAAACTCCAACAGCTAAAAGAAAATCTTACATGATTCAAGCAATGATTACATCTCCCAGTGCTGCTTACCTTCCCATAGCAAAGCAGTTTTACTTTCACTATAGCAGAACATCACTGGGTGAATGCTATTGACTGTAGTGAGGCACATATTGCCTTCACTGCACATGCTCCACACTCCATTTGTGCCTCAGTTTTGGGAGGGGGTGGATACATAGAGAGGAGACATGCATACTAACTAGGAGTGAGCTGAACAGCACATTAGATAGATACAGTGATAGGGACACATGAGCCGACAAAAGGATCAAGTTCCTGATAGCAAAAAATATAGAAATGGATAAAGGCAAGTTATTTTTTTCAGTTTAGTGTCCCTTTAACTTCTATTATTCCTATTATCTATTATGTACCATCATTTCTCTACCCAGGTGTTTATAGACTTTAGTTTGACTTGGGAAGGGTTTGCATACAAACACATAAAGGAAAATAGGTAATACAGATACCACAGTACCATTCACCCACCCAATCATATAGATAGGGGCACTCACGCTGTTAAATCCATAAGTTTAAGTCATATAGACTTGATTGGTGACTAAAACAGTCATAAACAATACGGTAGGTGCAACATGAGCTTTTTTTACAACTAAAAAATCCTAACACTTCCCTCAAACCCCATATAAGAATAGAAATATACATATAAATATATAAATACCGTATTACTCGAGTATAAACCGAGTTTTTCAGGCTGAAAAATCAGCCTGAAAACTCAGACTCGGTTTATACTCGATCCTCACCTTTGAAAAGACAGCACTCTCTCTATTCGGCAGCAAGTACTACTCCATTCCGCGAGCACGACGCGATCAGTCCATGTACGGCGCCGGCTGACGTCACTAATTGGCGCCGGGCTGGCGCCAATTAGTGGACTCAGCCGGCGCGCCAGTACATTGACTGATCGTGCGGCTGCCGGAAATGGAAGGACGCTGCTGCCAGGAATGGAGAGGACCTGCTGCCGGGAGGAACTGGAGAGAACTTACCAGCACACAGTCCTAGGAACCCTTGGATGGAAGAGAGCCCACAGATCCTGGATGAAGAGAGCCCCAGGTACAAACTTACTGGGTTTGAGGGTGGCATTCAGATGTTTTGGAACTACAATCCCAGCATGCTTATTACTGGGAGTTGTAGTTTCCATACATCTTGAATGCCAAGTGAGGGTGGCATTCAAGATGTTTGGAAACTACAAACTCCCAGCTAATAAAGCATGCTGGGAGTTGTAGTTTCCAAACATCTTGAATGCCACCCTCACTTAGCATTCAAGATGTTTGGAAACTACAACTCCCAGCTAAAAAAGCATGCTGGGAGTTGTAGTTTCCAAAACATCTTGAATGCCAAGTGAGGGTGGCATTCAAGATGTTTGGAAACTACAACTACCAGCATGCTTTATTAGCTGGGAGTTGTAGTTTCCAAACATCTTGAATGCAAGTTCTACCTCGGTTTATACTCGAGTCAACAACTTTTATTAAATTTTAGTGGAAATTGGGTACCTCGGTTTATACGCGGTCGGTTTATACTCGAGTATATACGGTATACTAAAAACAAGCCCTAGATCAGCTGGACAAAAGATAAATACATGTCCCAACAGGTAAGTCTGAAGACGCTCTAAGAGTTAATGATAGCTTCAAATGCTGAAGAATAGGAGACCAATATCCAAATAAATAAATACATCAACAAGCAGGTACATGGACGATCTCACCCATCCCAGCAGAACAGGAATCCGATGTGTAACAGATACACGATTAGTTGACACACTGTTGCTTCCTATACGTCCACGTGTTAATAATCTTGCAAGTAGGTAACAATCAGTGAGAACTGCAACATCATACTGGAAATGGTAACAATATGTCTCCATGTGTCTTAATAACACTGCTATGCATTATATTTGTGTATAATCAGTGTTATTGATAGTTTATGGGGCTATATTTGATACAGAGATGTCTCAGACTGTTGCTTTAAATGGTAGCCTATTTCCAACCTTTATGGCTACTGATTTTCCCAGCCCCTAACACACCTGATCAATTAAGGGTATTTAAACTCTGAGGTAGCACCGATCATGTGACCCAGAAGAAGGGGCAAGATAGCCCCGAAACGCGCGTCGGTCAACTTGGTGTCTTTACCCCAGTTTCACATGCTGGACCCAACACGTATGTATAATAACGAGCATATATTCAGTTTGCTTGTGGCCGCAGCTACTGTCCCCTGCTTAGCCGTTGCTTGGAGCGGGAGGTAGAGATTTGGTTTGGGTTAAGATCGGGTGAACACTACGGGTTTCACTCGGCGTCCGCCCCCAGCCTCTCTTCTCTACCGGACTAGCTATGTTTGGAGCGCTTGGAGACACATGGAGACATATTGTTACCATTTCCAGTATGATGTTGCAGTTCTCACTGATTGTTACCTACTTGCAAGATTATTACATGGACATATAGGAAGCAACAGTGTGTCAACTAATCGTGTATCTGTTACACATCGGATTCCTGTTCTGCTGGGATGGGTGAGATTGTTCATATACCTGCTTGTTGATGTATTTATTTATTTGGAGATTGGTCTCCTATTCTTCAGCATTTGAAGCTATCATTAACTCTTAGAGCGTCTTCAGACTTACCTGTTGGGACATATATTTATCTTTTGTCCAGCTGATCTAGGGCTTGTTTTTAGTATATTTATATCTTTATATGTATATTTTCTATTCTTATATTGGGGTTTGAGGGAAGTGTTAGGATTTTTTATGTATGTAAAATAAAGCTCATGTTGCACCTACCGCACTGTTTATGACTGTTTTAGTCACCAATCTAGTCCATATGACTTAAACTTATGAATTTAACAGCGTGAGTGCCCCTATCTATATGATTGGGTGGTGAATGGTACTGTGGTATCTGTATTACCTATTTTCCTTTATATATTATTATATACCATTCCTAGCACTGGTACAATTTGTACCTAGCTGTTTTCTGTACTTATTCGTGTCTTTACGTTATTTTTATTTTTTGCATACAAACACCATGGAAGAGAAAACTGTTCTAGTTTAGCCAATAACATATATTAACATTAATAAAGCACACTCACTGAAAAGCAGCCGTTTAATCTAACCTGCACTTAAATGCAGTCATGAATGGCTTCCTACCCAGATACCGACCCCCAATCGGAATATAAAGAATGTTTGTTCCCCTTTCTCTCCATATAAAGAAATCCCCATGTACCTTCTTGGGCACGTAGTCTTTGCCTCTCACAAACACTCTGTATCGTGGGTGCCTCTTTGCAGTAGGTGGTTTCTTTTGTTCAGGTTTCCGGTGTTTAACGTTTAACACACCATTGGTCATTCCAACAGCAATCATATCATCATCAGGCTGCAAAATCATTCCAAGTATTAGAACACTGAGCTATAGGAAGTTGCTGTATGGACATGTGACAAAAAAAATTGCAACCAAAACACATTGTGATGTCAGTTCAAAACAGTATGATAAAGGTTACTTACTGCCAATGCCAGGCTCAAGATGGAGTCTGCGTAATCAAAGCTGTGAACTACTTTATAATTCATTGTGCTGTAGACTTTTACATGCCTGTTAAACATAAAGGTAATATTATTTATTAGGATTATTTCACCACTGGGGCCTTCAAACCCAACAAAGCAGCAGATTCCCAAACAAATGAATCTTGTTTACTGTCTTTTGCATTTGTATTAGCATAAAAGGAGAATATTGATTTTTCCACAATGCTTTTAATTACCAATTTTTAATATTTTTTTTATGAAAGGACTGCAATGCCAAGCCAATGTCACACTGCACAAATGGGCATTGCATTGAAACTGTTTAGTGCTACTGCTTAATACTAGGGTAGCATGCAGCAGCAATCATACTATAGGGTCTATACTAAAAATATTGTTCTCAAATATGCAGGGAGATTCAATAAAAGTTCTTATCGTTTAAAATGGTGCTAATTTTGCCCCAACCAACCAGATTTTAGCTTTCAAATGTTAAATAACATCTGATTGGTTGGGGCAAAATTAGCACCATTTTAAACGATAAAAACTTTTATTGAATAACCCTGTTGATTTTCTAGAAAAAAACCCACAAATATGGGGCCACTTCAGTACAGAACACAGTGTCTGGAGTGCTGGTCACATGGTCCTCACAAACAGAAACATTTGGTCAAGGAAGAATAGAGACTGCATCTCCTCTAAAAATAACTTTACCGACAAAAGCTGTTTCAACATAAAGGGCTACTAAATTTGAAAAAGGACCAGAAAAGGCTCTGTTGCCCCTTGTGACATCACAGTCATGATGTCACAAGGGGCACAAATTCTGATGCGCCTTTCTGACTGCCAAAGATTAGAGGTGAACTCTCCCTACAGCACACTACATTAAGCATCACAACCCTGAACTGCATTTCGCCTATAACAATACATATACCCAAATCTAAAAAGAATAAAAGGGAAAATGTCCAAGATTATGTTTAAGTCTCTATAAAGAGTCTTAATTAAAAATACACACCGATCTAGTGAGCCTGACATCAGTCTCTGGCCTGAACTACTGAGACACAGGCACGTTACAGTTTTGTGATGATTTTTTAATGATACCAGCAACTGCCCTCCTTTGAGTATATCCCAAACCTTAACATATCGACCTCCTAGAAAAGATTAAAAGAAAAACGGTATTTAAAGAACAATATTATGTAAAACTTCTCAAAACTGTATAGGTCAAGAGAATTTTATAGGTAACGTAGAGAATACACAAAAAAAACTTGGTTCCAACACAGCAGGTCCATTAGAGGTCACCAAGTAGTTCCTGGACAGCGTAGGAAAGAGGGAATCGAGAGTGGGGCTAGAGAACCTGCATGTGCAGATTTGTATGCATGTCAGTGACTCACAAGTGACAACCCTTACAGGTTGCAGTGACATCAGGAAACCAAGATTTTCTTCTCCACAATGATACAGATTTTGGAGCTTACAATTAATCATTTAGGTTTTAGAATGAGATTTCCTTGAAACAATTTTCCAACAAATATTTTTAATTCCAAAAGATCACATATTAAATGTTTTTAATAATAACGTTGAATTATTCTCCCACACTCATGACAGGGAAATGTAATAGGGAACTGTACCTGCAGAAACAAGGAGGCCTCCAGAAGGGAAGAGAAGAACACTTTCCACAGGCTGTCCATGATCCATACTCATTATACTTTTTTCTAAGCGAGCATCAAACATTTTAATGGTATGATCATAGGAACCTACAATTAGATCACAATGTGAAAAATGTATAAAATGTATTTTGTGTCTGCATAAACCTGTAAAGCTGGAATAAACAAATACTGATCCCATTTTTAGGAAAGTACCAGGGGCAAGGAGGTAGGATTGATTATTCCTACCTTCCAATGGTTGAGGAGCTACCGCACATATAGTTTTCATTTGCCAGGTTAGTCCTGGACTATTTCTGTATTAAAGATAGCGCTGAAGCCAGGAGGAAGACTGTCAGAATCAGTTTTCTTTGGGCTGGTGCTCCTCACAGAAACAATATTGAGAGGTAGGAATTACCAGTCCTATATCCCTGTCTAAACTACTTTTCATTTTAAAGGGCATGTCCACCCCCAAAATGCTCAGTGCAGCCTTCCCCCCCCCTCCCTCCCTCTAACATAAAACCCTTAGTACATATTGTAGGGCTTCCTCCCCCAGCCCCAACCACATTAATCTTATTTGCAGAAACTCCGGGACAGTGCGGCGAAGGATAAAGGGAAGGTAAGTAAAGAACGGGGGAGTTTCTGCAAATAAGATTAATGCGGTTGGGGCTGGGGGAGCAAGCCCTACAACATAAAAAAAGTTTTTTTAAAGGGTGGACATGCCCCTTTAACAATTTTTCAAAAAAACTTTATACAAACTAAAGTTATCCTTTAAGTGCAATCTGCATTAACTGCTCCATGGGAACCTTATGAGAAAATTATCACTCCCATGCCTCCCATTCAGTGACACCGTGTTTGTTTAGACTGGTACACACCATGACTTTTTGTCCCAGCAATAACTGCGAAAGGCTGAATCACTTTGTTGTGGCAAAGGTAGGTGCTGACACAGGGGACCACAAGATGTCCACGATTTACTAGCATACCCGATCGTCTGTTCTTTCGACCCAATATATGTTGTGGCCACCCGCAAAAGTGGAGTAGATTTTCTGGGTCAACTGACCGATATACAGAAAGACCGGTCGGCCTGTACCCAGCCTTAACAATAATATCTAGCTATAAGATAGGTATATGTTATAACAAATCCAGGACCTTTTAGTAAGCAGGTGTTTTTACATATTTAAAACCAGCTTTAGATTCCAAACTTGAAGCCATTCTTTTCTTTGCAAATTCAGCTCCTCACATGCAGCAAAGCAAGAGTCTAGATTTGACAACATACCTGTTGCAAATAAATCGCTATTCACTGAACCGGTACAGCCACATCGTACATAGTCTGTATGCTCCTTGTACGAGGTGATCTCTACTCCATTTGGGATGTCCCACAGCTTGGATGAGTAGTCATCAGAACCGGACACAATACGGTACTTATCAGAGGTAAAATCAACAAAATGTACTGCTCTGTATAACAGACAAACATACAATTGTGTAAACCCAACGGTTGGTAAACTTTTCAATTATCAACTACACATACCATTAAAGCTTATTAGCACATTATTCGTGGATTCTTAATTTTCCTATTTCATATTTTTTTTGTGCCGCCATCATTTGTGCAAATACCTCGATATCTACATCCGTCTCCACTAAAATGTACCATAATCCTTTGCATGGTGAACACAGAAAGGTTCTAACAGTCATTGTCCAGATATCATATCCTTACTTGCTGTGGCCAGAAAACTGTCGGAGTGCAGCTTTTCCATTAATATCAAAGAGCTGGACTATACTATCTTCACAGCCAGCAGCAAGAAGCCGCCCATCTCCTCGATAGGTCCCACAATAAGCTGTGTCTTTAAAACGGGAAAATGTTTTTATTGGTTCCTGAGAATATTGTCCATAGATGTGAATCTTTTAATACAAGAAAAATAAAAGAAATTCATTTTTTTTGACAATGTGAATTTTAAAAATGACCACAGATAAATGTAAATAATTTTAAAGACATAGTAGACATTTGCTGCTTAGGTGATTTTACACCTACTAGTGTTAATGTGACATTCCAGGTAAGTAAAGGGTAAAAATGAACTATTAAGACTTTCCTATCCCTTTGACCATTCTTGCTAATATTACTGTATGTGGAAAGACATTATACATTAAAGTAGAATTATATTCCCCTATCCCTTATAAATAGTACCCAGGGTGAGGACTAGGTCCTTACTCCTGGGTACTTTACTGATTAGTTGTTATACTTACATTAAGTTTCTCTTGCACTCCCCAAAGGGAAGATGGTCTGCAAGAAGTGTGTCTTCCCATTGGAGAGAAGAGTATAATTGTCCTTTAAATTAAGTCTATTTCTGCATTGATTGAAGACCAGGAGGTCCTTAACCTCATGCTGGATTCCGCTTCCCAGCTCTCCCATTGGCCAGTTATCAGAGGAGAGCAGGGAGATTGGTCTGCAGGCGAAAGACCAGGGTCTAAAGCAGTAATAATGTAATAGCGTGAGGACAAGGAGCAGGAACAGTAGGCTGCTCCACTTGAAAGCACTTATTATTATGGAAATTAATACGCTCTAATTATAATTATCCTTTAAACTTTACGTGCCACAGTTAAGAATGCCAGCTTAAGGGCTTTTGAGAATTCTAGAATCTAGGTAGATGCTTTCACCTTAATTGCAATATATGAATGATTTCAAACTTAATAAAACAAATAGGTTCCGGGGCACCATTTTTAAATTTATAGGGCCTCTGTGTACAAATGCTTGCATTTACAGTTGCAAATATCCTGAGGTCTGCTTTATAAGTTACATTTACTAGCCACACACATTTCATTTACCCTTGTTGACGAGGTTACAGCGTAGTTGCAGGGCTGATTCGGTGAAAAATGGATTTTTGTGATTGCGCCAAATTCTTTTATCTGGACAGGATTCTAAGGATAAAAATGAAAACAAAAATATGTTAATTTGCAAACATTTACAGTGCAGCTGTCCAAGTATTCACTACTACAATAATTGATCTTATTACCTACTTGTGTGAATTACACACACATTTAGAGGGACATGCAATAAATTAAACTATTGCAACCTACCTGCACTTGTTCCCCTCAATGTATTAACTACTTTAAGACCGTTGATACATGGTGGGAACACGAGTGGTAAGTTGCAGACTTTTGTGGGGCTTTAAAACTCCTACTGAAAAGGTTAATTTTGGCGCTAAAATTAAATGCAAAAACCATTGCTAAATTGACAGTGTTTACTTTTATTGCAATATGCCAAACCATTTCAATAAAACAAAAGAAAGGTTCTTCGAAAAATTGAACTTTTCCTTTAATGTATTGAAGACTGGGAGGTTAAGGAGCTGTGCCTTACCTTCCATTCTTCAATCAATTCATCAGGAGTAACTATGGAGCGCAGTATCGTGCATGCGTGCTATAGTTATTGTCAGGAAAGTGTGTAGTGACTTGGCATGAATCGGTTAACTATTGGTATTAGTTCTTCCAAAAAAACCAATAAAAATACCATTCCACCCTGGAACAGTCCTATTGTTTATATTACGATTAGTGAAGCAGGGAACCAGATCTTCTTTTCCAGACAATGTGGGGCCGAACCGTGTATCTGGAATTCTCTTCAGCTAGGGGTCTGGTGGGTACCCTAAGAGGTCATTTTAAGGACAACCATACATGTAAAATAAATGTATTTCGGTATTGGAATATGTAAGACAGAAACCAATATTATGTTGGTGAATGGAAAGGTAGGCCTATTAAAATAATACCCAACATGGAGACCTTATTCCCTTGCCAAGGCGAGTTATTAATATCTTGGGAAATATGGATTACACACAGGTCATGTTTGGTATTGTAGGAATTGATAATTAATACAGGAGAGGAATATGTGGTCAATATCCCAGTACAATGTACATATCTACATTTATATGGAATCTGCCTAACTGAGGGGGAATGAATGCTTTTGGCTAGTCGTAAATCTGGACATTCCTAGACACTCCCACCTCATGCATAGCCAGGAGGGGGGTGGTTCATCAAATGGTTTAAAAATCCTTGTAGCCCCTATAACTTTGTTCATACTGAGGGGACATGCTAATACCGTGTGTATGGACCTAATGTTAATTCCCGCTCCGGGATACAGGACTTCTTCTAAGGAGTAGGGTCTGTGAATATTTTTATCCTTTTTATTTTATACAACTGTTGTACTTTTGTATGTCATTTTATTAGAACACCATTTTCTTTTATTTTTGTATTATATGCACTGTCCACCTTTTGGAATATTAAAGGGCATGTCCACCCTTTATAAAAATTCCCACCCCCAACCGTTATATTCATTACTCTAAAATCGTTGTCAATCTCTACTTACACCTCCTCAATCCTGCACTGTTCTGGTCCAGCTCCCCTGCCCGCCGGAACTGCAAGCCGGGGGGGGCAGACCAGCAGCCGCGGCTGTGATTGGCTTAGAGGCAGCCAATCACAGTCGCGGCTGACTTCACTGTAGACAGCGCAGGATCGAGGAGGTGTAAGTAGGAGGGGGGAGGGTATCCCCTGCATTGTCACAAAAGCTTTAATAGCTACATTACTTCCTGGCATGGAGTGATCGGGAGGGATGGAGGGAGAGGGGGGAAAGGGCTCTACTTAGCATGCCTCATACCTTGATGAGGCTAGCCAAGATACAGGCACATGAAGAGGCACTGACAGCTCCTACCCAGCAGTTTCCTGCACTTTAAAGAGGCAGAACAGGAGAACCACAAGGAGCATGGATGTAAGGTAAGGATTTTTTTCTTTTGTACAGCGGGGCCAGTAGTTGGTAAATTTTTAGTTTGGGGGGTGGACATGCCCTTTAAATCTAAAATTTAATAAGTTTTGTCTTTGCTGCTCTAAAAGAACTCAGTTAGCCTCTGATAAGTTTATATGTGGTTGAATAAATTGTTTTGCAGTGTAAATGCCAATTAACTCTGTGACTGCTTGTAACATAGTAATTAAGGTTGAATAAAGACATACGTCCATCAAGTCCAACCTATTCACCTACTTTTTTTTTTTAACCCTACCTAACAGTTGATCCAGAGGAAGGCAAAAAAAAAAAAACAGCTAAAAAGGGGGAAAAAATTCCTTCCTGACTCCAAATGGCAATCGGAAAGTATCCCTGGATCAACCAGATCTATATGCATTAATACCAGTAATTCTCAATATTATTTAGTTTTAGAAACTTATCCAGCCCACTTTTAAAGCTATTCAATGAACTTGCCATTACCACATCTGCTGGAAGACAGTTCCACATTTTCACCGTTCTCACTGTAAAGAAACCTTTCCTAACGTGAAGATGAAACTTCTTTTTTTCCAACCTTAAAGGATGTCCACGAGTGTGAAGGACTGATGCTAATTAACCAGTTAGTTGCTGGAGTGAATGGTGTAGTGTTAACCATTTAGCTGCCAGGACAGGGGTGTGCATAGTCAGTGAGCGTCAAGAGTGTTTTTGGGGCGTCTTTAAGGCCATAAAGTGGTGGCAGCGAGTAGCGATTGATTGGTCAGATCACATGCCCAGCGAACTGGCGTTCGTGACAGTTACTATGACCCAGGAAGCGGTCGGGACCTGTCACTGCTGCGTAGGATTGCGTGAGGCATAGCTCCTTAATCTCCCAGTCTTCAATCAATACATTAAAGGAATAGTTCACTTTTTGAGTGAACTATTCCTTTAAAGGGTATGTCCGCCCTTAAAACTATTTTTAATATAGTATTCCCCCTGTCCCCCCAGCCCCAACCGCTATGTTTTTATTTTTAGAAAGTGCCCCAAACTCTACTTACCTCCCCTCTTTCCCCCGCCGCACTGCCGGCCCTCTGCTTGCGAGAAAATGCAAGCAGAGGGGCGGGACCGGCAGTCGCGTCTGTGATTGGCTGAGCGGCAGCCAATCACGTCATTCAGTGCAGTGGAGGAAAGAGGGGAGGTAAGTAATGGTCTGGGCACTTTCTAAAAATAAAAATGTAGCGGTTGGGGCTGGGGGAATACTATATCTAAAGGGATTTATGCTAGGGGGAGGGAATCCTGAGAGGGAGGGAGGGAGGGAGGAAGAGGGAGAAGGGCTTCTCCCGGAGGCGAGACAGGAGTCCTATATGGACTCTGCTATCCTCCTGGTGGGCAGTTTTTGGGACTTTGGGTGGGGGACTACAGGAGAACCTTATGGAGCTGGGATGTGAGGTAATGATTAAACTACACTACATGGTGGGGCCAGTAGTTGGGGGGATTGTAGTTTTGGGGGTGGACATGCGCTTTAAAGAAAGAGTTTGCAAAAAATAAAAGACATTGCAAACATTTTTGTATCTCCTTAAATGGCTTCTTTTTTTTTTTTAAATTTAAAAATTTGTTAATTTGCAGTAAAAAAATCAGATGTTATCTTTTTACTGGTCTACTACAGTTAGAAAACATTTGATTGGTTGCTTTACATTAACAGCACCTTTTATTAAACAGGATGAGGACCAAAACTGCTAAGTCCTCATCCCTGGGTACAGTATCTCCTGATATACCGTAATTACTGAAACTTTCCATTGCTGCTCTAGTCTAGTTCCATAACTGATGGCTGGCAATATCTTAGAATTTAATGGTTATCTTAACTCAAAAAAAATCGAATTTTCAAAAATTAGATTTAGATACAGCAAGATTCCACTGCTTCAAAACTTTCCAGATTTTAAATCTGAGCTGCAGATTCAGAGAAATCATCATTTTAATTACGGTACAGCATATACAGGGAAAGACCTGTCACTCCAGAAGCAGAAATTATAATTTGTGACCCGTGTCTGACCTCTTTGCTTGCCTGCAACATTTTACAGAATAAGCAGAGAAAAGAAGGCAGGGGGGAGGGAGGGGGAGATGTTTAAGCAGAGCAGTGTCCATGGTGAGGCTGTGCAGAACACATAAGTGTCGCAGACACTAAAAGAAGGCACTAAAAGAAGAAAGTGTGTAAGAGGAGGGTGGGGGGGAATTATGAGTAATCACTAAAAAATAATAATTTAATGACAAAGCAAGCACAGATAAATATGTGAGTACCATCATTTTACTTGTCTCAAATTGTAGTTTCAGAAAATGTAAAGTTGTTTCAGCGAGTATAGCGACTCTTTAAAGGGCATGTCCACCCCTCAAATAAAAAATATATATAGGTAAATAACCCCCAAACCATAATAATTAAAGGGCATGTCCACCCTTCCAAATCCCAACCGCTATATTTTTATTATTAGAAAGTGCCCCAAACTTTACTTACCTTCCCTCTTTCCTCCGCCGCACTGCCAGGCCCTCTGCTTGCGAGAAAATGCAAGCAGAGTGGTGGGACCGGCAGTCGCGTCTGTGATTGGCTGAGCGGCAGCCAATCACGGACGTGGCTGCCGGGAGTTCAGTGTGGCAGAGGAAAGAGGGAAGGTAAGTAATGTTTGGGGCACTTTCTAATAATAAAAATATAGCGGTTGGGGCTGGGGGGACAGGGGGAATGTTATATATAAAGGGTTTTACACTAGGGGGAGGGAATCCTAATCGGGAGGAAGAGGGAGGGGGAGAAGGGCTGCAGTACGCATGCCAACTTCTCCCGGAGGCCAGATAGGAGGCAGAGTCCTATATGGACTCTGCTATCCTCCTGGTGGGCAGTTTTGGGGACTTTGGGGGGGGGGGGACTACAGGAGAACCATATGGAGCTGGGATGTAAGGTAAGGATTAAACTACACTACACAATGGAGCCAGTAGTGGGTGGGATTATAGTTTTGGGGGTGGACATGCCCTTTAAAAGCTGATAGATGTAAGACTAACCTGTGAAATGTTTTTCTCCCCCTTCCCTTTGCCTCTCAAAAGGTTTCTGCTCCTTTCAAGTTCTTATACAACCTCTCACATGCTTGCAGGAGGCAGCTTCAGAAATAGAATACAGTCATTGGCTGTAAATATGACTGTATATTGCTAAGAAGAATAACTAGGAAGCAGAAAGTGGAGTAAGAGAACATCAGGAAGGAAAACAATTTTTGGGGGTTTAATGGTGATTTATCTACATGCAATTTTCCATTTGCAGGGTGAACATGCTCTTTAAAGTGGCTGACAAACAAATGGAGGTGTAGATGAGGTGTAAGAGGTTTCCCAACAGAAACTTTTAGGGCAAATGCTTGTGAAGGTTCTCATTCATCCAGGTCATGGTATATCTGTTGTATTCAATTAGATCAACTGGACTTGAAATGTAGTTCTTGAAGACATTTCGCTAGTCATCCGACTGGCTTTCTCAATTCAGAATGACTTGTACAAGAATCTGTGGCAATTATGTACCCTGGAAAATCCCAATTAGCATATCACAGCCAGGTGTTAAGGGTGTGATTAGATAGTGGCTAAGAGGTGTTATAGGAACGCCCAGAGTAAGGTGTTAAAACAGCATTGTACATGGCAGACAGTTTTAGGGCAAATATTTGAAGAATACATTCCTTGAGAAAGAAGGGGGTATCTGAATTTTGAGATTAACCCCTAGAAATTCAGCATTAGAAGAAAGCTTTAATATGAAACAGATATTAGAAAGCAGTGTATTATTGCATCCATAAAAATAGGTCAGTTACTTGGTTTATTGCCGATTAGGAAAGAAGCCCAATTCCGACTATGAACAGACAGTTCCGATGTTCCAGGGGAACACTTGGATTTTTGTATTGTGGAACTTTTCCAAGATTTTAGATAATGATTGAATTTTCCAGAATTAAATGATTTTTACAAATTCGAATATTTGGAAATAATCAAATTTCATTAATTGAGTATTTGTAAATTATCAAATAATACAGGCGGGGTTTTTAAGAAATAATTAATACCCGAGCCCTTGATTCCAATTATGGGAGAAATAGCGAATACTTGAGCCCTTGATTTTGATTATTGAATATGTGATGCGGAAACTTGAAAATTGGTAGCATGCGAATAAAGTTTGTTTTAGAAGTTTTGGTTGTATGTACGTGTTCCCAGGTCCCTGAGCCATGCACACTAACTTATTATTTATACCTTAAACCAGTTGGAACTTTCTAATTTTTTTTAAATACCATTGAGTTAAAAAATCATAAGGGCTATACATCTTTGAAACGCATCTGGCCAGTTTCAAGCAACTCTGTTGCTGATAAAAAAAAGCTACTTTTCCATCCTTTTGGGCTTTTTTACTTAGCAGCTAATAGGATATATAGCAAAGCTAAAGGTGCCCATACATCTATGAGATATTACTTACCCGACCGAGCGCTCACACAATGTTCATCAATGCTGGCCAGAACCGCTTCTCCCGATCGTATATTTGACCAACATGCGTTTGCAAAATCCCATTCATTTTGCGATCGCATGTCGGTCGAATGTAAGATCGGGAGAAGCGGTTCCGGCAGGATCGAAGGAACATCGCGTGAGCGCTCAGTCGGGTAAGTAATAGCTCATAGATGTATGGGCACCTTTAGCCAAAGAAGAAACCAATAACGTTACATATATAGAAAAATGAATATTTGTATATGGCACATCATTACCTTGTAACTTCTCCAATATACAGTATCCTTTGTTATTTTCTCACCAAGTTTGGGGTAGGTAGGGATAGCTACAGGCTTGTAACTTGACATTTTTCTCTTAAAGGATATAACCCAAGCCAAAGAAAAATGTGCAATTTAAACAGACCAGCCAACTGAAATGTAAAAAAAAAGAGGAAATTTTGTTATTAAGCAGAGTATAGAAAGGAGGAACTACAGTAAAAATCCCATAATCTAGCAGTAACTTTCATCACAGATGCCAAGGAAAAAAACTACAGCCTGGGTTTAGATATAGATCCCACATCCAAATGCTAAAGGCTAAGTAACAGAAGAGTAGAAAGCCTAGAACAGTAACTTTTTGACCAAGGTAATTTTAACAGAACACTAATGATTTTCGTCAGATGAAAGATTAAATTTTAAGAAGATATAAGTCCCTTACACAATCTAACTATTAAAAAGGCAAATGACATTCCCTGTTAATTTAAGTTAATTAAGTTTCTCTGCTATGCTATGGTTGCCAGATCAATGAAAAATTAAGACACTTGTAAAACTGAATGCAGAAAGAATGAATTGGAGTCCATTTATTTCACCGAATTATAATTATGTTTTTAAACAGGATGGAGATTTTATTTCTGACATTCGGAGCCAGACAAACAAATCTATAAGCCAATCTAGCTATTTTAGGTAGGTAATAGAAACCCTTTAAAGGTTTGTTGTATATTTCTAGAGACACTGGTTACCTGGCTCCTGTGATTTATCCAGCCAGGGAGTTATGTTATATGGAACACAGACATTAAAATGGAACTGTGACTGCTTTATGGGCTCACTCTCACTGAAGTGGAATAGATTGATGTACAAACATGGTGATTGGAAGATATTGTGGTACAGTGCCCTAAGGATTTAATAAGATATTTTATGACAGGAACTAGAAACACATTTTAGTTTAAGTGTGATTAGGGTTTCTAGTTACTGTATTATAATTTGTCTACCCCATTTGGGAATGTCAAATCCAACTGTGAAATATACTGCCCCGTGATTTGGGGTCTAAATAAATTTGGGTTATTAGGAACCTTTATATATGTTACTAATAGGATACCAGTAGTGGATAAAAACACTGGCACACCCCTTTAAGGTATCAAAAAATATATAAAAGATCCTTTATTATTATATAAATATATTATTATTATGCATGCATATAAAGTGCTCTTATCAACCTGCACTTTATATCCATATACCTTTACTTACAGTGTGTTTATACTTAAAGGGCATGTCCACCCCCAAAACTAGAATTTAACCTACTACTGGCCCAACTGTGTAGTGTAGTAAAATCCTTACATGCCTGCTCCAAATGGTTCTCCTGTAATGTCCCTCCAAAGTCCAGAAAACTGACCGAGTCCATATAGGACTCTGACTCCTGTCTCTCCTCCGGGAAAATTTGCACATACTCAGAGCAGCTCTCCCTCCCATTTTGCTCTTCCTCCTCCTAGTGTAAAACCCCTTTTCTGTAGTGTAGGGCTCCCTCCCCCAACCGCCATAGTAATTTGTCTAAAAACTCCCCCAATCTCTACTTACATTGCCTCTTTCCCCTGACGTGTTTGGCTACCTCTCAACCAATCATGGACGCGGCTGCCGATCTGGCCCACTGCTTGCAGTTTCATGCAAGCAGAAGGCCGGGACTGAACGTCGGAGGAGTGAGGTAAGTATAGAGAAGTAAGTATAGATCGGGTGAGTTTTGTGACAAATAACTATAGCGGTTGGGGTTGGGAGCACTACACTACAGAAAAAGATGTAAAAAAGGGTGGACATGCCCTTTAATACCTATCTTGAGTTGGGTGCCTAAACCCTGATTTTTGTTAGTTGGTACTAATCACTTTTGATTATTCCAACACAAAAAGAGATTTCACTGAAAGGATCAGATGAACTGACCAATCGAACGAAAATAACCAACACACACTTAAAGTGACCATACACTACAAAATGTTATTACGATCCTAAACCGACCGATACTTTGATAGAAAGATGTATAATGTTAATTGTACGTAGATGTACCATAAATATTGTTCAATTTGTTTAGTGATTAATGTCTAATGTCTATTGGGAGGTTACATTACATTTTATTGGAACTTCAGAAAAAAACTATGATCATTTAACCGTTCGACTTAAAAATTACTTTCCCAATCGTAATTATTATCGATGTTACATGTTAAGTCACATAATAAGATTGGGGGAAAGTACCATTTTTTCGGCCAATCAATGGAAATGTGGGATTGTACATAAAATCGGCCTAATGTGTGTCACGTTTACTAACCCCGCAACATCCCCCTTTAACAGTTACACTTATAGAAACAACATGGCGCACAGCTGCAGGAGGAGGATAATGAAGTGAACCTGATCTCAGCACAGCTCTGTGCAATGTAATTCTCAATAGTGTCCCTATATAAATAGGAGTGATGGAGGGTAGACATTCATTTTACTTTTTCTGGCCACACAAATTCCATTGACTGCCCAGTCCATACAATCTGCCAATGCTATACAGTGCAAGGGACAACCTGGCTACACATTAAAGGGATAGACAACCAGTAGATCTCCAAATGATTGAAAACTACATCTCCCAGCATTCCTCAATAAGTATTTTGATGTTAGGGAATGCTGGGAGTTGTAGTTTTCAAACATCTGGACATCTACTGGTTGCATATCCCTGCGATTTGGTAGAGAATTACTAGACATTCCTATACACAGCTATTTGAGGGTTGAGGATTCTGTACATATTTGAAGGTGTGTGACCGCCTTTATTCTCATTATCCCCCGATCGGCTGCAGTGTCACAGTAACATGGCAATCTGAATAAGGAGATTGACCACCCAATCACGGGGAAGACACAGATTCGGTCCCTTACAATTAATTCCAGGTTCACCTTCCGCAGCTCATCGCACCCGATCACACGTTGTTAAATCCGTGAAGGAGGCTGCCATGCTGAACGATGACTTACTTCCGCCGAAGTCGCCGCGATAAAACGTCACCATTCGGACGTACCCGGCTGCCAGAGAATCTCTCAATACAGCAAAGTATATGCCATGCCTACTGTCGCGCCCTGATGACATCTATCCAGGAAATGACATCTTGCAATAATACAACAAAAGGAGCACCCTGGGTGAGTATCACACTGTAAACATAACCATTTCCCACAGCAGGCTTTATTTTATAACCTACCCCTGTAGTGGATTTCTATGGGAGGAACTGTAAGATTATAGCCTTATAATCTTACTGTTCCAGGAGGAAAAGGAAACCAGAAGCCACAAAGGGGTAGGTTATAATAAATAATGCACCCCAACTGTAAATTATAAGGATGTCACTTTGGAATTCCATGCCCTGTATAAAAGGTACTCAGCCTGCGGCCTCGTGCTTTTATATGGTAACAGAACTCCTCAGTGGCTTCTAATATCCTTATAATTTACAGTTGGGGTGTATTATTCACTATATAAACACAGATGAGCACCAATACCATGGGGTTACAACATTAATGATTTTCCACGAGAGACCACACAGCACTGCACCACTGACACCTGTTTTAATAATGCGTTGGATAATAATTTAATAGCCAATAGGAGAATAGGTAGGAAGTTTTTCCCATCAGGACAGAGTTGGGGTTGTTTGTAAGGATTGTCTTTGTTCAGAGCCTTTCAGAATATGTGACGATAATTAGAATGATTTTAACTATCAGTGGGGAACATAGCCCCCCCGATGTTTCAAAACTACAATTCCCAGCATTCCCTAAAAGTACTCTGCAGTTAAGGAATGCTGAGAGTTGTAGTTTTGATTCCTTGATGAGGTTGATTGTTTCCTACGTGCTCCTTTTCTCCCACAATCATAAAGACATACTGATAGGTTGTATGTGTCATATATGTGCTTAGATTGTAAGCACTTCGGGGCAGGGCCTGATGTGAATGTATACATGTAATTGTAAAGCGCTACGGAAGATGTTAGCGCTATATAAATCCACAATAGTAATAATAATATTTATTTAAAAAATCTTAGTCTATATTATGCATACCTAGTTATTCTACATATTCTCTTCTATTTTGAAAAATCAGTTTATACTCCTTGCTATTCCTTGCTGTTGACATTAGTGAGCGGACATTTTAGGTTCTGTAACAGTCTTTCTTCCCAGAATGCATACTACCTTTGAATGTTCCTAACAGTAATTTCTACTGATTGGCTGTTGGATGGATCAAACATGCTCGGATCTTTACTGAGCAACTGAATCAATCCAGGCGCTGGGTCAACAAAAAGACCATAACGGTCTTTTCTAGTAGTCCTGCAAACAGGAAGTTAGTATTTCAGAAGCATTTATTTAAACACCGACAAAATGCTGAATAGGCAGGTTAAGGTTGTGATGATGGAAAAATACTGCTCTTTTTCTTAAAAGTATATGTAGCAAATGTTACCTATATACAGTTAGGTCCATAAATATTTGGACAGAGATAACTTTTTTCTGTACATGGTTGGTTCTGTACATTACCACAAGGAATTTTAATTGAAACAGCTCAGATGCAGTTGAAGTGCAGACATTCAGCTTTAATTCAGTGGGGTGAACAAAACGATTGCATAAAAATGCGAGTCAACAAAAGCATTTTTTAATACAATCCCTTCATTTCAGTGGCTCAAAAGTAATTGAACAATAGCTGGAAATAAAATGTTCATTTCTAATGTTTGTTTTAAAACCCTTTGCTGTCAATGAGATGGATTTGAGCAGGCATATGTCCCTGAACATTCCAGAATTCATTTGGCTGCTTCTGTCCTGTGCCATATCATCAATTACCGTAACACTAGTGTCCCATTGCCACTGGCAGCCATGCACGCCCAAGCCATCACACTGCCTTCACCACGTTTTACAGATGATGTGATATGCTTTGGCTAATTAGCTGTTCCACAGTCTTGGTTATATCTGTCCAAAGAATGGTTTTCCAGAACTGTGTGGGCCTTTCTATTCAATTGGACCAATATTCTTGAGGCTTGCACCTTGCAGTGTACCCTCTGTATTTACTTTCATGCAGTCTTTATGGTAGACTTTGATATCGATACGCCTACCCAATGGAGAGTATTGTTCACTTGGTTGGCAGTTGTGAAGGAATTTCACAACAAAAGAGGTTAGAGCAATGCTCCAATTAGCTACTTTGTGCGCGTTGGTGCCCACATGCACCATGGTTACTGTAATTTACAGTTATCAGAGCGCATGTGAATCGCACCAAAAATGGTGATCACATGCGATCCCCAGTTGGCCAATACTAGTGAGCGTTTTTTAACACGCAATCGGATTGTGTGTAAATACGTGTGAGTGTGGCCTAGTCCTTAGTGTAAAGCTTTCTGTATTATTTCTTTAATTTTAAATAGGTAGGTCTTTGTTTAGGAATTCCTTATAAAGGGATACATCATATTATTTTCTGGGCTATTGGTCATGGTTAAATGAGTTGTAGGCTGAAGATCTCCTATGACTAGTTACATTGTAACTAGTTTCCTATCATATACATTTTTTATTTTTCATTTCAGATTTGCTGTCTCTCTAACGTTTTCTTTTCTTGTATATACATTTTAGAGTCTGGTTCCTCTGGTGCATGTACTTGAAAGATCCCACAGCTGACAATTTAAAGGAGTAGAAATGTTATAAGCCACTTTTGTTTCACAATGTCCACTCTAAGAAATTTGGAATCCTCAGAAGAGCTGGCAGCAGAAGAGTGTGTCAGCTTTTGTCTGTCCAGCATGCCTGATATAAAGGTAGAACACGTCATGGACTCACATCCTGAGGAAGGTCAAGCTCAGAATGTAGCCATGGGAATGAAATTCATCTTGCCAAATAGATTTGATATGAACGTATGCTCTCGCTTCGTCAAATCTCTCAATGAAGAAGAGAGCAAAAATATACAAGATCAGGTGAACTCTGACTTGGAAGTGGCATCTGTCCTTTTTAAAGGTTATTTTTCTAAATATTGTTTCTGTTTATTGCAAAATATAAGGAAATGAGCTACAACTCTTAAAGGCCAATTATACCCTTCAAAGTCCCCCATCCCAGTGTACCCAGTGTGAGGACCTTAACCATGGGATCCTCATCCATGGGTCTTACCTTATAGCTACAAATGAGCCCTGCAAAGTCAGCTTTGTGATGCACCTTTTCAGAAGCCAGCTTTGAAAGCTTTGTTTTTAGCATTAGAGTCAGGCCCAGGGGTGAGGACCTAGTGGTTTAGGTCCTCACCCTGTGTACTATCTACAGGAACGGGAGTAGGGGGACAGGCTGGGGCCATAATTGCCCTTTTAAGATATGGAGGTGCTTGTGATATAGAAAGAAGTTGGTTAATATTGCAACAAATATCCTTAAGTTGTAGCTATTTAATGTGTAATTTACACAAAAATAAAACCCACAACAACCTATACAAATGCTGCAGTAATCTTCCTATTAATCATTTTACAGCAGTTTTAATATTGTGTTCACATCACGGTATATATGTTTTTAAAAAAACTACATTGTTTATATTTTACAACAGTCTTTCAATAGATATTGTGCTTTGTTTGTTGATTACTTGTACATCATCTATACTGTCGGTTAGTGAAGCAAGACCATTTTTACTAAAGGCAGGGAAAATAAGTATTAATAAGCCAGTGGAAATATGGTATACTAAGGTTTAAAGGCCTGTCTTTATTATGTTAATTCAACTGGGGTTAAAACCCTTGAAATGTTGTTACAACTCCTGTTACACAATATGCAAAGGAGTCTACATCAATGTTCCCTCTAATTTTTTACTGCCTGCACGTACAGATATATATTATATGTGAGAATGCAAAAATCACATTTGTTTGTGCTACATACTGTAGTTCTTGTATTTAGGCAGATTTTTGTGTGCTAATTTTTTTAACCTGTGTGCATGAGCATAAATGTATAACTTATACATTTATACTCTGATGATTTCCATCAGATTTTATTGTGTAAGTTCCAAAAGCGGTGGCATCAGAACCCACAAACACCTGGTGTGGAATGTAAAATATTCTTATTCTCTCCCTACTAGCAATGTAAAAATACATAAGGGATACAGACTGTCGGCTATGCAGACAGAATTATGGTGGGCATAGATACAGCAATATAATCGGACGATACCAGGTATGGCAAGGTTATCGCTTCATGTATGGTGCTTGCTAACTAAATGGGGCTGATAAAATTGGGCGACCCACACTGTGTTACCCTGGCATGCGTTTCTCATGCACAAATGGATCGCAAATCGCCATTGGAAGCACATGAGAAATACGCTAGTGTGGAATATCTAATTTTAAAAATTGCATTTTAATTGTGCAAGACATTGGTTATTAAAGAGATGTTAACAAGTGTTTTAATACACGACTAACCTGCAGCTAACATGAATCTATGCACTGAAAGTGCAAGGTTTAAGATTAAAAAGAAAAATCTGCATTAATATATAATGACCACTTGATGTCAGTATTGAGAAGTCAACGTTTGATCCTATTCTTAAATGTATATAGATTATATTATACCAAGGCAGAGTCAGGCAACAGACCACATATAATTATATAAACACCCATAAGCATTTGAGTTGTTAATCCCTTGAACTGTGTAAATTTGTCCAGAAGTTATTCTATCCTAGATTTCTAAACACATTATAGGGTTCCACATAAAAAATTTTTTGGGAGACAGTGTTGGATATTTCCCCCATGTATATTTTCTAAAACTATAGTAATAAGCATCTGATATGCAGTTAATAATGCCTGGTGCTCATTAGTAAGCAAATACAGCACTTTACACTACACAGGGAAATGGAACATTTACCCCTAATAAATACTCCGTAATATTGTTTCAATGCTTTTCATTTGTTTAAGGGCACGGCCACACTGCAACGCAAATGCACATGGAATCGCATGCGATTTCGTTGCGTATGCGTTTTTTTCATTACATATAGAAAAACGCATGCGATTGCGTTTTAAAATGCGGAACGCAAATCGCATCACACCTGAAAACGCTAATTTTCGGTGCGTTGCCGCGATTCCAATGATCGTAAAAAAACGCATGTGCAAATGCAAGAAAATCGCGATAGTGTGGCCTAGCCCTAACTAACATTTCTGTCTTTCATTCCTTTTGTGAGTTCTTGTTACTTTCCAGGGGCTACTTTATTTATACTTTCCACCTTATTCTCTACGTACAGTGTAAAATTAAATCCGATTAATATACAGTGGTATAAGTTAAAATACAAAAAGATACAATTAAACGGATGACCATGATTTGTTAGGCACAAACATCTACTCGCTTTTTAGCTACAGTTGGATAATATGAGAGCATTTCGTATTTTAACACTTTTTTTTTTTTATATATATAGCTGAATGCAATATCCATACCTCTCCATCTCCTGGAATCCAAGTCCGACATGTCTACACTCCATCCACAACCAAACATTTCTCCCCTATCAAACAATCAACCACACTAACAAACAAACACAGAGGTAATGAAGTTTCTACAACACCTCTGCTGGTGAACTGTGAGTATATTTTCCAATCTCTTTTTCTGATGTGGATGTTTTTGGTGGAATATTAATATAGTGTCCCATTGTACAGTGAGGAATGTCCACTTGTAATATGTTGCATTATATATGGAATGTTTAGTACAGGGATCAACAATTCACAGGAACCAGACTGGAAATGTATACCTGGCAACCAAATTGTATTGTTTTTTTAATTAACGGCTACCTAGAAAAATTAATTGTCTTTGACTGGCTCCTGATGTCATAATAGTTTTGAAGCATTACGGGGTGTGCTGTTCTTGTAGAATTTCATTAGTTATCTTTCTCAGCTGGTCACAGACTTCTTAATCGGGATGTATTACTAAGTACCATATCACTATCTTCTTAGAATGTACTTTCAGACAGCATTTAAGGGGCCTTCATTGTTGTTACAGAGAGGTTTTTTTTTCCTGTTTTTCTCTTCCCGGTTCTTCCAGTTAGCAGATGACATCACAGCCAATTACTTAATGCTATTCCCCCTAGCTGCCTCCACTTATAGCTTATAAAAAATCTTGAAGAGTTTAAAGAGAATGCCAAAACCTTTTGAGAGGCATAGGGATGGAGGAGAGCATCATTTTGCTGTATAACAGATTAGCCTTATGTCTGCCAGCTTTCTAACTATTGTAGTTTCCCCATCATGGCCGTTCATTATTTCATTAAGTAAAACATAGTTTAAAGGGCATGTCCACCCCAAAACTATAATTAAACCCACTACTGGCCCCACTCTGCACCGTACCTGCACCTCACCTGACAACTCTGCTTCTGATGGTTCCCAAGATATTCCTTTTCAGAAAAAACTGTCTGTGACGCTTCTGAGCCACGCTCATGCCTCGTTCTCATCAAGGTCTGGAGCATGCGCTGCGGTTGGGGGTTACCTACCTTACCCCCAAAGTTGGTTTAGGGGGATGGACATGCCATTTAATATGGGAAAGATCGGTTTCAGAAAACCTCTCTATAGCTTAAAGAAAATCATTTGACCTATATCTAAAGATAACCTATAGCATCGAAACCGCTGATTAAATAATGTATTCCTTTCTACACAAAAATACAGCATTATAAATATGCTTGTGGAGGTTTTCATTCATCCAGGTCATAGCACATCTGTTGTATTCAGTTAGATCGACTGCACTTGAAGACGTTTCGCTAGTCATTCGACTGGCTTTCTCAATTCAGATTGACTTGTACAAGAATCTGTTGGCAATATGAGTACCCTGGAAAGACCCAATTAGCATATTAGTCAGGTGTTAGGGACCTTCTGAATGCAAGGTGTGATTGCATTGAAGCTAAGAGGTGTTATCGAAACTGGCAAGGGTAAGGTTTTAAAACAGCATTGTACATGGCAGACAGTTGGTGTCGAACCCCCTCACCTCTATTCAGGTTTGGTTTCTTTATTTTCACATGAGTAGCCTCCTTGACACCTCTCTTGAACCAGTCCTGTACCTTTGCCAAGATGTTGACATTACAATCTTCAAAGGTATGTCCTTTTCCCTTAAGATGCAGGAACACGGCTGAGTCCTGACACGAGGATTTGGCTCTTCTGTGCTGGGCCATACGTTGGTGCAGTTGCTGTTAGGTCTCCCCCACATACCAATCGGCACATTGCACTGTTTGTGATGTTGCTTTTTTTGTGTTTCGGTATTGGGTCTTTCGGATGTACCAATTGCTGCCTCAGTGTATTGTTTGGTTTAAAGCAGACAGGGATACAGTGTTTTTTTTTAAATTCTTCTTAAAGGGTATGTCCACCCCCAAAACTATAATTTCACTTGTAAAGTCCCCCCAAAGTCCAGAAAACTGACCACCAGGAGCCTGGCCACCAGGTAAATTGTTTCCTCCTCTGAGATGTCCTCTCAGAGGATTTTGGCTTGCTCAGAGTAGCCCTTCACTTCCTCCCTCTCCCACCCATTTTGTTCTCCATCCCCCTAGTGTAAAACCCCTTTGCCAAATATTAGAGCTAGTTCCCTCAGCCCCAACCACTATAATATATTTTCCAAAGACTCTCCTGATCTTTACTTACCTTGCCTCTCTCCTCTGGCGTTCTGAACTGCCAGCAGCCGCGTCTGTGATTGACTGCCTCTCAGCCAATCAGGGAGGCGGCTGCCAGTCCTGCCCCCTGCTTGCAGTTCCATGCAAGCAGGGTCCCAGGCAGTGTGGTGGAGGAAAGTGTGATGGTAAGTAAAGATCGGAGTCTCTGGAAAATATATTATAGCGGTTGGGGCTGGGGGAACTAGCCCTACTATATGGCAAAAATTGGGGAAAGGGGTGGACTTGCCCTTTAATTTCTCGGAGACCTCTGCTACATGTGGGATGGCCATGTTCTTTCTCCTGTCTTACTTTTGCCCTTCACTGTTGGTATTCGTGTTTTGCTGACATCTAGTTTGCAATCTAAAGGGGGGTGGGAGTCAAACATCAAATGCCTGTCAATGTGGGTTGGTTTTCTGTAAACTTTTACTTCCAGTTTACCGTTCTCCCTGACTTCTACCAAGGAGTCCAAGAAAGCCAGTGTGTTTTGTAGCTCTTCCCTTGTAAATTTGATGTTTTGGTCTAAGACCTTGATATGAAGGCTTGTACTTCCTTCTGGTGTAATTAACCCTGGTGTCATCCACATATCTGAACCAGTCACTGCATCAACGTATGGCCCAGCAAAGAAGAGCCAATTCCTCGGGTCAGGACTCAGCCATGTACCTGCATCTTAAGGAAAAAGGGCATACCTTTGAAAATTGTAATGTCAACATCTTGGCAAATGAACATGACTGGTTCAAGAGAGGTGTTAAGGAGGCCATTTATGTGAAAATAAAGAAACCAAGCCTGAATAGAGGTGGAGGGGGGGGTTCAACACCAACTGTCTACCATGTACAATGCTGTTTTGACACCTTACCCTGGGCAGTTTTGATAACACCCGTTAGCCTCAATGCAATCACGCCTAGCGAAACCTCTTCAAGAACTAAACTTCAAGTCCAGTTGATCTAATTGAATACAACAGATACAGCATTATAAACATCTTATTACACTAAAGCTAGGTACACACATTGACATTTCAGTGTTTCGGTCGGTCAGGCCGAATTATTGTATGGCGGTTTTTTAGATGATCACCTACCGTTCGTTCGTCCAAATCGGATGAACGAACGATCGGACAGGTCGGAAAATCACAACCGATCGTGCGGTCCTCTATGGACCACACGATCGGTCGCGCCTAACTGTTGGACACTGATCGGTCGCGCCTAACTGTTGGACACTGCTGCTTTTGCCGCGACCGACAGTCCATCCTCCTCGGTCAGGAGGAAAAATTGTACAGTGTGTACCTAGCTTAAAGTAAACAGTCCTCGCACCTTCTCCCTCCTTCACTTATCACAGAGAGACACAATGTAGGTGATTGGGAGCTGCACTTCTCTCTCCCTGGATGAAACTCTGAGAATTCCCAAGGGCCATTAGTCAGGTAAGGGGGCGGAACCAAGGGTTTTGTTTACAGACTGCTACTGTCTGGGAAGAACGATAAACCTTATTCTGTATTACAATGAAGAAATATCATGGAGAAGCAAGTGATGCACCAGTTAATCAATTGTCAATTGTTAATCTCTAGTTTAGAAATCAGAAGAAAATGTATTTTAGCCTAAATTTGTTCTATAATTTTTCACACCCCAGTGAGGTTGTTGTATTGCCAGGCAGTCTATCAAACAGACACCACGTGTGTTGGCGATTTTTCCCATCGACTAAATCTTTTTTTCAACAGAAAAGGGATCTGAGAGCATTAAATTCTATTTAGACTTCTTTATCATTGAACACGTGTTTTAAATGGGTTATTTGCAAGTGTGATGTATTATTAGCAATGCTGTTGTTTTCATTTTCCATAATATATATTAATTGTAACTTGTGATTCTACCACAGCTCTGTCTGTTCATCAGCTGGCGGCTCAAGGGGAAATGGTTTATTTGGCTAGTCGCCTTGAACAAGGTATGGGTAATTGTGATGGGTTTGTGCATAAATAAATGTATTTTATTAAAGAAATACACAGCCCACCCTCTACCCTTGATAAATACTCTGGACTGTAGATAAGCTTGAAATTGTAAACTTTTAATTTTTATATTTTTATACCGAACAGCCATGAAAAGCAGATATTAACACATTATTTTGTGTCTGACATAAATGGCAAAAAAAACCCTGTGCAAGTATAGTGATTGGACCCCCTTCATTGCATTGTACAACTCTGTTTATACACATTGTTTTATTTTTATGTAAGGAAATCTACCACTGTAATGATATTTACATTCATTAAGTTTTTTTTTTTTAAAAAAACAAATAACTTGCATAACTCCATGGTGACCACTGGCATGGGGGGGTTAGAAAGTGCCTTGGTGAGATTCCTAAAATGTCAACTAAAGAATCCTATAATGTGATTGAGTGAGGCTTAAGGTTCGTACACACGTGCGATCGCGGGTCCCAGCCAGCAACGCACAATGTGTACGAACGAACGTTTCGGCTGATAATCGGCCTGTGTGTAGGAACTTTATCGTCCAAAATGGTCGTTCGTTTGGAGATCCGCCAAGTCGGTCGTGCAACGATCCCTTAATGACCAAAACGTTCGTTCGTACACATTGTGCATCGCGGGTGCGTGTGTACGAACCTTAAAAATGTAGAAAGAGGCAAGAATGAAAGTAATGTGGGTAGGGGTTTGTACCGGAGATGGTTTTGTGAGTGCAGGTCATGCCCAGGAACAAATCAGGAAATGGGAAGAAATACATTGAAGGGACAACAAAGTAAAGTGATCAATAGTTAAAAGAGAGGGATTTATTTACAATTTGATATTTATTGTCCTGCTATGCTAGATGTAAGTTCTTTTTCAGGAGAGAGAGAGAAACATGGAATGCATGAAGGTCAGTTGGTACAAGGTTACAGTAGACCAGGCATGTAAGGATGAGAGCAAGCATATGCAATGTAGTAGATGGTTCATGGTTCAAATGATATTACTATCTTAGCAATATTATGAATATTTTGGGACTAGGGAAGGAGGAGAAGGAATCAAGAATTGTGTATACTGTTGTTAATAAGCCCTGTGGTCAGAGATGAAGCAGTAGATTGTAAGATTTACTCTTTTTGTATTTTATTATTGTACAGTGCAAAATCCCCAAGTGGTGCTATATAAATAAATAATAAACTATACATACATACATCAGTATTCAGCGCTTTCCCAATGATCTTCTTTAATAGCAATACATGTTTAAAGGCAATTAAAGACACCTTTCACTCAGGGCCCTCTTTACTTGCAGGGGCATGGGCAGTATTCTGCAGTTACTCTGAATGTTGTAACCCACAATAAACTGATGTTTAAATCTTTGATTTTAAGTTGCGTAATGCTGCACAGGTTTGTGGAATAAAGGAACAAAATGACAGTCATTTAAATTGCTGTCCTGGGTGCAAAAATTAGAGTTGAATCACATAATAATAATCTTTTTCTAAATGACATGGACACATTTAACAGAACTATACATGATTGTGTAGTTTGTATTTCATGCTCCCTGCTTTCTTTTTATACAGAAAGTGTGATTAACCTTACAGATGAAGAAGGTTTCACCCCCCTTATGTGGGCAGCAGCTCATGGGCAGATAGCTGTAGTAGAGTTCCTCCTTCAAAATGTAAGTAATCTGATCTGGTTTTACTGTAGCAGTGATGGCACATTGAATTTAAATGGGAACCATGGTCTCAAACCTAGAAGTGGGTGCAGTTAGTGTCTCGCAAGCTACTGGAAGCAGCAAGTCTTAACATTTTCAGTATCATAACTTCCCATAGACTGCCCCTGTATATTTGACCCAGGCTCCCACTGGGGGAAAAGTTTCAGCTATTCCGTTTTATTGAAGAACAGGAGGGAAAGGAGCTGTATCTTACCTCCCGTTCTTCAATAAAAAAGGATCTGTCAGCAGAACAGCGGAGGAGGGTGAGACTGGGTAAGTTCCTTTCCTTTTGTTCTCGGCTCCTGCAGGTTTTATTGAAGAATGGGGGGTAAGACACAGCTCCTTTATCTCTTCAATAAAACTGAGTTTTCCCCAGTGGAGATACCCTTGAAAGGTGAGACTACAATCTTTTATTTAGCCTAAACTTGTTTGGAGACCTTAGTTCCTCTTTAAATGCAAAGTGCACATGTTATACGTTTGTAAATTAAAGTGTTCTAAATGATATCTGTACATCGCATTATAAGCAAGCTAATGTGAATTCTCTATTAAAGCTACTTGCTTGGCCATCTGTATTTTAAAACTATATTTTTTGCCAAGGGAGCAGACCCTCAGATTCTTGGTAAAGGTCGGGAAAGCGCCTTATCGCTGGCATGTAGCAAAGGATATACAGATATAGTGAAGATGCTGGTGGAGTGCGGTGTTGATGTCAATGAATATGACTGGGTAAGAACACCATTGTCATGCAATGCACAGGCTACAGTTAGCTATGGTGACACAGAAAAAACATTATTTCATAAAATAGATATAGTGTGGGCTTCTTACATGTAAATTACCAATGCAACCTAAAGTCTATTTAAGCAATTATCGTGTTTTTTTTAAAATAATTCTCCTGATGGTAAAATGGGTAATAAAGGCAGGCAACTCTGAAACATTTCCCACTTTATTGGTGAGTTCCACACTAAATGGGTTAATCCCGACATAAGCGTGCTGAATATTTGTCAAAAAGCTGTTACCCTGTGTAAGGCCAAGGCAGGTTTCCATTGCAATGCAATTCAGTAAACATTGACAGACACACAAACCGTGATGGCTTTGGACATTTTTGAAATAAACTAGACTTGATTAACTTATTAGTTTATTGGATTAATGGCCATCTAAGTAAGAGAGAGAAAAAAATCAATATGCACAAGAGCCCATAATTGAAGTCTTTTCTGAAACAAAAATGCTACAACGATTTGATGGACTGTAATAGTATTTTTTCTTGATGTAGACTTGTCTGTTTTATCCCTCTCTCCTCTAGAATGGAGGTACGCCCTTGCTCTATGCGGTGCATGGAAACCATGTAAAGTGTGTCAAAATCCTTTTAGGTAAGAATTACAGTTGCTTTGCATAGCTCAATAAACTCTGTTAATCTGTCTGTTACAGAGGTTTCCATAGCAATTTATGCTGTTGAATAGTAATGTTGTATGAAGGGTCATATGCCTAATTGTGGATACATACAGACCGTTTTTAACTGTTTGTAGTTTGGGGTATTAAGGGGTTAACAACCTTTTGTTTTTTGTATTTTAACAAATTTCCTTGTTAACTCCAAATCCTTTGTCCAACTCCAAATAGTGATTTTGAGCCTGGATGTACAGGAAGTGAACATTAGAGGAACTACATCCATGTGAAATGTAGAGAGTCAAATCCAAAGCAGTTGTTTTATGTAAAAGGTTTATTTTACATGGTAGGATAATTCCAACGGGTGTGTTTAGAAGTTGAAATGCCCTTGACTAATAATGTGTGCATAGGATATCGTGTGCATTTGGTCATCGGCCAAATGGGTAACTCACTTGCTCACTGAGTGAAATGACGACTCTCTTTAAGAGCAGTCTTATAACATGGTTAGTTTTGCCATGTGCTGTACTTGCTTTAGGAAAATATTCCCAGGTAAACTCCTGTTGTACATTTTGCTTGGAAACCAGTTCTATTATATTTTACAGAGAATGGTGCAGATCCGACTATTGAAACAGATTCTGGATATAACTCCATGGACCTGTCTGTAGCCCTTGGCCATCGCAGTGGTATGTACCTACAACTATTGTATGAAACCGTTCTTTTACTGTGACTATAAATAAAAAAATTGTTAATATGGAATAACCTATAAATGTTATACAATAGGAGAGAGGACCCTGCCCAAAGAGCTTACAGTCTAGAGGAAATGGGGGTGAGACATAAGGTGACAGGAATCGTAGGCTGTAAATGTTGCAGTGGAGTGTGAAAGGCGGGTTGGATCATATTGGTTAATAAGATGGGTAATGTCTAGGCCAGGTTATATGCTTGCCTGAAGAGGCGTGTTTAAATGGTTTATCAATGCGCATACAGTGCATGTTTACTTGTCCCGATAAATGTGGGTTGAGCCTAACATGTCTCTTTATCTTTTAGTGCAACAAGTTATTGAAACTCATCTGTTACAGCTTCTTCAAAGTATCAAAGAATAATAATGAAGACTTGGGTGCTGCTGAACAGAAGATGTGAATAATTAGTTTTTTTACTTGCTAATGCAGTTTGTAGTTTTTAATGTTTAACATCGGTAAATATTTTGGTTTGGTTAACCACGTGCAATAGTTTAGGGAGAAAAACATTATAAGGGGAATATGTGCTTCTTACTAAAAGAGCAATCTCAAGCCCCAGGTTAAAGATCCTTTCATTCATTTGTTTCAAGGAACGTAAAAAGACTTTTACTGTTAATAGTAGGCTTGGGACAGTCCTGTATAGGTAAGTTGTTATTGTTCATTTTCGTATACATGTTATGGATCTATATATAAGTATTTGAAGGATTGTATAAATTTACAATGACAGAGTCAATAACAAAGACCTAGAATTCACTGTATTCAGCCTATAGGTTCAAACTATACATTTAACTGGCAAGTCCTGCCCTTTATAGTATATTTCATTTAGAATATAGCTCACAGTACACAGAGGAGGGATTTGGAAAGTGAAATTTGATCTGACAGGAAGTTGAGTGTTAAGGAAAAGGGGAGAAATAGAAAGAATAACCCAAATCATTTTAAATCATTCTCCACATTCTCCTCATCCCATATCAGTGGCTTAGTAAACATGGACCCTAGTTGAGATGTTTATGCCAATTTTAAGCGTTCCTGGCTTTGATGGATTCTAGGACCATAAGTAACTCTGTCCAGTACTGTTAAGGATCTACGCAACTATTTGAAGTTGGTTAATTTCCCAGTGCTTTATACACTTTAATGTAGCCAGATAAGGAAAAGCGTATTTTGTAATCTGTGAACAGTAGGTCTGTAAGATCTTGCTCCCATAGCCAAGAAATCCATCAGCACTGATATTTTATTGTGGAGGAGAAGACTACCGTATAAAATATGAAAAGGCTTGTTCATCCCAAAATAGCGAATCTGCTTCACTAGCAGTCTCCAAAAAGCCACGTGGAATCAATTCTTACAATGGTCCTAATGTTGCTGTCTCTGCTCCAAGTTTTATGAGCTTGAGCATGTGCAGATGCAATGTGAATAGGGAAATCCAGGAAGGCATTTCAATTTATGTTGGCAATGACTTGGCCACAACTGACTGTGGCAAGTGAAGACGGTGACATCAGTGGATTTCTCTTGGGTCATAACCGTTACAATATAAAAACACTATAGAAGAGTCTTTTGGTCATAACTTACTGTCCATTCAATTCATTTCTACAAAGCTTAGGTCATGTTTTGCTGTGTACTGACACAAATGCTTTACTTTACAGGAGTATTTCAATGTCACTGTCTTTCTCCCATCTTTTAGTGAGCTATTATATGTTTGCAACTCCCATTAAATTCATATGCATAGTAAAGTTTGTTAGCATGCTTGGTAATAGTAATGCTTGGTTTATGGGTGCAGGAGATAGATAGGTGGGATCAGAAGGCAACCTTATTATTATTATTCCCTACTTGTAGTGTCTTGCAAGGATTAGGACTTTTCCCTGTTTGTTTAGGGAATTTACTGAGCATGTGCTTGTGTAAGGGGAGATGCTAACTAGACATTGCCATTAGCTGCTCACTGTATTTTTGTTAAAGACCTTTTGTATCTCAAGCACAATATGAGATAAGATCAGCAGCTATTTCTATTTCAGTGTTGTGTTCTTTTAAGAGTATACGGTATTTCCCTTTGAATAAGTAGCTATGATTTATAGAAAATCATTACCTAGTTGGGAGGGAAGTTAATCCATATATGTCCCACACATCATCCACATCCAATCTTAAGAGTCTTCCTGCTGGGTGCTGCTAGTACACCTTGGCTGTAGGTGTGTATAATCCAGATATATCCAATACTTAGAACCTTCCCCAGACACGTTTGCAATAAGTCTGGTGTGCGCGCGCTAAGAATTGGCTATATCTAGTTGGGAGGGAAGGGTAATAGCTGCTACTAAGTGACCACTGTTTTAAACATATCAAAGTTTAAATGTTCAAAAAGAACAGGCAGGGAGGATTTTCCTTTGTGCAGTATTTGAAGCATTTGTGCACTATTTGCACAGCCTTTGGGTTACTTCAAAAGTATGTAAAGAAAGATTTATAATATAAGAAAGATTTAGCAATAATGCAAAGTAATGAATTGAATGAGTTCTTAATCAGGAGGTCTAAACCAGGGGAATGAACAGAGAAGGCCTTCTAGCTACTTACATTCAACATTTTGCAATACATTCGGAGGTTTAGATGATAGTGGTGGTTGGAATTAAGCAACATTTAAAGGAATATTCTAGCACAAATAACCCCAAAGACCCCAATGATGTGTGTTCATGTGACCACCGTTTTTTTGCGAATTGCATGAGATGTTCCAATAACGGAACATCGAATTTGCGCATTTCACTCGCGTTATCATGCATTGTAGTGTGGCCGCAGCCTAAATCTGTAACCGTTTTTGAAATGTTATATATATATATATAATATATATATATACATACACTTCACAGTAAGTGAAATTCAAAGCTGCATATTACTAACAAAATAGAATGTTTGTTAATTTTGCAATAAACGGGGTACAGGGTTATTTAATACAAATTTGTTTTTATTTCTGGCAGTCGGTGAGAATAACCCTTTTAACGCTTACCTTTTTCTTGGTACTGAGCCAAAACTACCGCCTTTTGTTGAAACATGTTACCTGTTAATGTTAACTCTAATTATAATAATAGATGGAACTATTTATTTGTGTTCAAAACAAGGGCTACTTGTAAAACAAGAAATAGAGCCATGGACTTTGGGAGCCCTGAAACTGTCCATATTTATGACAAAATATTACAATCACTTAAACTTTTTAATACTAAAAAGTGTGACTTAAATATTTTTGTTTAAAATCCCATAGTATTAAATAAAAAAAGTTATTGTAATAATAGAGAATGATGTGCACTTAATTATGTTTTCAGTGCATCCCAAGTCCTTGGTTTTTCACTGTGTCACTTTCTAGTTTTGTGAGTTCTGTATGTGTAAATGTGATTGCTCTATATTATTGTGTGTTTGCAACAGAATGAAAAACATGCAGAGCTCTTCCACTAACCTTTTACAAAAAGCTCTGTAAGCATGCGGTTAACTAGTGCAGCCCTGCAGTAGGTTTCATGTGCCCTTTATAAGTGGAAGGTGTAAAAGCTTACAAATTGTAACACAATACAAATAAACTGCTTTTGCGTTACCAATAATTCTCTTTGGAATTTTTTTTTCCACCCCCTCAGATTTAGTGGGTTTTGGCTTCCGCCACTATTGCATATGATTTTAAAGAAATAGGGAAGATAGGGCACTCTGTTCTATGTGTGTAAATCTCAAGTGGAGTAGAGGTGCAAAAGCCTATAACTATATATATATAAACAAATACTAAAGATGCAAAAAAGAACATATAGGCTGCAACACTCTATATTCAATATCAAAACTAAAAGTCCTTTATTTCAGAAGGGATAAGTTAAAATCAATTAAAAACACATATAGGTTCTCTCTGTATATGTGTTTTTAATTGACTTTAACTTAATTGATTTTAACTTATCCCTTCTGAAATAAAGGACTTTTAGTTTTGATATTGAATATAGACTATTGCATATGATGACATGTATTGTCAGATGGGCATGGGTTTTGTCAGTGTCTCCACAGTTTCAGCTGCTGTGCAGTCTGTTTCACTACAGCATGCATTCCAAACTGTGTCACTGTTTCTTCAATACCCTAAGTTCTTTGTGTGACAGAATTTCCAGATCAGGCTCAGTTGGTTTCTCCGTGTAACCCCTGTGTTTACAACCTTATAGCCTTTTGGAAGGAGTAAGAGACACCAGATCTCACAAGTATAGTATTTGAGGTTGAATAAAAGACATATGTCCATCCAGTCCAACCCATCTAGCAATATCTTCATTTCCTGCCTAACTGTTGATCCAGAGGAAGTCAAAGAAAACCCCACTAAATTTATGAAGGGGGGAAAAGTTCCTTCCCGACTCAAGTGGCAATCGGAAAATTTCCCTGGATCAAGTCTACTTTATGTATCAATCCAGTAACTTGCAACATTCCTAGTTTGCACTCATCCAGCTTTTTTTTTTTTTTAAATGACCAATGAACCTGCCATAACAACGTCCACTGGAAGACAGTTCCATAGCTTTAACATTCTCACAGTGAAAAACCCTTTCTGAACTTGAAGCCTAAATCTTTTTTCTTCAAGTCTTAAGGGATATCCACGTGTCCTCTGACATGTTCTATTGGTGAACAATGCCCCAGATAGTTTATTGTATGGCCCGTTAATGTATTTATACACAGTAATCGTATCCCCATGCAAGCGCCTTTTCTCCAGCGTACATAATTGTAACTTTTCCAGTCTCTCTTTATATTCAAGCTCCTCCAATCCCCTTATTAATTTAGTTGCCCATCTCTGAACCCTTTCCATTTCAAAGATGTCCTTTTTGTACACAGGATTCCAAAATTGCACTGCATATTCCAAATGAGGCCTTACCAATACTTTGTAAAGAGGGAGAATTACATTTTCCTCCCTGGAATCCATACCTCTCTTTATACAAGACAATACCATGCTGGGTCTGGCTGTTGCCGCCTGGCACTGCTTGCTTCCTTTAAGTTTTTTATCCACATTGCACATCCTCTGAAGTTTTTAATGGTCGACAAAGTTTTGTGTCATTAGCAAACACAGAAACCTTACTGACAATACCCACTTCCAAATCATTAAATTAATGACAATACCATTAATAAATAGATTAAATAGAAGCCGCCCCTGTGGCACCACACTTAGCACTTTAGTCCATAATGATGAAGCCCCATTAACAACTACTCTCTGCATCCTATTCTTTAACCAATTTTCTATCCGTGTACAGATGTGCCTCCCCAGACCAACAGACCTCAGCTTATACATTAGTCGCCTATGGGGGACTGTATCAAAAGCCTTTGCAAAATCCAAGTAAACTACATCTAATGCTATGCCAGAGTCTAAATTTCTACTAATTTCCTCATAAAAGCCAAGCAAGTTAGTTTGACAAGATCTATTCCTCCTAAATCCATGCAGGTTACTACTCATAATGTCAGTACTTGAAACATACTCTAGAACATGTTCCCTTATTAAACTTTTCAGGATCTTCCCCACCAATAAAGTTAAACTTACAGGCCTGTAATTACCCGGCTGTGAACGACTACCCTTTTTGAATATTGTCTCTGGATTTTTCCAATCCAGAGACACACCTCTGGACATGAGGGAATCTGCAAAAATAAGAAACAATGGCCTAGATAAAACTGAACTTAGCTCCCCGAGGATGTATTTTATCCGGTCCAGGAGATTTATTAATATTAACCTTAGTTTTTTTTCTGTACCATATCCTCGGTTAACCAGAGTGTACTTAAATCTTACCATTATTGCTACTATACTCTGATATCTGTACTTGGATCTTCTACAGTGTATACAGAGGGAAAAAATATATTCAAGACATTTGCTTTATCACCATTCTCTGTAACTAACTTATCCCCATTAATTAATGGTGCCACATTCTCAGTCCTAACTTAATTATTAATTTTAGCTAGTCCAAACGCCACTACTTCATGGTCCATATTCCCTAAGCCTCCAGTTACCTTTATATCTATAATGCACTCCACGATGTTAGATATTACCAAATCCAACAGAGCTCCTTTTCTAGTAGGAACCTCAAATTATCCTGCAGCAAATTCAGGAACTCATCGCCTTTTTCTGTGATGGCAGTTCCACTACACCAATCAATGGTAGGGTAATTAAAGTCCCCCATAATAAGCACACTCCCCAAACTTGCAGCCAACTGCATATGAAGTTGACTCACCCTCTCAGCTAGCATTTGGCGGCTTATAGCAGACAACAACAATGACATTACCCACTTTCCTGTTGCCTAATTCCACCCATATTGCCTCCACTTTTACATCCATATCGCCAGTTATCACTATTTTTAAATTTGGCTTCAATTCTTTTTTAACATAAACACATACTCCTCCCCCCTTTCCTCTCTGTCCTGACTAAACAAGGCGTATCCTTACAAACTTATAGCCCAGTCATGAGAACTGTTCAACCACGTTTCTGCTATACCTATTACATCATACTTTTCATTCAATGCCATAATTTCCAATTCACCCATTTTTTCAGCCAGGCTTCTCGCATTTGCAGACATACATTTTAGATTATGATCCTGTAATTTATTTATACACTTTAATACACATGCCTCCCTATCCCCTATGCTAGCCCCACCCCCCTTCTCCCTGGAATCCATACCTCTCTTTATACAAGACAATACCATGCTGGGTCTGGCTGTTGCCGCCTGGCACTGCTTGCTTCCTTTAAGTTTTTTATCCACATTGCACATCCTCTGAAGTTTTTAATGGTCGACAAAGTTTTGTGTCATTAGCAAACACAGAAACCTTACTGACAATACCCACTTCCAAATCATTAAATTAATGACAATACCATTAATAAATAGATTAAATAGAAGCCGCCCCTGTGGCACCACACTTAGCACTTTAGTCCATAATGATGAAGCCCCATTAACAACTACTCTCTGCATCCTATTCTTTAACCAATTTTCTATCCGTGTACAGATGTGCCTCCCCAGACCAACAGACCTCAGCTTATACATTAGTCGCCTATGGGGGACTGTATCAAAAGCCTTTGCAAAATCCAAGTAAACTACATCTAATGCTATGCCAGAGTCTAAATTTCTACTAATTTCCTCATAAAAGCCAAGCAAGTTAGTTTGACAAGATCTATTCCTCCTAAATCCATGCAGGTTACTACTCATAATGTCAGTACTTGAAACATACTCTAGAACATGTTCCCTTATTAAACTTTTCAGGATCTTCCCCACCAATAAAGTTAAACTTACAGGCCTGTAATTACCCGGCTGTGAACGACTACCCTTTTTGAATATTGTCTCTGGATTTTTCCAATCCAGAGACACACCTCTGGACATGAGGGAATCTGCAAAAATAAGAAACAATGGCCTAGATAAAACTGAACTTAGCTCCCCGAGGATGTATTTTATCCGGTCCAGGAGATTTATTAATATTAACCTTAGTTTTTTTTCTGTACCATATCCTCGGTTAACCAGAGTGTACTTAAATCTTACCATTATTGCTACTATACTCTGATATCTGTACTTGGATCTTCTACAGTGTATACAGAGGGAAAAAATATATTCAAGACATTTGCTTTATCACCATTCTCTGTAACTAACTTATCCCCATTAATTAATGGTGCCACATTCTCAGTCCTAACTTAATTATTAATTTTAGCTAGTCCAAACGCCACTACTTCATGGTCCATATTCCCTAAGCCTCCAGTTACCTTTATATCTATAATGCACTCCACGATGTTAGATATTACCAAATCCAACAGAGCTCCTTTTCTAGTAGGAACCTCAAATTATCCTGCAGCAAATTCAGGAACTCATCGCCTTTTTCTGTGATGGCAGTTCCACTACACCAATCAATGGTAGGGTAATTAAAGTCCCCCATAATAAGCACACTCCCCAAACTTGCAGCCAACTGCATATGAAGTTGACTCACCCTCTCAGCTAGCATTTGGCGGCTTATAGCAGACAACAACAATGACATTACCCACTTTCCTGTTGCCTAATTCCACCCAT
This sequence comes from Hymenochirus boettgeri, assembly GCA_019447015.1. Taxonomy (NCBI): domain Eukaryota; kingdom Metazoa; phylum Chordata; class Amphibia; order Anura; family Pipidae; genus Hymenochirus; species Hymenochirus boettgeri. The sequence goes on along the minus strand of CM033469.1, from coordinate 354,363,019 downwards.
ATTGCCTCCACTTTTACATCCATATCGCCAGTTATCACTATTTTTAAATTTGGCTTCAATTCTTTTTTAACATAAACACATACTCCTCCCCCCTTTCCTCTCTGTCCTGACTAAACAAGGCGTATCCTTACAAACTTATAGCCCAGTCATGAGAACTGTTCAACCACGTTTCTGCTATACCTATTACATCATACTTTTCATTCAATGCCATAATTTCCAATTCACCCATTTTTTCAGCCAGGCTTCTCGCATTTGCAGACATACATTTTAGATTATGATCCTGTAATTTATTTATACACTTTAATACACATGCCTCCCTATCCCCTATGCTAGCCCCACCCCCCTTTCTGCCCGCCACTGGCCTATCTACACCCTGCTTTCCTCCTGGGCTATCTATTCCAGTGAGACTGCCAATACCCTCCCCCCCCAAACCTAGTTTAAAATCTCCTCCAGCCATCTTCTCCCTTAAAACAGCTGCACCGACATCAGTGAGGTGCAACCCATCCCTACTAAACAGCCTGTAGCCGACAGCAAAGTCTGCCCAGTTTTCTATAAACCCAAACCCTTCTTCCTTACACCACCCTCTTAGCCACGCATTAATGCCCCTAAGCTCCCGCGTTCTCCCTGGCTTAGCACATGGCTGAAAACACTAACCTGGAGGTCCTTGCTTTAAACTTGGCCCCTAGCTCTCAGAAATCATGTTTAAGGACCTCACCTCCTCCTCTAACTTTGTCATTGGCACCAATGTGAACCAAGACTGCCGGGTCACACCCGGCCCCACCCAATGTCTACAAGATCCACCACAGATCCCCTAGTAACCCTAACAAAACTACCTCCCCCTTCAACCTTCCCTGTCCCACTTCCACCCACCTCTATACTGGCCCCAGCCAGTGTCTGCTGACCCCCTAGATTAACCAATCCCTGCAATGCTGCCCCCTTAGACTCTCCACCTCAGCTTCCAAACAGGCAACCCACTCACACCTGACACAGACATAGGTTCCCTGGAACGTCTGCTCCAGGTTCCTATACATGTGGCAGGATGCACATTGCATGGTACAGACCAAACTCTCCCTTCTAATCCATAACACCAACACAGTGACGCACAAACCTTGTTTAATTGCCCTTCTTGTGTCAATGTCCTTGAGATCAAGGGACTTACACGTTTCACTCACAGGAAACTTCCTTTTGTTAGGTCCAAAGCCACAAAGTACTAGAGGCAGGAATACAAACAAGGAAAAAAAACTGTGTGCAATAAATGCACATGTGCACATTGATTGCACCATTACAATCAAAAACCATGGAAATTTTTTTTACCATTCTGCATCCATGCCCAATAAACCTGGGTCTGGTCCATCAGCTGTGCAGAATTTAAATATTCAAAAGATTCTGACCTAGATGAAGGTCCAATCTCTATTCAATTTACTTGAGAAATTTTGGATTATCTGATCAAGAAAATTAGACGCTCCCTTTGCTTTAACTAAGAACATCCTTCAACATCATCAGGTGATGATGCAATACATCATACAGGTAGATGTAATAGTTAATTTCTTCAGTAAATTAAAAGTTACCCAATTTACAGGGTTATTTACCAAAAAATGTCTGGAGAAGTGAAGGTAGCTTAACAGACTAATAGGGCTATGTACTGAGAGCCATTATTGCCCTATATGCCTTTACTAGGCAATGCACGGGGCTGATAACGGCTCTAGGTGCATAGCGAATTGGTTTTTCCCATTCTGAAACTTGAATACCAGCTATCTGCTGGCATTAATCTTTGTCTTAAAGAGCCAATATCGGCTCGGTATATAGCTTGCGCGACAGTTTTTGCATACTGCTGTAAGCGCCGTTAGTTATGTCTTAAAGTCACGCCTTTTTTCCCGTTTAAAAGTCACATTAACCCATGTACAGAGGGTTAGCGTGTACGCAGCTTTAGACTGTAGCATCTCACTGTAAAATGAAAATTAAAAGTTTGGGCAACCTTGTTAAACGTCATGATTTTCCTGTATAAATCGTTGGTTGTTACGATAAAAAAATGTCAGTTGAATATATCATATAGGATATGTGCAATAATTGTTTGTCCAAATTTATGCACCTGCCTAATTTTGTTTACTGTTGTCATGTTATCGATTCCAAAACTAAAACTAGTTACAGAACTAATTATTGGAACTCAGACTAGACCCAGACGAACGGCTATGCACCGTTTGTGCAGCGTTTTCACTAGCGGTTCCAGATGTTTCAAGTTTATGCACCTGCCTAATTTTGTTTAAACAATTATTGCACACTTTCTGTAAATCCAATAAACTTCATTTCACTTCTAAAATATCCCTGTGTGTCTCCTATAAGATATATTTAACGGACATTTTTTATCGTAACAACCAACAATTTATACAGGAAAATCATGACAATTAACAAGGTTTCCTAAACTTTCACATCCATTCCAACTACATAATTTCTAGACATATTTGACATGGCACAGCCTTTACATGTCATCCATTTTATAGGGAAACGCAAAGAATCACTTAACACAAGCATCACAGACGTTTTAATATAATATAGTATTGTAAAAAGTCAATGCAACCACACCACCCAGGTTAAAGTACACAGGGTGCTGGCATTATACAGCAGTGGCACAATGCTCTAACAAAACTAGATTACCCCTTCTGAAATGAAGCTAAAAAGTCTATTACTAGGGGTTTAGCATGAAGTGCCAGTCACAGTTAATGGAAACGGCTCAGGCCCTGCAAAGTAAAGAGTTAAAGCCACGCTAACCCAATATCACATTAGGAAGGATTTGGATTACCTTCTTTTCCCTACAGAAAAAAACATTTAGAGCACAGCCACACTGCATCGCACTGGAAGCACTCATGCAATGGCACCCCTGATGGAGATAGGGAATCGCATGCAATTGCGATTTCACAACACACCTGAAATCGCAATTTCATCGCAAATGCACGGAAATCACGCTAGTGTGGCCTATACCTTACAGTGAAATTTGTGAATTTGAGCAGTTGCTTAGCAACCCTTAGCATAATTTGCATGACAAATTAAAGGTCCATACAGACATGCGATCACAAGACAGACCCACAACTGTAGGACAGAGCGTCAAGTGCCAGCAGAGTATCATTTAATGTATGGGCGCTCGGTCAGGTAAACGGCTGTTCAGTCTGGCAGCATTGTTGTTCATCAATGAGGCTCAACTGAGGGCCCATATATTAAATAACTCGCCCAAAATGTCCATTTGTCCTACAATCATGCGTCGTAGGTCTGCCCCACGATTGAATGTCTGCATTGACCTTTAAAGGTAGCCATACACTACAAAAGATAAGCACGTTCATAACCAACCAATAGTTGCTAGAGGTACAACGTTAATTGTATGTAAATGTACCATACATTTTGTTATATCTGTTGTATTCAATTAGATCAACTGGACTTGAAGTTTAGTTCTTGAAGACGTTTCGCTAGTCATCCGACTGGCTTTCTCAATTCAGAATGACTTGTACAAGAATCTTTGGCAATTATGTACCCTGGAAAATCCCAATTAGCATATCACAGCCAAGTGTTAAGGGCGTGATTGGATAGTGGCTCAGAGGTGTTATAGGAACGCCCAGAGTAAGGTGTCAAAACAGCATTGTACATGGCAGACATGTTCTACATTTTTTCTACATTCAATTTGTTTGAAGATTAACAATCATTTTTACGATCCAATATCGCATTATAAGATCGGGAATATTTTTTTTTGTTTTTAGCCAAACACTTTAAATGTCTATTCGCATGTCAGATCGATAGTAATATTGGCCCAGTGTATGGGCAGCATAAGGCAGGGTACACACAAAGGAACTTTTTGTCCCAACCAGGCATTTGCTATTAGCGAGTGCTGGGAAATACGGCTGTCAGTTGCAGCTATAGTGGCTGTGGCCAACAGTGTGGTCCTATAAGGAACCGCACGATTGTCCGTAATTTACGGACGAGGCCGTTCCCGACAAATGAGCTCTGTCGTGGCCGCCCCCACCCACACCATGCAATATTTCCAGCCGACCGATACACGGTACTATTGGTCAGCCAAAAATATCATATGGTGGGTACCCAGCCTAAGTCTTGGTCATTGCTGACCTACCCCGTTTCCCAACATTTTACCCGTGCATTTGAAATACATTGATAGAACTAAAATGAGATTAAAGGGCACATTCAAAATAAAAGCAGAATACACACATAACCAGCTTATAACTGCTTTGATCAACAAAAGAAAACCAACATAAAGCAGGACCAACTATATCCAAAAAAGCAACAATATAAGGCTTCTTATAACAAAGGTTAAGCACAACACTGATGTGTATTTTTTATGCAGTTATTGAAAATACTCAAGACCTATTTTCTTTGGATATAAAATACAAAGAATGTTGAGAATACTTTTATCAACTAATTAGATATGCAGAATACACAAAATTCTATGAAGCCTGTCTTTGTCTATCTTTATTTGCCAGGATTAATAGAAATTCCTCAGGTAGCAAGTAGCCTATCCTAAATTGTAATCATGAAAATAGAAAGAGCTAATTGGCTAATCTTTACTTTCCTGGACTGTCCTGCTTAATGTGGCTGCGAACAAAAGACCTGAATAGCATAACTGAGGAGCTGCTAGAGAAGTTTCCAAATCCATGTTTTAATCTTTTAAAGTCAGGGAAAAAAAACACAAATAGATAATGTAGTCACAATATCAAAGAGCAGCTTCTTCTGTTTTTCAAGTTCTGATCTTCTATTAATCTGTTTTAGACAGATTCATTCTTTGAAGCCTCATCGAAGTTCTCAACAAGGTCTATAAAAAAAAAAAAAAAAGGGCAGCAAATGTGCAAAAACTTAAGAAGAATTAGTCCAATGTGCAAGTGCAAACAATAATTCAGCCTTAAAGGGGTTGTCCACACCAAAACTAAGATTTAACCCACTGCTGGTCCTACTGTGTGGCGTTAAAAATCCTTACCTTTCTCTTCTGCTCCTTATGGTGCTCCTGCAGTGTCTAGTTAAAGTTCAGAAAACTGAAGAGTAGGAGCCTTCCTGTATGCAAAAAGGTTTCTGCCCCTTACCTGTCCTTCTGACTGACACTGACACTGACACTGACACTGACACTGACACTGACACTGACACTGACACTGACACTGACACTGACACTGACACTGACACTGACAACTGACACTGACACTGACCCTGACACTGACACTGACACTGAACACTGACACTGACACACACGATCCCTCATCGCCTCAGTGAAAGACTAAAAAAAAACAAAAAACTTTTTGCTGTAGTGTAGGGACCCCCCTCCCAACCCTAACTGCCATGTTTAAATGTTAAAGTCCCCAGAAACGCACTTACCAAGCTTCGTTCCCTCGGCTAATTAATAGGCAGCAGCCAATCACTGACATTCCTAATTCTAGTCCGCTCCCAAATGTAGCATTAGAGGCATTTCAATATTGACTTTAGCAGCAGGGTCTTAAAACACACATAGAAGATGGTATAGTAATGCAATATTATTATGAGGGAAAGTTAAAATATACATTAAAGAGGAACTGTGGTCCAAAAATGACTTTAGGTAAATTGCTAGGAATTGCTCTCCTGAGAGTTTTGCAATTTATTTCCATTGTTTATTTTACATCGTTTTGAAGATATTTACATATTTGTGTGTGATATGGTGAATGGCAGCAGCATCACCAGGTTCCCTGCACTTCTTGCTCTGAAACCTGTCAGTCAATCTGCCCTGTGTCTCCTCCCCTTTGCAGCCCCCCTGGTCCCTCCCACTCATGGACCCCATGGTCCCTCCAGTTGCAGGTCCCCCTTGGCCCATTCCCTTATAGCCCCATGTGGCCCCCCGCCCACTCGCGGGGGCCGTGGCCCCCCGCCCACTCACTGTGGGCCACTGACACCCCACCCCCCCGAAAACAGCCTTTTCAGGCAGAGTGAGAACTCTGCCTGAAAAGGATGTTTTCACATAGTGAGAGAGAAGGGCTGTAGATTCCCTTACCTTCTCTGCAGCTGCAGGTCCTTTACACAGCAGAGAGGAAGAGGGACTTCCAGTCTCCCTCATACACTGAGGGAGTCTGAGGCTGTGCTCGCTGGCGGCACTGTGCAGGAGAAGCCTTAGGAATGTCATGTCAGCCTCCCACCCATTAACTTTCTGGTCAGTCATTTCTTTATATATTAGGCTGTGGAGGAGCACGTAGAGAGGTGGTTGACGGCTTGTTTTAAAGGTAGGAAACCGGCCTTTCATTTAAACTCAACTTGTCTGGAGACCACAGTTCCCCTTTAAGTTTGGTTTCTTCATCTCCATATTATTGCTTTTCATTAAATGAGCTTTCCAGAAAAGAGAAACATCTGCCCCAACAAATTTCACATCAACAAAGAAGGCTTACCTGGAACTTCATCATCCTCCTCCTCCCCAGTAGCAAGTGGTGCTTTACCATCCACAGCTAAAACAATACATTGGCAAGTTAGTAATATAATACATGTAATTTACACACACTAAAATCAATAGTCAAGTCTAGATGATGTTTTTGCCTCTATTAAGACAAGTAATGCTGCATTTAAACAAAAAATACTTTGGTTTGTGAATGTTCTCATTTATCCAGGCCATGGTATATCTGTGGTATTCAGTTTGAGCTATAGTTGACTCGAAGTTCAGCCATTCGAGTGGCTATTACAATTCTGAACCGAGTAAGCCATTCGGATGACTAGTGAAACGTCTTCAAGAACCAAACTTCAAGTTCAGTTGATCTATCTGAATACCAAAGATAGTGCAGAGATTTGTGCTCATTCACAGCAGTAAGAAATAAGATACTCTGCTCAGTTAAATTGGTATCAAGGTTGATGAATGAAATAGGTATGGGCTATCTAGTGAATTCTTACTGAAAAGGAGGATTCTGGCAATACTTTTTGGACACTATTCTACACTTTTCTAAAATGTGCCAAATGTTGACATTTTGCATCCTAAAAAATGGATTGCTTCCAGTCTGTAGACTTTTAATTGGTTGCAGTAGTTAATCCATTAAGAGCTAGACCTTAGATGGGGGGGGGCTGGATACAGGATATATGTATTGAGTAGAGTGCTTCCTACTTCTTAAAGCCAATTTACAGCAGATTTAATTGCCATGCAGGAGAAACAAGATACAACTTAAATTGCCTCAAAGACACTTTACTGCATTATAACAAGTTTGCATCATGGGTAAAAAAACCAACTTTATAGTGCTTTGTTGAGGAAAAAACAGATATCAAAACCCTTTTAAACATCCGATAACTTCTACAGGGACATGAAGTAAAAGATTTGAAATATTGTTAAGAAAGGTAACAGCTAATTTACAAGTAAATTTTTCAATAATATACTAATGGCTGAAAAGTTACCGTATATAAGTCTTATACTCAGGTCAAGTGCTAATTTATATCCAAATGCTGAAATTGCAGTAACCAGTAGGTGGCGCCGTGTTAAAATCCTTCACCTGCATAGAAAGTTACAGGAACTAAGCTGCCTTTACACTCCTTCCTTCAATCTGACTGCTGGACTCACTCAGCACTGTCACTGCTCATCTGGAGGCTGTAAATTTAATGGGCAAAATGGCTGCTAGTTCAATTCAAGTGACAGCTTAAACCTACAACTCTCAGGTGACACTTAACTATTGGGGTCACAGGGCCCTTTACTATATGGGGGTCAGGAGAATTGTAAATGATGGTAAGCTTAATTACAATTTTATTGAACCTTGCCACTCCACATGTTTAGAAACTACCATTCCCAGCAACCAAAGCATGCTGGGAGTTGTAGTTTCCAAACATCTGGAGTGCCAAGGAATTGGGGGTTACTGTTACTGGATTTGGCTATTACTGTATGGGAATTCTGCTGTCCATTTAAAGGGCAACTCAATCTACAAAACAATACAGAATCCGAAGGCAGTAGTGGTCATAATTTCTACCATCAGCTTATACTCGAGTCAATCAGTTTTTACAAATTTTTCAGGTAGAAATAGGTACCTCAACTTATACTCAAGTATATACGGGTAAGTAAAAAAGGTTAAGAAATGATGTGGTAAGTTTGCCCAAATGGAAAAAGTATAGAAACGTCATAGAATCCCCTCCACTACGAGAACGGAGATGATAACTGTTGTTGTAAAGCAGGAGATCAGCAGAAAATGAAAGAGGGACTGGAGCAGATAACTAGTAAAGCAGGAGATCGAATTACTAAAAAAAGTGAATGAGAAGAAGAACAAGGCACCAACATTAAAACAGAGGGAGGCAGAAAGGCCACAGCAGGGATAGCTGGCAAGAAATTGGTGCACAAATACTATGGGAAATACACAAGTGTTGCTGCTATACATTAAATACGAGGGAGAAACTGCACATAAATGCAGGCACTGACAGGTCTACTGATGGGAGGTACTTCAGGTTGGGGGGGGAGCAGCCATGAAAGTAGCATCTAGCAGGCTCCCATACTCTTTCTGATCAGCGATTTCCATGATGTTTGGGCTGTGTTGCACTCAGAGGGGTGTCTAATGGCTCATTTTAAAGGTAGGAATAAGGCATTTTATTTGGAATAAACTTGTCTGAACACCACAGTTTCCGGGGTACGTTACATAACAGCTGATATACTTATTCAAAGTTTCCCTTGGCACTCCATTCCTCCCTTCTGCCACTGTCAGTCCACAATCTAGCAGATGGGAAGACACTTTTCTCTGCAAAGCACATCTTCCCACTGGCTACACAGTGGACTGAGGAAGAAGACTGTAATGCCAAGGCAAACTATGTGTAAGTAACGGTTATGTAAAGTACCCAGGGGTAAGGACTTCATCATAGTTCCTAACCCTGGGTACCACAATTAATTTGAAGTTTTCTAAAATGAAGTAATCATTCGTAAAGCTAATTAATGAAGGGAAATTACTTACAATGCTTAGGCAAAGCCTCTGCAAGTCGTCGCAAGCTGGTAAGACTGTCTGCTCCAAGCTGATTTAAAATGCTGGGTAACATCTCTGTAAGCTGCTTGGTCTCAGCATGTCCGGTAATGGTAAATGTGTTGGCAGCCAAAGACGCTTGTACTTTGGGATTGTTAAAATGAATAACTGTCCCTTGATTTGTAAACATGTTCACCTGTAATCAGAGAAGAATTCTGTAAGGCCGCAGTTTAAGATATTCTGATCCAGAATTCTAGCCATTTATATTGCAATCCAAATCTGCTGAACTAACTCAAAGAAGACGACTCTAAATATTTTAATTTACAATGATTTAATATTAACGTTGATTGGTAAACCTCAAAGCTGGGTGTAAGGGCGGTGTTACTGCTTCCAACAATATCATAAAGGTAAATGTGAGAGAAATTTGATACAAATGTGGCAGCAAAATTTAGTTACCTTCCACAAGGTGCGTACTAATCTAGGAATACTTCCCAGCTCTGGGTACTGAATCATAAACAAATGGATAATCAATAGCACTACCCGTGGGAGATAGTCAACCCTTTAAGTGCCACAGATGGTACACTGTACGTTCTGCAGCACTTAGGAGTTTGCAGCCAAAAACAGTCCTATTGGTGATCGGCAGGCACCATTCAAGTGCCCTCCTGTTTTGTCCAAAACGGATTCGGGATCTCAAGATTTAACTCCTGCAATGCCGTGACCTTACAGGAAATGGTGCCAGCTTCTTCATTTTTGTGTTCGTGCAGAGGGAGATCCCCAGACCCAGTGCCCCTGGTGGTGTAGTGGAGGTACTGCACTGCGATCTCCATTCAGATCGCAGTGCAGTACAAGCTATATATTAAGCTGTCACTGTGTGACAGTTTACTATACTATTTGTGAATGGAGCTCAGACTGAATTGAATATTTCTGATCAGTAAGTGTGCAAAAACTTGTGTACCAACCGTTTATCACTAAAATACCACTAAAAGAGCGAGTGTGCACACATGGGCGGTGTGTTGTGGCGTTTGATTTTTTTCTTGTAATTGCACTTAATCATGCATCCCATTTGAACTAGTTGGTGGCCACGTCTCTGTGCGCACCCACGCATATGGCATACAGTTTGATTTAGGATATGTGGGAGATTGCCATTTAGTGGGTTTCTTTACTTGTCAAGTGGGTTTAGGTAGCATTTGAATCATCTTATTTTTTCACAAAATCTCCTAAAAGCATGGAGCTCTATGGATGACAGCGTTTGGAATTCTTCATGTATGTATGAAAGCATGGCAGTATGTAGATTCCAATAATATATTGTTCGTGTGAGGCATTTCCAAGTTACCAGGCAGTTTTCTTTGAGCAGCCTACACTGTTTCAAATTACAGAGCACTTTTTTTTTGTTGTAATTGCACTTGTGAATGGGTCCTATTTGACCTAGTTGATGGCCATGTTTATATGCACCCACGCATATGGCATACCACTTAATTCAGGAAATGTGGGAGATTTAGGGTGAGGCCACACTACAACGCACCAAGCGTGCACACTTTCGCGTGCGTTCGTGCTTTGTGCGTTAGCGTGCAGTATTTTCGCGTTTACTTTCGCTATCTTTAAAGCGAAAGCGCAAAAAAAATGCTTGCTGCAAAACGCGCACTAGTGTGGCCTAGCCCTTATTGGTTTTTTTTTTTTTATTTGCGGTGGGCATTTACAAGGTTAGGGGCTGTTTTCTTTGAAAAAGTGTACACTGTTCAAATTACAGGAGCACTTTTTCTTGTAATTGCACTCGTGCATGCATCCCATTTGAGTCAGCCTGGTGGCCATGTCTGTGTGCACCCACGCATATGGCATACCATTAAATTCAGGACATGTGGGAGATTGACATTTAGTGAGTTTTTTTTTTTATTTGTGAGGGGGGCATTTCCAAGTTTTGGGTCTGTTTCATTTGAAAAAGAGTAAGCAGTTCAAATTACAGAGCACTGATTTTTTTTCTTGTAATTGCACTTCTGAAAGTGTCCCATTTGAGTTAGTTGGTTGCCAGGTCTCTGTCAGCACCCACGCATATGGAATACCGTTTCATTCAGGATATGTGGGAGATTGACATTTAGTGGGGTATTTTACTTGTCACGTGGTTTTCAAGCTTTGCATCATCTTACTTTATTTTTCACCAAATCTCCTAAAAGCAGATTGATTACTGCGTCTGGAATTCTTCATGTACGTATGAAAGCTTGGCACCATTACGTAGCTGAAGGTGTGTAGATTCCAAAATTATATCCCACATGCGTGTGTGTAACCATGCATATGGCATACAGTTTGATTCAGGACATTTGGGGGGGGATTGATATTTGGTAACTTTTTTGTTTTACATTCCATCAGAGTGAATTTGATTTAAATCAAACAGATTTAAATCACTTGTCAGTAAGGCTTCATTTAAATCAGTTTTCTACATAAAGACTAATTGTTGCTTTAATATGCAAGTAGATGAAGATTTTTAGAATAATTTAAATAGATTAACTCAACTTAAAAAAATAAAATTACAGCATGTTATTTTGCTTAAACAAACATCCAGATCTATTCCACTTCAAACAATCAGAAGAATATTGTTTCTATTCACTGAACTTTTTGAAACTTAGCACTGAAGGGGTTGATTCTGTATTCATAGGTTTCTAGAACAATAGGATTAAGGTCATTTTCACAACTCTGTTCGTGTTATAACATTTTTGCTGTGAAGAAGAGGCATGTGATCTCTGCTGAGTCAAATTCAGTTTTGAGACCTGCAAAAGTAAACCAAGCATCTGGGATATCTCTTGTAGGCAGAGAAACTGCCCAATAATCTTAGAAAAGCCTCTGGAAGAGCATGGCATTGTAAATGGATTAAAGGAACTTATTTACCAAAATAAAAATTAAAAAAATATAGCACACATATACAGCCTTATTCTACATAATTAAAAAAAAGACTAATCTTTATTTCATGATGGAATAACCTTTGGATGGTAATATATTTTCCTCAAAAAGCATTTTATTTTAAAAGAAAAAAAAAATCAGATTGAAATTAAAAAAAAACCCAGTAAATAAAGGTAAATAATTTAACTTCTAGAAAGTAAAGGCCCATACACATTAGATAATTGCAGACTGTAGCAGATGAACAATTTCTTTAGCCACCAATGCTTTTGGTGTGCCGCATGGGGTCTCTCCATCACTCCCCCCTCCTCTAACCATAGTACAGTAGCTATGCAGAGAGTCTGTTGGGGAATAGTTAAATATAGTTGGCCTAATTGTTTAACAATCTGTCCTAACAATCTTTAATCAAATTTCATCATCTGGCACCATACAGTACTTATCTATGACCACCAGAAGTATAGCCTGTCAACTCAACATAGATATAAAGCGACAGTTTACTGTACAGCGCTGCGTCCCCAAGTGGAGATTTATAAATAAACTATACATACATTTCTTATCCTCTTACTAGTCAATAACAGTAGTGGAAATTTACATTTATTGCATGCATATATTTATATTACTTATATTTATTGCATTTTTCATGCGTATACATAAGGAACTAAAAGTAAATATGCCTTTCTAAAGCTGGCCATACACATGCCTAATAGGCAAATCCTGTTGGAACGGATGGTATTTGCGGATGAGGGATGTGTGCAATACCAATGCTGACAAACCAACACAATAGGCCACAGAATCTTACTGGATGAAAACATTGCCTTAAGGATAATATAGGAAGGACAATCGTGTAAGTGCAGTGAGGGAAAATATTTGATCTCCTGCTGATTTTGTGTTTGCCTTCTGTCAAAGAAATGACCAGTCTATAATTGTAATGGTAGGTTTATTGTAGCTGTGAGAGGCCAAACAAACCCCCCCCCCCCCACAAAAACCTAGTGCACAAAAGTCAGAGATTGATGTGCATTGTAAAGAGTAAAAAAAGTATTTGCTCCCTTGCCAAAAGAGGACTTCTAGGTAGATGTAATATAAGTTCTTATCGTTAAAAATGGTGCTTATTTTGCCTAAAACAAATCAGATATTATTTAAAATGGACACTAAACTGAAAAAATGACTTGCCTTTATCCATTTCTATATATCTGTTGTATTCAATTAGATCAACTGGACTTGAAATTTAGTTCTTGAAGACGTTTCGCTAGTCATCCGACTGGCTTTCTCAATTCAGAATGACTTGTACAAGAATCTGTGGCAATAATGTACCCTGGAAAATCCCAATTAGCATATCACAGACAGGTGTTAAGGGCGTGATTAGATAGTGGCTAAGAGGTGTTATAGGAACGCCCAGAGTAAGGTTTCAAACAGATTGTACATGGCAGACAGATGGTGTCAACCCCCCCACCTCTATTTAGGCTTGGTTTCTTATTTTTCACATAAATGGCCTCCTTAACACCTCTCCTGAACCAGTCTTTTTCCTTTGCCAATATGTTAACATTACAATCTTCAAAGGTATGTCCTTTATCCTTAAGATGCAGGTACACGGCCGAGTCCTGACCCGAGGAATTGGCTCTTCTGTGCTGGGCCATACGTTGATGCAGTTGTTGTTTGGTCTCCCCCACATACAAATCAGAATAAGAAAAGCGACATCATATACGCAGTGCAGTGCAGTGAAGAATGCTCTGATTTGTATGTGGGGGAGACCAAACAGCAACTGCATCAACGTATGGCCCAGCACAGAAGAGCCAAATACTCGTGTCAGGACTCAGCCGTGTATCTGCATCTTAAGGATAAAGACATACCTTTGAAGATTGTAAGTTAACATACTGGCAGGAACGTGACTGGTTCAAGAGAGGTGTTAAGAGGCCATTTATGTGAAAATAAGAAACCAAGCCTAAATAGAGGTGGGGGGGTTCGACACCAACTGTCTGCCATGTACAATGCTGTTTTGACACCTTACTCTGGGCGTTCCTATACACTCTGAGCCACTATCCAATCACGCCCTTAACACTTGGCTGTGATATGCTAATTGGGATTTTCCAGGGTACATAATTGCCAAAGATTCTTGTACAAGTCATTCTGAATTGAGAAAGCCAGTCGGATGACTAGCGAAACGTCTTCAAGAACTAAACTTCAAGTCCAGTTGATCTAATTGAATACAACAGATATAACAAAATGTATGGTACATTTACATACAATTAACGTTGTACCTCTAGCAACTATTGGTTGGTTATGAACGTGCTTATCTTTTGTAGTGTATGGCTACCTTTAAAGGTCAATGCAGACATTCAATCGTGGGGCAGACCTACGACGCTGATTGTAGGACAAATGGACATTTTGGCTAGTTTATTTAATATATGGGCCCTCAGTTGAGCCTCGTTGATGAACAACAATGCTGCCAGACTGAACAGCCGTTTACCTGACCGAGCGCCCATACATTAAATGATACTCTGCTGGCACTTGATGCTCTGTCCTACAGTTGTGGGTCTGTCTTGTGATCGCATGTCTGTATGGACCTTTAATTTGTCATGCAAATTATGCTAAAGAAACCAAGCCTAAATAGAGGTGGGGGGGTTCGACACCAACTGTCTGCCATGTACAATGCTGTTTTGACACCTTACTCTGGGCGTTCCTATAACACCTCTTAGCCACTATCTAATCACACCCTTAACACCTGGCTGTGATATGCTAATTGGGATTTTCCAGGGTACATAATTGCCACAGATTCTTGTACAAGTCATTCTGAATTGAGAAAGCCAGTCGGATGACTAGCGAAACGTCTTCAAGAACTACATTTCAAGTCCAGTTGATCTAATTGAATACAACAGATATACCATGACCTGGATGAATGAGAACCTTCATAAAGCCATTTCTATAGGTTTAGTGCTATCAGGGACTTGATCCCTTTTTGCTCTCAGTTCTCCCTGTCACTAGATCTGCTCATGTACTGTTCAGCTCACTCCTAGTTAGTATGCATGTCTAATCTCTATGTATCCACCCCCTCCCAAAACTGAGACACAAATGGAGCGTGAGCAGTGGAGATCTGTGCCTCACTACAGCCAACAGCATTCACCCAGTGATTTTGTGTTATAGTGAAAGTAAAACGGCTTTGCTATAGGAAGGTAAGCAGCACTGGGAGATTTAATCACTGTTTGAATCAAGTAAGATTTTCTTTTAGCTGTGGTGTGTGTGGGGGAATCTTGATTTCTTTAGGTACAGTGGTACATTGGGACTTAAACCCAATTCTGCTGAATCAATTAGCCATACAGTGACCGAGAAATAAGCTTTACTTTTATAGAATGGATAGTTTCTAAATGTAGCGTCAGGGGGAGGGGCTGGGTGATTGACGGTCCTTTACCAACTAGCTATGCAACACCCTCTTTAAAAAGTAAAACTATCAGAGCTAAAAAAAAAAAAAAAAAAGGGGGGGGGGCATAGGAAGGTCAGAAGGGGGAAAAAAAGCAGATTTAGGGCTAGGCCACACTGCTGCGCTTTTTATGCGTTTTTTTCATATCATTGAAAATGTGGCAAGCACCGAAAAGGCGCATTTTCGCGTGCGTTGCCATTTGCATTCCACATTTTAAATCGCAATCGCATGCGTTTTTCAATAGTTAATGAAAAAAATGCATGCGCAAACACAACGAAATCGCAAATGATATCGCATGCAGTGTGGCCGTGCCCTTAAGATTGGTGGTAATTAATCCTAATTACTGTGTGATTAGTTAAAAAATTATTTGCCCCGGGTTACATGTCCTTTAACATTTGAAAGCTAACATCTGATTGGTTGGGGCAAAATTAGCACCATTTTTAACAATATGAACTTTTATTGAATCTCCCTGTAAGCACTTTATGGCAAAACCCTTGATGGCAATCAGAGGTCAGATGT
The DNA here is from genome assembly GCA_019447015.1 of Hymenochirus boettgeri. NCBI lineage: Eukaryota > Metazoa > Chordata > Amphibia > Anura > Pipidae > Hymenochirus > Hymenochirus boettgeri. The sequence goes on along the minus strand of CM033469.1, from coordinate 354,347,290 downwards.
CTCCTGTACTTGGAAACCAGGTTTGCACATATCTCGGGAGTGATTTTGTCCCTCTCCTATTTGCAGTAAAGTTTCAAGGCTGATATTTGGAAACTCAAACCTTTTTGCTTCACAGATTTTTTTTATGGGCTTAAAAGCTCTGTAGACTCCACAAACTTAATATGCCTCTTCTTTAGCCACTCCTTTGTTGCCTTGGCTGTGTGTTCAAGGTTATTGTCATGCTGGAATACCCTATTTTCAATTCCCCCGTTTGGGGAAGTAGGTGCTCTCATAAGGTTTGACAGTCCCTTTAATGCAGTGAAGGTGCCCTGTCCCATTAGCAGAACAACATCTCCAAAGCATGTGTTCACCTCCATATTTAACGATGGGGATGGTGTTCTTGGGGTCATATAAACTCACAGGGTATTAAATCACTCCTCCAGATTTGTCCCTCTGCCAACTGGGCTGCTCACCAGTCTATAATTACGAACAAAAATTGCAGTAGGATACACCAAAATCAGTTGCAAAAATTGTTCCTTTTATTCACCCAAATGTGAGATTTTACAGGCAACGTTTCGGGTGGACCTCCACATTTTATCAAGGTCCACCCGATCTTGCAACTGATTTTGGTGTATCCTACTGCAATATGTTTGTCCTTGGGGTCATAGGCAGCATTCCTCCTCCAAAAACAGCAAGTTGAGACCAAAGAGCTAGATTTCAGGTTCATCTGACCACAACACGTTTTCCCATTTCTCATCTGGTCTAGGCCATGGTGGATTGTAGGAATCCTATTGATTGATTCCTTCTGTGGACAGAAATCTTTTATATAGGCAATGAAAGTTGGGATTAGGAACAGAGGGTGCTCCTAATCTCAGCTTGTTACTTGCATATAATGAAGACATCTGGGAGCCTGAAATCTTGCTGGTTGATAGGGGGAAAAATACTTTTTTTCGCACATTACAATGCAGGTCAATATCTGCCATTTGTGCACTGGCTTTTTTGTTGTTGTGTCTGTTAGCTACAATAAATCTTTCCTTTGTCAGAGGGCAAATGTAAAAAAATCAGCAGGAGATCAAATCCTTTTCCTTACTGTATATATGAAAGTCATTCCATATTACCATTTGCTGATTAAAGCTGTGCGAGCAATAACAAAAACCATAGAAACAGTGAAATGAAGCAGCTGGTAATGTTACCTCCTCTATACCGGATATGTTATTAACGCCAAGTTTTTTCAGGGAAAACTGGAGTTTCTTATCATCTGCAGTAGCGGTCCTGTGGACAACCTTCTTCTTTCTGCGAGCAGTTCCCTAAAACAGAAGAGACCAATTTTTTATTTTATGGAATAAAATTGCTGTACTTTTATTGCTTAAGACATTACCACAATTACCTTATGCAAATTTATACAGTTTAGAGCATGCTGGTACCTACCCCAATAGGGCAGTTGTATTATTGACAAAAATGCGCATGTAGGGGAAGAAAATAAATAAGAGGGTGAAAATTTCAGCCAATCCCATGTTTTTGAATGAGCCATGTGATTGGTCACATTGAAATATTGTCAGAACTGATTTATTAGGTTTGGGAAACATTGGCTAGTGTGTACACAGCCTAAAGGTGTCCATAAACTACTGCTTAGCTGCAGACATTCCCATGATATTCCAGACAACCATCTGGCCCCATAACTTTAATACCAAAGAAACAACAGATTAACAGCTGAGCAGTTCTGCCAAGATCCTTGGCAAGATGACTGCTTATGATCGCTGTTTCGACATTAAAGCTGATTCGATTGTCTTTTCGAACATAGAATTGGCTTTAACGTCTAACTAGTGTATGGCCAGCATAAACGATCAAACCAGGTAGGAGCTGAAGAACATCTGTATCCTACTATTCTTAACTATAATTAAAGGGTCACTATACTCACTGAAACAACTTTGTATAATCTAAAAGTACGATGTAATGGTAGTACAATTATGTTACACTGGATACATTCATTTACATAATAAAAAGCCTATTCAGCCCGACAATATACAGCTCATTAACATATCTTCCCGACACTGCTGAGTCTGGGTGTGGCTGCTGCTGCTGATAGACACTTCTCCCTCTCCCTTTCTAAGTACATGCTGGGAAAGTGGGTGGGGGAGGGGCGGCAGCTGCTGCGTGAGACACTTCTCCCTTCTGTAGATAGATACAAATTGAGATAGATAAATAGATACACACAGACAGGCAGATAGACAGATATATAGATTGATATATAATAGACAGAGCGATAGATAGATCAGACAGACATATAGATTAGATAGATAGGAGACCAATATGATTAATCACTCATTATATTTGGGGTTGTATTAATAAATGATTTGACATGTTTTGGGAGATCCTAGTAAAAGGTCACTGGAGGGATACAAATTAGCATACCTGGTTTAAGTGACAGGTCTTTCCTTGTACATGCGGTTATATAAAATGAAGATTTCTGAGAATCTACAGCTCGGATTTCAAATCTGAAAAATGTGTTGTAGTAGTGGAACTTTACACTATCTAAATTCGTAAGTAAGTATAGATACCCCTTAAATTTAATGACAATATTAGCAACAAAAGAATGGTCATAAACCCAAGAAATGTCATGGGGCCCTTATATTGTAAACAAGTTCATTTTATAAGTAATACGCAGCACTCAAGCTTTACATAATCCTATTGCCTACCAGGCAAACAGATTACTTACAAATTTTACCAACCACCACTCTTGATAATTTAGTAAAGCTGGGCACACACTTTAACGATAAAGGTACAACTCGGTGGGCTCTTTATCGTTAAAGTGAGTAGCGCAGCAAGGATTGTCCTGAAGCCGGCAAAGGTTCTTGCCTTCCGCAATGGCGGATTAATTAATGACCCCCGACCAACCGCTGGTGTTTGTCATAGTCGGTGCCAAGATTGGATGGGTGTACGAGCCTTTATGCCTTGTACACACGTCAGATATAGGCAACGACCCCCAAGCGCATTCACTCCCCCGTCGATTGGTCGATAACCACATGTGTATGCGTTCAGAAATCGTGTATTGATCTGCCATGGCGGATCTACAAATGACCGCTGAAATGGACATCTGGTGCAGTTGGGGGTAGGTGATTTGTGCAACATGCTTTTGTATGCCCAAGATTCTAATCATAAAAAGTAGTGCGTACCTGTTAACCCAATACTGATTTATAGCACAAACATATAAGTTAACGGAACTGATGCAAGATGTGCCTTCTAACAGTTCCTATACAGAGAATGTCATTAATGGTAACACCAGCTACCACACCTTCCCCCTGTTTAAAGGGGGTATTAGCCAGAAAAAACACCATCTTCCTTCATTGAGATTTCTTACACAATGACAAATATATGTTTCTAATAGAAAGGACAGTCAAAGAAAATTCAGAAACATGAATTCAAAGTAAAGCAAGTCCGGGAACAGACCAGCATCACATAGCAATTAACAGTTGTCAAAAGGATGCTTTGAGCGAATGCTAAAAAAGTACATCCTTTAAATCAGACATAGACAACCAGTAGGTCTCCAGATGTTTTAAAACTACAACTCACAGCATTCCTCTACAATCTCTCTGCAGACAGGCAATGGTGGGAGTTGTAGTTTCAAAACATCTGGAGATATACTGGTTGCCTATGCCTGCTTTAAATAAAAAGAGAAAGTCTCAATTTCAAACGTACAACATTGTAGCCAACATTAAAAGTATCCGCTCATAACTGGCTACACACCTTTCCACCGATGCGCACTTGTTCTTGTAGCTTAGCTAATTTTTCTTGATTCATGATTGATTCTTTCATCTGAAAAACAAATAAGAGCCTTCATTTATCCTTAATCTGCAACAACCAATCAGATGTTAGGAAATGTTTTCATTAATAGCCCGGGTTACAGGTACGCCAGCGGCGTTCTACCGTGCAACGCAGGCTCACCTACCCTGATGCACCCAGCAGGCGTTACCCCCTACCTGATGCACCCGCAGGGTTACCCCCTACCCTGATGCACCCAGCAGGGTTACCACCCCCCCTGAGCACCCGAGGCGTTACCCCTACCCTGATGCACCAGCAGGCGTTACCCCCTACCCTGATGCACCCAGCAGGGTTACCCTACCCTGATGCACCCAGCAGGCGTTACCCCCTACCCTGATGCACCCAGCAGGCGTTACCCCCTACCCTGATGCACCCAGCAGGCGTTACCCCTACCCTGATGCACCCAGCAGGCGTTACCCCCTACCCCCCTGATGCACCAGCAGGCGTTACCCCATACCCTGATGCACCAGCAGGCGTTACCCCCTACCCTTGATGCACCAGCAGGCGTTACCCCCTACCCTGATGCCAGCAGGCGTTACCCCTACCCTGATGCACCCAGCAGGCGTTACCCCCTACCCTGATGCACCCAGCAGCGTACCCCTACCCTGATGCACCCAGCAGGCGTACCCCCTACCCTGATGCACCCAGCAGGCGTTACCCCCTACCTGATGCACCCAGCAGGCGTTACCCCCTACCCTGATGCACCCAGCAGGCGTTACCCCCTACCCTCATGCACCCAGCAGGCGTTACCCCCTACCCTGATGCACCCAGCAGGCGTTACCCCCTACCCTGATGCCACAGCAGGCGTTACCCCTACCCTGATGCACCCAGCAGGCGTTACCCCCTACCCTGATGCACCAGCAGGGTTACCCCCTTACCCTCATGCACCCAGCAGGCGTTACCCCCTACCCTGATGCACCCAGCAGCGGTACCCCCTACCCTGATGCACCCAGCAGGCGTTACCCCCTACCCTGATGCACAAGCAGGCGTTACCCTACCCCTGATGCACCCAGCAGGCGTTACCCCCTACCCTGATGCACCCAGCAGGCGTTACCCCCTCCCTGATGCACCCGCAGGCGTTACACCCCACCCTGATGCAACAGCAGGCGTTACCCCCTACCCTGATGCACCCAGCAGGCGTTTACCCCCTACCCTGATGCACACCAGCAGGCGTTACCCCCTACCCTGATGACCAGCAGGGTTACCCCTACCTGATGCACCAGCAGGCGTTACCCCCTCACCCTGATGCACCCAGCAGGCGTACCCCCTACCTGATGCACCCAGAAGGGCCGTACCCCCTACCCTGATGCACCCAGCAGGCGTTACCCCCTACCCTGATGTACCTAGCCGTATTAACCCCTCCTCAGTCTAACGTCCTTTTTAATACGGAGCTCTGGTTCCAGGCACTGAAGGGCCCGGATAATTCGCTCCCCTCCCATGGAAGGCCAGACACACTGACACAGCCTATCCCTTCCCTCCAGAGCCTACCCAGCGGCTTCCGTGCGCTTGCTCTCACCATACGGCGTTCCCTCACCTTCTGCAAGCAGACAGTTAGTGTGTCTGGGGGAGAGACCGGGTTTAAAGGCTTCCTAAGGAGCCGCTTGTTGGGGCGCACACACACGCGGGGACCAAGATGGAAGCCAAGAGGGAGGGCCGGAAGTTGCGTAGCGCCCCATGTGACCTACCTCGCGCGCTCTCTCTCCTTCCCCGGAACATTTGGTGCAGCAGACACACTTGTAGCTTTGAGAGAGATGTGACGGTGGGTGACGCCATTGTGTTGGTGTGCAACAAAATATTAGAACGGGTTTAGCCATTAATAGTGCCCAACATTCTTTATAGTGTTCCAGGCACATTTCACTATCACCACACGTTTGGTTTATGTACATATCTATGTGTCTGTGTAGGTAACTGTATGTATAGACCCGTGTGTCTGTGCGGTACCTGTAATGTCTCGTTGGCGCTGGCCATGTAATTCTATAGACCCGTGTGTCTGTGTAGGTAACTGTATGTATATACCCGTGTGTCTGTGTACTGTATAGACCCATGTGTCTGTGTAGGTAACTGTATGTATAGACCCGTGTGTCTGTGTAGGTAACTGTATGTATAGACCCGTGTGTCTGTGTAGGTAACTGTATGTATAGACCCGTGTGTCTGTGTAGGTAACTGTATGTATAGACCCGTGTGTCTGTGTAGGTAACTGTATGTATAGACCCGTGTGTCTGTGTAGGTAACTGTATGTATAGACCCGTGTGTCTGTGTAGGTAACTGTATGTATAGACCCGTGTGTCCAGGGGTGTTTCTAGGGTTTTTGACACCTGCAACAACTTTTTAATGCTGCCTATCAGCAGATGGGAGGCAGCACGATAAGTGGGCATGGCTTCATCAGGGATTATAGGCGTGGCTTGTGGAGGTGGGTGTGCTGGACTGACTAACACTGACTGGTGGACTGGAGGGCTAACTAACACTGATTGGTGGACTGGAGGGTTGATTTAACACTGATTGGTGGACTGATGCTGAAATGCAGAAAGGAGGCTTTTTTTTTAACTGCCACCTTTTAAGTGTTCTGCGGGAGCACGCCCTGAGCAAATTCTTCAGTTTGCTTCATGGTAGGGGCACCCCTGCGTGTGTCTGTGTAGGTAACTGTATGTATAGACCCTTGTGTCTGTGTACTATATGTATAGACCCGTGTGTCTGTGTAGGTAAGTGTATGTATAGGCCTGTGTGTCTGTGTAGGTAACTATGTATAGGCCTGTGTGTCTGTGTAGGTAAGTATTTGTATCTATAGTTCTGTGTGTTGTGTAGTTAAGTGTGTGTATAGACCGGTGTGTCTGTAGGAAATCTATCCCACACACAGCACATTCACAAACATACACACTCTGGCTGCTGCACACAATCTGATATTGGACCTGATCAAACAGTTGCCTCAATATTTTGGTTAATCGGGGACGAAATATCTGTAGTTTTGCCTGATCAGTGGATCATGTGATCAGTCGTGCAAAATGTGGGATATGGCAATTTTTATTCCAACCAGCACACCAATCGGTAGCCTTTCAGTCTGGACAATACGTCTGAAAATGGGCCATATGTACCAGCCATTACACAGACGCAATATCAGGGAGATTCAATAAAAGTTCTTATCGTTTAAAATGGTGCTAATTTAGCCCCAACCAATCAGATCTTATTAAACATTTGAAAGCTAACATCTAATTGGTTGGGGCAAAATTAGCACCATTTTAAACGATAAGAACTTTTATTGAATACCCTGTTAATCTTTATTCAATCCAAATAACGGTACACACACAAGTGAACCCCTTACGCGTTTCAATCCCGATTGGCTCTTAATCATAGGCACGATCTATCCTAACTGTGCAGAGTTGATCAATGTATGTTCACTGAAGCGATAGGTTCTGGGTGTATACACCCGGGCCTCTACAATTTTTACAATTAAGCCCATTATTGAACCAGCACACCTATATAATTGGATGGGGTTTGGATAGAGGCTATTCTATTAGTTAGGATCTGTATCGTTTTGGTTACGTTTATTTATAGCATAGTTGAATTATTGGTACCACTAGCATTTTGTTGGGAGATAGCAACCAATTTGTGTGCATGTGATATGTGTGGGTATCTAGATTTTCATATATGTGCATGGATTTCATAAATACAAACTAACCATCTCCCTAACAGTTACAGTCAGCTGGGAATGTGCGTTTATAGCCAGGCTGCCTGCAAACCCTGACAGCAGCTGAGAGGGGACGCTGGTTATATTTGGCCAGGGTGTCAGACCTCTGAAAAAGTAATGGCTAAAGAATAGGGGTGGTTAGAATATTAGAAAGATTAGAGCCTCGAAAAGTAGAGGGGTTGGAAAGGCAAGGACACGGGCAAATGGAAATGTCTTGGGTTTGGGAACAAAACCCCCAGCAGCAAGAAGGAGAAGAGCAAACAGGGACTGAAGGTGGGTTAAGCTGTGTACCTGCATCTTAAGGGAAAAGGACATACCTCTGAAAAATGTTATGTCAACATATAAGGAACAGGACTGGTTCAAGAGAGATGTCAAGGAATCCATTTATATGAAAATTAAACCAAGCCTGAATAGAGGTGGGGGGTTCGACACCAACTGTCTGCCATGTACAATGCTGTTTTGACACCATACTCTGGGCAGTTCCTATAACACCTCTTAGCCACAATGCAATCACGCCTTGCGTCAGAAGCTCCCTGACACCTGGCTGTCATATGCTGATTGGGACTTTCCAGGGTACATAATTTCCAACAGATTCTTGTGCAAGACATTAGTCAGAACTAAACTTAAAGTCCAGTTGATCTAACCGAATACAACAGATATCTCCTATCTGTCACAAAACTGACACGGATGTCAAATCGATAATATTTTTGGCCACAAAGCAGTGTATTACCATGTAATGTTCCTGTGACGTTCCCAGTTGGCAATAACAACATTATTGAACAAGGCAGTTTTTTGGAATGTCACAGGAAAGTCCTTTAAATGAGACTAACAGCTTCACTCTGCAGGAGTGATGGGAAAGAGTTCAGGAAGGAAATCAGATTAATATGCTTTTTCCCATTTCCCATACTTTTATATAATTGCAACATTTATATTATAATGAAATATTGAGACATCATAGCAGTATCCTTTATAGTTCACTTTTATACATCAAACAGTTCCATCTAGTGGTAACAATTCTTTTTCCATTAGACACAGTGTTCGAATTATTAAAATAACAAAATGCTTTCTGTTGAGTAAGAAATTATTCCTCATTTTATATTCATAAAGCATTCGCAGGAATACTGTCACTTTCCATTAGAATCATGCCTCTTTCCTCCCTTTAGCTTCCCATTGCATTTTGCTGTGTCAGACTTCACAAAACAATCCCCAGTGTTTTGTACATTGGGGGGGTGATGCAAAGTGCTGATAAGCTGGAATACAACATACCGTGGAATACAATATACCATGAGACCTATCATTCCTGGAGATGAGACTTGCAACAGTTCTGTTTGTTTTCAAACCATTATTGGTCTAATGTGAAAAAGAGATTTCAAGAGTCATATTTGTAATATTAATTTTCTGTGTGGTCTGTAAAGGTTTTGAATGCAGCATTGTACTATCAATATATCCCTGCATCATTATTTAAAGGGCATGTCCACCCCCCCAACTAAAGTTTGCCCCACTGTGCAGTGTTAAATCTTAAAGGGTATGTCCATCCATTTTACAACTTTCTTTTTTACTGTCTTAATGTAGAACTGGAGGTAAATCTCTTACCTGCCGTTCTTCAGTAAATCTTGCAGGAGAGCAGGAGAAATTTACCTGCAGATCGCTCCAGCATCAGCTTCTTGGATTGATCATTTTCTTGGGCCAGTGTATGGCCACCTTAAGACTAAAAATAGAATATTTAGCAGATGATACAAAAGAGCTGAGGCTGGGTACACACAAGGTGATTTTTCGGGGGAAATCAACCAAAATTTGGTGTCGTTCGCTATATTACATGTTTGTATGTGGCTTTAGAATGCTTTCAGTAATATAGAATTGTTCATTGTGACAACTCTTTGCCTTCAAAACAGCATCAGTTCTTTTATGGACAAACATCTAATCTATCTAATGTCTGCCAAGTGTATGGCCAGCATAACTTATGAACAATCTCCCTATGCAGAATATAGGGAGATCAGATTGTTTAAGTGTGTATGCAATATGTGAACTCAGATTAAATCCCCCCCCCATAGGATAGCAGCATAATGCTTGTTTTCTATCATCTTACACCATCTACTCCCAAAACTAGTGATGGTTTATTGGCAAACAACTACTGTATCTTCTCTTCAGGCAGTTCCATTGGCAGAGGAGACTTTATTAGTGTAATGCAGCGGGCATGTGCGCCCCTAGCACAGCCAGACTTCAGATATTGGGAAAGTTATGACAGAAATATTCTAGAAATATTTTATAGAGATGCCATTCCTGGGATCATTATTTAGATACAATAGTCTTACAGGTTGTTAATTTGGACCTATGGGCCATATTCCATAACACGTTGTATCAGAATTTTTTACAGCCTGCTTTGTACATTTACAAATTTTGTTTGTACAATACCATGCAGTAGTAGACTAGATCTGTAAGTTTAACTTCAGTGGTGGGGAAGATACTGGAAAAATTGATACAGGAACATATTCTACAGTAAATCCCGGTGCTGCTTATACTATAAATAAAAGTTTTGGTGGGTAACAAACATAAATGTTAAAAGCAGTGCCAGCCAGCAGTCGTGTAACTAGGAATCACTAGTTCCCCAGCAAAAATCACTAGTTCCCCAGCTTCATCTACAGTGGTTTTCTGGAAGGAGGCTATATCTGTCATAGGAAAAATAATAAGATGGGGCCCCCCTGTGGTTGCTGCCCTTGCTCCCCTGGAGCAGTTTTGAAATCTGTGTACAAAAAAGAGATGGGATGTTCAGAGAAGGATAGCTAAAATAATAAAGGGAATGGGGGAACATGAATATGAAGACAGATTGGATAAGTTACAGTTGTGTACACTAGAGAAAAGGCGCTTTGCGTGGGGATATGATTACTGTGTATAAATACATTAATGGGCCATACAATAAACTATATGGAACATTTCAGAGGACAAGCGGACATCCTTTAAGACTGAAAGAAAAGAAGTTTAGTCTTTAAATTAAGAAGGGGTTTTTCACTGTGAGACGGTAAAACTATGGAACTGTCTTCCATTGGACATGGTGATGGCAGGTTCATTGGATGATTTAAAAAAAAAAAAAGCTGGATGAGTTTCTAAAAACAAAGAATATTGCATATCTTAGGTATGTACTCAATGACATCATGACAGTCCAACCTCCCATATTGAACCAAAGTCATAGGGGGGTTAGCATCATTCATTGATCTGCCGAGTGCCCAACCGAATGCTTACACATGGTGGGTGTGCATCACCGGTTTGTACAAACCTTTAGATGGGTGGTCTTAAGATGGCCATCCAAGGGCCAATGGTTTTCTTATCGGATTTTTGAACAGCTGAAACAATTTAAAATCTGATCGTAATTCCCCACCTTGCGCCGCTGATCTTCCATTAATTTCAGCTTGAAAACTACAGAACATAGGTTCTGGAAGATGGGGTCAACAGAAAATTTTCCACCTTGCCCAATCATCATTTTTTGGTAGACTGATCATTATCACTGATTGTTCTATTAAACACACAGCAAAATGTCTTGGATATTCTGATCAATCTGATAGAATTTGCTGGATTGATCAGAAAATCGATACAGTGTATGGATTGCGTTAGTGTTACAGCTGATCACCTATCTAAAATGTATTTGGATTTTGTATTGGGTAATAGATGTTAAATTTATGTGTTGTTCTGTAAAATAAAGACTTCAGTTATGATCTGTAAACTATGATCTCAACTGTGTCATGTCACTCAATAATGTGCTTCCTGCTTTAAAACTAATCATTGTAATGCAATTTTTCAAACAATTGGATATAGTTTCAAAAAATTAGGACAATAACCTAAGATAGCTCTCTGTTAGTTTAGATGTTGTGATCTTTAATGTTTATGGACATTGTTCTTCTACAGTTCCCCTGTTCCAGGTAAATGTCATTAAAAAATCTGTATAATAAAAATGTTACTCATTAGAACAAGAACGTTTTTGTTGAAAAGGGGCATGCAGTTACCAAAAATACCCAATAGATGGCAACACTAAGCAACAAGTTAAACCAACTGGATAGATAGACTATATACAATACAGATACCTTTACAAAATATTAGAATATAAATACCAATATATACCCTCCCACCCAATCCCTAACCAACAGCGGCAAGGTAAGTAAAAACAGGTAAGATCAATTAAAACCCAGTATACGGAAATTGTTCAGTTTGTTTAGCCGAAACGCGTAGATATATTGCTTGTATTATGGTTTAATAAAAGTTAAGTTTCCTGCCTATATATATATATATATATATATATATATATATATATATATACACACACACACAATATAGATACACTATTACAATATATTTACAATAGAGATACACGCACATGCACAATATTACAATATAGATACACATACACAATATTACAATATACACACACACACATATATATATATATATATATATATATACACCCACAATATAGGTACACACACAATATAGATACTCTTATTACTTACATGTAGATACCGTAATTTACAGTCCTTTTTAGTGTTGTTCTCTGTATTTATATTATATTACTGTAATGCACAGTGAGTCACTCATACACATACAATATATATAATACATTGAAGCTCCTACTTTGCTGAAACTAGAATTAAACCAACTCACTTTGCTTTGTAATTTTAGTAGTAGTTAAATTGATAATAGTTGTAGTTATAATTATGATAGTTATATTTGTAGTAGTAGTAGCTATATTTGTAGTAGTAGCTACATAAGTAGTAGTTATGGTAGTTATAGTAGTTGTGTTTTAGTAGTAGTTATATTAATAATAGTTGTAGTTATAGTTGTGATAGTTATATTTGTAGTAGTTATGTTTGTAGTAGTAGCTACAGAAGTATTAGTTATGGTAGTTATGGTAGTTTTAGCTGTAGCAGTTATGTTTCCAGTAGTTGTAATTGTAGTAGCAGTTATAGTAATCATAGGTGTAGTTATAGTTGTAATAATAGTACTAATTATAGCTATATTAGTTTTAGTAGTTATAACATTTGTAGTAGTTATAGTAATAATATTAGTAGTAGTATTTATTGTAGTAATAGTAGTTATTACTATGTTACTTGTAGTTTATATAGTTATAATAGTAGTAGGTATAGCTATATTAATTGTAGAAAAACTAGTAATAAAAATTGTAGTAGTAGTAGTTATAGCTATATTAGTTTAGTAGGTATAGGAATAATAGTAGTTATAGCTATATACGTTGTGGGATTAGTGGTGTGGCCATAGGGTAATATAGGACATAGGATTAGTGGTGTGGTTATAGGGTAATATAGGCCATGGGATTAGTGGTGTGGTTATAGGGTAACATAGGACATGGGATTAGTGGTGTGTGGCCATTGGGTAATATAGGACATGGGATTAGTGGTGTGTGGCCATAGGGTAATATAGGACATGGGATTAGTGGTGTGGCCATAGGGTAATATAGGACATAGGATTAGTGGTGTGGTTATAGGGTAATATAGGACATGGGATTAATGGTGTGGTTATAGGGTAATATAGGACATGGATTAGTGGTGTGGCCATAGGGTAATATAGGACATGGGATTAGGGGTGTGGCCATAGGGTAATATAGGACATGGGATTAGGGGTGTGGCCATAAGGGTATATAGGACATGGGATTAGGGGTGTGGCTATAGGGTAATATTGGAAATGGAATTAGTGGTGTGTGGCCATAGGGTAATATAGGACATGGGATTAGTGGAATGTAGCCATAGGGTAAATTAGGACGTGGGATTAGTGGCGTGTGGCCATAGCGTAATATAGGACATGGGATAAGTGGTGTGATTAGTGATCTGTGGCCATAGGGTAGTATAGGACATGGGATTAGTGGTGTATTTAGTGATGTTTGGCCATAGGGTAATATAGGACATGGGATTAGTGGTGTGTGGCCATAGGGTAATATAGGACATGGGTTTAGTGGTGTGGCCATAGGGTAATATAGGACATAGGATTAATGGTGTGGTTATAGGGTAATATAGGTCATGGGATTAGTGGTGTGGCCATAGGGTAATATAGGACATAGGATTAGTGGTGTGGTTATAGGGTAATATAGGACATGGATTAGTGGTGTGTGGCCATTGGGTAATATAGGACATGGGATAGTGGTGTATGGGTAATATAGGACTGGAATTAGTGGTGTGGCCATAGGGATCATAGGACAGGTTAATGGTGTGGTTATGGGTAATATAGGACATGGGATTAGGGGTGTGGTTATAGGGTAATATAGGACATGGGATTAGTGGTGTGGCCATAGGGTAATATAGGACATGGGATTAGGGGTGTGGCCATAGGGTAATATAGGACATGGGATTAGGGGTGTGGCTATAGGGTAATATTGGAAATGGAATAGTGGTGTGTGGCCATAGGGTAATATAGGACATGGATTAGTGGAATGTAGCCATAGGGTAAATAGGAGTGGGATTAGTGGCGGGTGGCCATAGCGTAATATAGGACATGGGATAAGTGGTGTGATTAGTGATCTGTGGCCATAGGGTAGTATAGGACATGGATAGTGGTTGTATTTAGTGATGTTTGGCCATAGGGTAATATAGGACATGGGATTAGTGGTGTGTGGCCATGGGTATATAGGACATGGGTTTAGTGGTGTGGCCATAGGGTAATATAGGACATAGGATTAATGGTGTGGTTATAGGGTAATATAGGTCATGGGATTAGTGGTGTGGCCATAGGGGATATAGGACATAGGATTAGTGGTGTGTTATAGGGTAATATAGGACATGGAATTAGTGGTGTGTGGCATGGGTAATATAGGACATGGATTAGTGGTGTGTATAGGGTAATATAGGAAATGGAATTAGTGGTGTGGCCATAGGGTAATATAGGGCACAGGATTACTGGTGTGGTTATAGGGTAATATAGGACAATGGGAGTAATGGTGTGGTTATAGGGTAATATAGGCATGGGATTAGTGGTGTGGCCATAGGGTAATTAGGACATGGGATTAGGGGTGTGGCCATAGGGTAATATAGGACATGGGATTAGGGTGTGGCCATGGGTAATATAGGAATGGAATTAGGGTGTGGGCCATAGGTAATATAGGACATGGGTACCCAAACATAAGAAATGGTTGATATATGGCGATATGTGTAGATAATGATGATGTATGACATTGGATAGAGTGTATTTATTGGATGATGGGATTGTGGCCATAGGGTAATATAGGACATGGGATTGGGGTGTGGCCATAGGGTAATAGGAACATAGGATAAGTGGTGTGTTATAGGTAATATAAAATTCATGGGATTAGTGGTGTTGGTTCATAGGGTAATATATGGACATAGGATTAGTGGTTGGGACATAGGGTAATATAGGACATGGGAATTAGTGGTGTGGTTATAGGGTAATATAAGACATGGATTAGTGTGTGTTTATAGGGTAATATAAGACATAGGGAGTAATGGTTGTGGACCATAGGGTAATATAGGACATGGGATTAGTGTGTGGGCTATTAGGGTAATGATTTTAGGTACATGTGGAGGTTTAGTTATGGATGTTAGGGCATGTAGGCCATATATTTTTTTAAAGTATCTTGCTTGTGCTGGGGGTATGGGTAGGGGGAGGGTTAAAACAAGATTAAAAAAATAAAAATAAATAGGTTAAGATCAAGATCTCTCGTAAAAAAAAAACAGTTTAAAATGACACTTCCATATATTAAAATTAAATTTAAACCATTTTAATATATGGAAGTGTCATTTTAAACTGTTTTTTTTCCAGAGATGTTGATCTTAACTATTTTTTTTATTTTACTTCTGTTTTAACCCTTCCCCTACCCATACCCCAAGCGCAAGCAAGATACTTTTAAAGATTTATAAAACATTCAGTGGAACAACTTGCGTGCGACACCATACTTAAGGAGACATTCCCTACCACACATAGCACGGGAATAGTAACCCCAATTTACTATATTTTCCATACGGTACATGGGAAATGGGACTAGGGGTGTGGCCATAGGGTAATAGGACATGGGATTAGGGGTGTGGCCATAGGGTAATACAGGACATGGGATTAGTGGTGTGTGGCCATAGGGTAATATAGGACATGCGATTTGTGGTGTGGCCATAGGGGGTAATATAGGACATGGGATAGTGGTGTGGTTATAGGGTAATATAGGACATGGGATTAGTGGTTTGATTAGTGATGTTTGGCCATAGGTAATATAGGAAATGGGATTAGGGTGGTGGCCATAGGGGATATAGGACATGGAATTGTGGTATGAGTCCCATAGGGTAATAGAGACATGGGATTAGTGGTGTGGCCATAGGGAATATAAAACATAGGATTAGTGCTTTTGTTTAGGGTAATATAGGACATGGGATTATGTGGTTGTGTGGTATAGGGTAATTAGGGACATGGGATTAGTGGTGTGGCCATAGGGTCCATTAGGTGATAGGACATGAGATGAGTGGTGTGGTTATAGGGTAATATAGGACATGGGATTAGTGGTGGGGCCATAGGGTAATATGGACATGGGATTAGGGGTGTGGCCTAGGGAATATAGGACAATGGATAGTGGTGTGGTTATAGGGTTAATATAGGACGGGATTAGTGTGGTGTGACATAGGGGTAATATAGGACATGGGATATGTTTGGCCATAGGGTAATAAGGACAGGGATTAGTGTTGTAGCCATAGGGTAATATAGGATATGGGATTAGGGTTTGGCCTAGGGTAATAAAAAACATGGGATTATTGGTGTGGCCATAGGGTAATATAGGACATGGGATTAGGGGTGTGGTTATAGGGTAACATAGGACAAGAGATTAGTTGTGTGGTTATAGGGTTATATAGGACATGGGATTAGGGGTATGGCCATAGGGTAATATAGGACATGGGATGACAGATGTGGCCATAGGGTTATATAGGACATGGATTAGTGTGTGGCTATAGGGTAATATAGGAATGGGATTGTGTTGGCTATAGGGAATATAGGACATGGGATTAGTTGGGTGGGTATAGGGTAATATTAAAAGGGTAATATAGGACATGGGATGTGGGTGTGGCCATGGGTAATATAGGGACATGGGATTAGTGGTGTGTGGCCATAGGGTAATATAGGACATGGGAATAGTGGTATGAGGCCAATAGGGTAATGAGGACAGGGGGATTAGTGGTGTGGGACCATAGGGTAATATACAACATAGGATTAGTGCTTTTGTGTTCCCCAGCTTCATCTACAGTGGTTTCTGGAAGGAGGCTATATCTGTCATAGGAAAAAAATAAGATGGGGCCCCCCTGTGGTTGCTGCCCTTGCTCCCCTGGAGCAGTTTTGAAATCTTGTGTACAAAAAAGAGATGGGATGTTCAGGAAGGATAGCTAAAATAATAAAGGGAATGGGGGGGGAAACATGAATATGAAAGACAGATTGGATAAGTTACAGTTGTGTACACTAGAGAAAAGGCGCTTTGCGTGGGATATGATACTGTGTATAAATACATTAATGGGCCATACAATAAACTATATGGAACATTTCAGAGGACAAGCGGACATCCTTTAAGACTGAAAGAAAAGAAGTTTAGTCTTAAATAAGAAGGGGTTTTTCACTGTGAGACGGTTAAAACTATGGAACTGTCTTCCATTGGAACATGGTGATGGCAGGTTCATTGGAGATTTAAAAAAAAAAAAGCTGGATGAGTTTCTAAAAAACAAAGAATATTGCTATATCTAGGTATGTACTCAATGACATCATGACAGTCCAACCTCCCATATTGAACCAAAGTCATAGGGGGGTAGCATCATTCATTGATCGCCGAGTGCCCAACCGAATGCTTACACATGGTGGGTGTGCATCACCGGTTTGTACAAACCTTTAGATGGGTGGTCTTAAGATGGCCATCCAAGGGCAATGGTTTTCTTATCGGATTTTTGAACAGCTGAAACATTTAAAATCTGATCGTAATCCCCACCTTGCGCCGCTGAATCTTCCATTAATTTCAGCTGTGAAACTACAGAACATAGGTCTGGAAGATGGGGTCAACAGAAAATTTTCCACCTTGCCCAATCACATTTTTGGTAGACTGATCATTACACTGATTGTTCTATTAAACACACAGCAAAATGTCTTGGATATTTGATCAATCTGTAGATTTGTGGATTGATCGAAAATCGATACAGTGTATGGATTGCGTTAGTGTTACAGCTGATCACCTATCTAAAATGTATTTGGATTTTGTATTGGGTAATAGATGTTAAATTTATGTGTTGTTCTGTAAAATAAGACTTCAGTTATGATCTGTAACTATGATCTCAACTGTGTCATGTCACTCAATAATGTGCTTCCTGCTTAAAACTAATCTTGTAATGCAATTTTTCAAACATTGGATATAGTTTCAAAAAATTAGGACAATAACCTAAGATAGCTCTCTGTTAGTTTAGATGTTGTGATTTTAATGTTTATGGACATTGTTTCTTCTACAGTTCCCCTGTTCCAGGTAAATGTCATTAAAAAATCTGTATAATAAAAATGTTACTCATTAGAACAAGAACGTTTTTGTTGAAAAGGGCATGCAGTTACCAAAAATACCCAATAGATGGCAACACAAGCAACAAGTTAAACCAACTGGATAGATAGACATATACAATACAGATACCTTTACAAAATATAGAATATAAATACCATATATACCCTCCCACCAATCCCTAACAACAGCGGCAAGGTAAGTAAAAAACAGGTAAGATCAATTAAAACCCAGTATACGGAAATTGTTCAGTTTGTTTAGCCGAAACGCGTTAGATATATGCTTGTATTATGGTTTAATAAAGTTAAGTTTCCTGCCTATAATATATATAATATATATATATATAATATATATAATACACACACACACCAAATATAGGATACACTATACAATATATTTACAATAGAGATACACGCACATGCACAATATTACAATATAGATACACATACACAATATTACATAGTACACACACACACATAGATAATATATATTATATATTATACACCCACAATATAGTACACACACAATGATAGATTATTATTACTTACATGTAAGATACCGTAATTTACAGTCCTTTTATGGTGTTCTCTGATTTATATTATATTACTGTAATGCACAGTGAGTCACTCATACACATACAATATATATAATACATTGAGCTCCTACTTTGCTGAAACTGAATTAAACCAACTCACTTTGCTTTGTAATTTTAGTAGTAGTTAAATGATAATAGTTGAGTTTATATTATGATAGTTTATTTGTAGTAGTAGTAGCTATTTTTGTAGTAGTGTACATAAGTATGTAGTTATGGTAGTTATAGTAGTTGTGTTTTAGTAGTAGTTATATTAATATAGTTGTAGTTATACGTTGTGATAGTTATATTTGTAGTAGTTATGTTTGTAGTAGTAGCTACAGAAGTATTAGTTATGGTAGTTATGGTAGTTTTAGCTGTAGCAGTTATGTTTCCAGTAGTTGTAATGTTGTAGCAGTTATAGTTATCATAGGTGTAGTTATAGTTGTAATAATAGTACTAATTATAGCTATATTAGTTTTAGTAGTTATAACATGTGTAGTAGTAGTTTTAGTATATATAGTAGTAGTATTTTTGTAGTAATAGTAGTTATTACATATGTACTTGTAGTTTATAGTTATTAATAGTAGTAGGTATAGCTTATAATTGTAGAAAAACTAGTAATAAAAATTGTAGTAGTAGTAGTTATAGCTATATTAGTTTAGTAGGTATAGGAAAATATAGTTATAGCTATATACGTTGTGGGATTAGTGGTGTGGCCATAGGGTAATATAGGACATAGGATTAGTGGTGTGGTTATAGGGTAAATAGGCCATGGGATTAGTGTGTGGTTATAGGGTAACATAGGACATGGGATTAGTGGTGTGTGGCCATTGGGTATATATAGGACATGGGATTAGTGGTGTGTGGCCATAGGGTAATATAGGACATGGGATAGTGGTGTGGGCCCATAGGGTATATAGGACATAGGATTAGTGGTGTGGTTATAGGGTAATATAGGACATGGGATTAATGGTTGTGGTTATAGGGTAATATAGGACATGGGATTAGTGGTGTGGCCATGGGTAAATAGGACAGGGATTAGGGTGTGGCATGGGTAATATAGGACATGGGATTAGGGGTGTGGCCATAGGGTAATATAGGACAGGGATTAGGGGGGTGGCATAGGGTAATATTGGAAATGGAAATTAGTGGTGTGTGGCCATAGGGTAACATAGGACATGGGATTAGTGGAATGTAGCATAGGGTAAATTAGGAGGTGGGATTAGTGGCGTGTGGCCATAGCGTAATATAGGACATGGGATAAGTGGTGTGATTAGTGATTGTGGCCATAGGGTAGTATAGGACATGGGATTAGTGGTGTATTAGTGATGTTTGGCCATAGGGTAATATAGGACATGGGATTAGGGGTGTGTGGCCATAGGGTAATATAGGACATGGGTTTAGTGGTGTGGCCATAGGGTAATATAGGACATAGGATTAATGGTGTGGTTATAGGGTAATATAGGTCATGGGATTAGTGGTGTGGCCATAGGGTAATATAGGACATAGGATTAGTGGTGTGGTTATAGGGTAATATAGGACATGGGATTAGTGGTGTGTGGCCATTGGGTATAATATAGGACATGGGATTAGTGGTGTATAGGGTAATATAGGACATGGAATTAGTGGTGTGGCCATAGGGTAATATAGGGCACAGGATTACTGGTGTGGTTATAGGGTAATATAGGACATGGGATTAATGGTGTGGTTATAGGGTAATATAGGACATGGGATTAGTGGTGTGGCCATAGGGTAATATAGGACTGGGATTAGGGGTGTGGCCATAGGGTAATATAGGACATGGGATTAGGGGTGTGGCTATAGGGTAATATTGGAAATGGAATTAGTGGTGTGTGGCCATAGGGTAATATAGGACATGGGATTAGTGGAAGTAGCCATAGGGTAAATTAGGAGTGGGATTAGTGGCGTGTGGCCATAGCGTTAATAAGGAACATGGGATAAGTGGTGTGATTAGTGATCTGTGGCCATAGGGTAGTATAGGACATGGATTAGTGTGGTGTATTTAGTGATGTTTGGCCATAGGTGTAATATAGGACATGGGATTAGTGGTGTGTGGCCATAGGGTAATATAGGACATGGGTTTAGTGGTGTGGCCATAGGGTAATATAGGACATAGGATTAATGGTGTGGTTATAGGGTAATATAGGTCATGGGATTAGTGGTGTGGCCATAGGGTAATATAGGACATAGGATTAGTGGTGTGGTTATAGGGTAATATAGGACATGGGATTAGTGGTGTGGCCATAGGGTAATATAGGACATGGGATTAGTGGTGTATAGGGTAATATAGGACATGGAATTAGTGGTGTGGCCATAGGGTAATATAGGGCACAGGATTACTGGTGTGGTTATAGGGTAATATGGACATGGGATAATGGTGTGGTTATAGGGTAATAAGGACATGGGATTAGTGGTGTGGCCATAGGTAATATAGGACATGGGATTAGGGGTGTGGCCAAAGGGTAATATAGGACATGGGATTAGGGATGTGGCATGGGTATATAGGACATGGGATTAGGGTGGTGGCCATAGGGTAATATAGGACATGGGTTGGGATGTGGCCATAGGGTAATATAGGACATGGGATTAGGGGTGTGGCCATAGGGTAATATAGAACATAGGATTAGTTGTGTGGTTATAGGGTAATATAAAACATGGATTAGTGGTGTGGTTATAGGGTAATATAGGACATAGGATTAGTGGTGTGGCCATAGGGTAATATAGGACATGGGATTAGTGGTGTGGTTATAGGGTAATATTAAACATGGGATTAGTGGTGTGTTTATAGGTAATATAAGACATAGGATTAATGGTGTGGCCATAGGTAATATAGGACATGGATTAGTGGTGGGCTATAGGGTAATATAGGACAGGGATAGTGGTGTGGCCATACGGAATATATTTTTTAAAGTATCTTGCTTGTGCTTGGGGGTATGGTAGGGGAAGGTTAACAAGATTAAAAAAATAAAAAATAAATAGGTTAAGATCAAGATCTCTGTAAAAAAAAAAACAGTTTAAAATGACACTTCCATATATTAAAATTAAATTTCAACCACTTTTAATATATGGAAGTGTCATTTTAAACTGTTTTTTTTACAGAGATCTTGATCTTAACCTATTTATTTTTTATTTTTACTTCTTGTTTTAACCCTTCCCCTACCCATACCCCCAAGCGCAAGCAAGATACTTTTAAAGATTTTTAAAACAATTCAGTGGAACAACTTGCAGTGCAGCCACCCTACTTAAGGAGACATCCCTACCACACCATAGCACGGCGAAGAGTAACCCCAATTTATATTATTTCCATACGGTAATATGGGAAATGGACTAGGGGTGTGGCCATAGGGTAATAGGACATGGATAGGGGTGTGGCCATAGGGTAATACAGGACTGGGTAGTGTGTGTGGCCATAGGGTATATAGGACATGCGATTGTGGTGTGGCCATAGGGTAATATAGGACATGGGAATTAGTGGTGTGGTTATAGGGTAATATAGGACATGGGATTAGTGGTTTGATTAGTGATGTTTGGCCATAGGGTAATATAGGACATGGGATTAGTGGTGTGGCCATAGGGTAATATAGGCATGGAATAGTGGTATGAGGCCATAGGGTATAGAGACATGGGATTAGTGGTGTGGGCCATAGGGTAATATAAAACATAGGATTAGTGCGTTGTTGTTTTAGGGTAATATAGGAACATGGATTTAGTGGTGTGTTATAGGGTAATATAGGAATGGGATTAGTGGTGTGGCCATAGGGGAATATAGGGGACATGAGAGAGTGGTGTGGTTATAGGGTGGGTATATAGGACAGGGATTAGTGGTGGGGCCATATAGGGTAATATAGGACATGGGATTAGGGGTGTGGCCATGGGTATATAGGACATGGGATTAGTGGTGTGGTTATAGGGTTATATAGGAACATGGGATTATGGGGTGTGAACATAGGGTAATATAGGACATGGGATTAGTGTTTGGCCATAGGGTAATATAGGGAATGGGATATTAGTGTTTAGCCATAGGGTAATATAGGATATGGGTTAGGGTTTGGCCATAGGGTAAAAAAAAACATTGGGATTATTGGTGTGGCCATAGGGTATATAGGACATGGATTAGGGGTGTGGTTATAGGGTAACATAGGACAAGAGTTAGTTGGTGGTTATAGGGTTATATAGGACATGGGATAGGGGTAGTGCCATAGGGTATATAGGACATGGGATTACAGATGTGTGCCATAGGGTATATAGGAATGGGATTAGTGGTTGGCTATAGGGTAATATAGGACATGGGATTAGTGGTGTGGCTATAGGGTATATAGATCAGGGATAGTGGGTGGTTATAGGGTAATATAGGACATGGGATTAGTGGTGTGGCCATAGGGTAATATAGGACATGGGATTAGTGGTGTGTGGCCATAGGGTAATATAGGACATGGAATTAGTGGTATGAGGCCATAGGGTAATAGAGGACATGGGATTAGTGGTGTGGCCATAGGGTAATATAAAACATAGGATTAGTGCTTTTTGTTATAGGGTAATATAGGACATGGGATTGTGGTGTGGTTATAGGGTCTAATATGGACATGGGAATTAGTGGGGGTGGCAGGGTAGGTAATTAGGACTGGGATTAGGGTATGGCCATAGGGTAATATAAAACATGGGATATGGGGTGTGGACATAGGGTAATATAGGAATGGGATTAGTGTTTGGCCATAGGGTAATATAGACATGGTATTAGGGGTGTGGGCCATAGGGTAATATAGGATATGGGATTAGGTTTGGCCATAGGGTAATAAAAAACATGGGATATTGGTGTGGCCATAGGGTAATATAGGACATGGGATTAGGGGTGAGGCCATAGGGTAATATAAAACATGGGATTAGGGGTGTGGTTATAGGGTAATATAGGACATGGGATTAGGGGGGTGGCCATAGGGTAATATAGGACATGGGATTAGGGTATGGCCATAGGGTAATATAAAACATGGGATTAGGGGTGTGGACATAGGGTAATATAGGACATGGGATTAGGGGTGTGGTTTAGGGTAACATAGGACAAGAGATTAGTTGTGTGGTTATAGGGTTATATAGGACATGGGATTAGGGGTATGGCCATAGGGTAATATAGGACATGGGATTACAGATGTGGCCATAGGGTAATATAGGACATGGGATTAGGGGTGTGGCCATAGGGTAATATAGGACATGGGATTAGTGGTGTGGCTATAGGGTAATATAGGACATGGGATTAGTGGTGTGGTTATAGGGTAATATAGGACATGGGATTAGTGGTGTGGCCATAGGGTAATATAGGACATGGGATTATTGGTGTGGCCATAGGGTAATATAGACATAGGATTAGGGGTGTGGCCATAGGGTAATATAGGACATAGGATTAGGGGTGAGGCCATAGGGTAATATAAAACATGGGATTGGGGGTGTGGCCATAGGGTAATATAGGACATGGGATTAGTGGTGTGGTTATAGGGTAATATAGGACATGGGATTAGGGGGGTGGCCATAGGGTAATATAGGACATGGGATTAGGGTATGGCCATAGGGTAATATAAAACATGTGATTAGGGTGGGACATAGGGTATATAGGACATGGGATGATTAGTGTTTGGCCATAGGGTGTAATATAGGACATGGTATTAGGGGTGGCCATAGGGTAATATAGGAACATGGGATTAGGGGTGTGTGGTTATAGGGTAACATAGGACAAGAGATTAGTTGTGGGTTATAGGGTTATATAGGACGGGATTAGGGTATATGGCCATAGGGTAATATAGGACATGGGATTACAGATGTGGCCATAGGGTAATATAGGACATGGGATTAGGGGTGTGGCCATAGGGTAATATGGACAGGATTAGTGGTGTGGCTATAGGGTAATATAGGACATGGGATTAGTAGGGTGTGTTATAGGGTAATATAGGACATGGGATTAGTGGTGTGGCCATAGGGTAATATAGGACAGGGATTAGGTGTGGCCCATAGGGAATATAGGAACAGGATTAGGGGTGGGCCATAGGGTAATATAGGACATAGGATTAGGGGGTGTGAGGCCATAGGGTAATATAAAACATGGGATTGGGGGTGTGGCCATAG
Organism: Hymenochirus boettgeri; assembly: GCA_019447015.1. Classification (NCBI taxonomy): domain Eukaryota; kingdom Metazoa; phylum Chordata; class Amphibia; order Anura; family Pipidae; genus Hymenochirus; species Hymenochirus boettgeri. The sequence continues at coordinate 354,322,597 of CM033469.1, read as the reverse complement.
GGTAATATAGGACATGGGATTAGTGGTGTGGTTATAGGGTAATATAGGACATGGGATTAGGGGGGTGGCCATAGGGTAATATAGGACATGGGATTAGGGTATGGCCATAGGGTAATATAAAACATGGGATTAGGGGTGTGGACATAGGGTAATATAGGACATGGGATTAGTGTTTGGCCATAGGGTAATATAGGACATGGTATTAGGGTGTGGCCATAGGGTAATATAGGATATGGATTAGGGTTTGGCCATAGGGTAAAAAAAAACATGGGATTATTTGGTGTGGCCATAGGGTAATAAGGACATGGGATTAGGGGTGTGGTTATAGGGTAAACATAGGACAGGGATTAGTTGTGTGGTTATAGGGTTATATAGGACATGGGATTAGGGGTGTGGCCATAGGGTAATATAGGACATGGGATTACAGATGGGGCCATAGGGGGTAATATAGGACATGGGATTAGGGGTGTGGCCATAGGGTAATATAGGACATGGGATTAGTGGTGTGGCTATAGGGTAATATAGGACATGGGGATTAGTGGTGTGGTTATAGGGTAATATAGGACATGGGATTAGTGGTGTGGACATAGGGTAATATAGGACATGGGATGGGGTGTGGCCATGGGGTATATTAGGACATGGGATTAGGGTTGGCCATAGGGGTAATATAGGACATGGTATTAGGAGTGTGGCCATGGGGTAATATAGGACATGGGATTAGGGTTTGGCCATAGGGTAAATAAAACATGGGATTAGGGGTGTGTGACATAGGGTAATATAGGACATGGGATTAGTGTTTGGCCATAGGGTAATATAGGACCTGGTATTAGGGGTGTGGCCATAGGGTAATATAGGATATGGATTAGGGTTTGGCCAAGGGTAATAAAAAAACATGGGTTTATTGGTGTGGCCATAGGGTAATATAGGAAATGGGATTAGGGGTGTGGTTATAGGGTAACAAGGACAAGAGATAGTTGTGGGTGTTATAGGGTTATATAGGACATGGGATTAGGGGTATGGCCATAGGGTAATATAGGACATGGGATTACAGATGTGGCCATAGGGTAATATAGGACATGGATTAGGGGTTGTGTGTGGCCATAGGGTAATAAGGACATGGGAATTAGTGGTGTGGCTATAGGGTATATAGGACATGGGATTAGTGGTGTGGGTTTAGGGTAATATAGGACAATGGGATTAGTGGTGTGGCCATAGGGTAATTAAGGACATGGGATTATTGGTGTGGCATAGGGTAATATAGGAAATAGGATTAGGGGTGTGGCACATGGGTAATATAGGACATGGGATTAGGGGTATGGCCATAGGGTAATATAGGACATGGGATTACAGATGTGGCCATAGGGTAATATAGGACATGGGATTAGGGGTGTGGCCATAGGGTAATATAGGACATGGGATTAGTGGTGGCTTATAGGGTAATATAGGGACATGGATTAGTGGTGTGGTTAAAGGGTAAGTATAGGACAGGGGTTAGTGGTGTGGTTATAGGGTAATATAGGACAGGGATATTGGTGGTGGCCATAGGGTAATATAGGACATAGGATTAGGGTGTGGCCATAGGGTAATATAGGACATAGGATTAGGGGTGAGGCCATAGGGTAATATAAAACATGGGATTGGGGGTGTGGCCATAGGGTAATATAGACATGGGATTAGTGGTGTGGTTATAGGGTAATATAGGACATGGGATTAGGGGGGTGGCCATAGGGTAAATATGACATGGGATTAGGGTATGGCCATAGGGTAATATAAAACATGGGATTAGGGGTGTGGACATAGGGTAATATAGGACATGGGATTAGTGTTTGGCCATAGGGTAATATAGGACATGGTATTAGGGGTGTGGCCATAGGGTAATATAGGATATGGGATTAGGGTTTGGCCATAGGGTAATAAAAAACATGGGATTATTGGTGTGACCATAGGGTATATAGGACATGGGATTAGGGGTGTGGTTATAGGGTAACATAGGACAAGGGATTAGTTGTGTGGTTATAGGGTTATATAGGACATGGGATTAGGGGTGTGGCCATAGGGTAATATAGGACATGGGATTACAGATGGGGCCATAGGGTAATATAGGACATGGGATTAGGGGTGTGGCCATAGGGTAATATAGGACATGGATTAGTGGTGTGGCTATAGGGTAATATAGGACATGGGATTAGTGGTGTGGTTATAGGGTAATATAGGACATGGGATTAGTGGTGTGGACATTAGGGTAATATAGGACATGGGATTAGGGGTGTGGCCATGGGTAATAAGGACATGGGATTAGGGTTTGGCCCTAGGGTTAATATGGACATGGTATTAGGAGTGTGGCCATGGGGTTAATATAGGACATGGGATTAGGGTTGGCCAGATAGGGTAATATAAACATGGGATTAGGGGTGTGAACATAGGGTAATATAGGACATGGGATTAGTGGTTGGCCATAGGGGTAATGGACATGGTATTAGGGGTGTGGCCATAGGGTAATATAGGATATGGGATTAGGGTTTGGCCATAGGGTAATAAAAAACATGGGTTTATTGGTGTGGCCATAGGGTAATATAGGAAATGGGATTAGGGGTGTGGTTATAGGGTAACATAGGACAAGAGATAGTTGTGTGGTTATAGGGTTATTAGGACATGGGATTAGGGGTATGGCCATAGGGTAATATAGGACATGGGATTACAGATGTGGCCATAGGGTAATATAGGATATGGGATTAGGGTTTGGCCATAGGGTAATAAAAAACATGGGATTATTGGTGTGGCCATAGGGTAATATAGGACATGGGATTAGGGGTAACTTATCCGATGCTGGTGCTCCCACAGGGCCTATGGATAGCTGATCCACCTGGCAGCTCCTTCAATTGATGATAGATAGATAATAGATAGATAGATAGATAGAGCAAAGTCAGTGTAGTGTAGGGGGAGGCCGGGATCGCAGAGGCTGCCTATAATGCTCTACGCTGGCGCACGCGTGACGTCATCGCGCCGGCGTAACAAACTTCTATCTATCTAACTCTGCTATCTATCTATCTACTTATCAATCAATCTATCTATCTATCAATCTATCTATCTATCAATCTATCTATCTTACTCTGCTATTTATCTATCTATCTATCTATCTATCTATCTATCTATCTATCTATCTATATTCACAGAGAGGTAGAATACCTTATTCCTACTTCCCTGTGAATAATGTAACTTATCCGATGCTGGTGCTCCCACAGGGCCTATGGATAGCTGATTCCTAGAACTGATTACTCCTAGCACTGGTAATCCTAAACACTGATAATCCAAAGCACTGATAACTCCTTGCACTGATAACCCTGAAATTTTGGTAGCTTGGTGCACATGAACACATAAATGGTTGGAACAATGACAAAGCCAATTATATCTAAATTCTATTTTGTCCAGTTATACCTAAAATACCTGTCACTTCATATTGAATCCAGGCCTTTGTGCAGTGTACCCAGTGGCATAACTAGGAATCACTGAGCCCCAAGCAAAATTATGATGGGGCCCCTATCCATGCTTCATCCACAGTGGTTTTCTGGGAAGAGACTACAGTATATCTGTCATAGGAAAAATAAGAAGATTCCCCCCCCCCTACAGTTGCTCCCCCTGCTACCCTGGAAGTTATGCCCCTGACTGTACCTTCATGGAATAAATAGGGTAAAATCCTTGAGGTGAATCCTTAGCAACTTGTTTTTGCCACCATGATTTCCCAAAGAAAATGGATACAATTCCATGCATGGTCTGTACCAGCGGTGCCCAACCACCAAGCTGGTACCAGTGTCAATTGGTCATCTGTACAGTATAGTGTATTATGCGTTACATTTATTATTATTACTATTTATTGCAAATGCCAGTCTGTGGAAGATTGTATAACAATGTAACTAGTCCATGGTGATAAAAAGGTTGAAGGTTGTTTAGTGTGTTTACAGATATTGTTGCAGCTGTAAGTATTGTGGCATAATAAGGAGATATTACATGGCTCCTAAAAATAAGTTGTCCTAAAAGGGCATCTACAGGGAAAAACACAAATTTCCCCATTGCAAAGTTAATTTCATGTACTATGTGCTGCCTTTCTCCTACCTCTGTCATTAACTCTGTTTTTCCATGGTGTCAGATCTCTCTGCAGCACCCCCCCTTCCCCCTCCCCTCTGTTACCTCCTCCATGCCTCAAGCTTCTTGTGTGCAGTAGGAGTTAAAAGTTCAACATCCTGAACAGTGAAAGCTATCAAGAAGGGGGTTTAAGTGCAAGCCTTATCTCTGCAGTCAAAGCTACCTCTCTCCCCCTGCTAATACTCTTAACTCTATGTTTGTTACAGAGCAGGGAGGAGGGAGGGACTTAAGCAGGGATTTGATTGACAGTACAAGTAGGAGTAGAGGAATGCAATCACGTATTCTTCTAATTTGTGTATCTCAGGACAGAGAGGGAATCTGAAAAAAATAAAGGCCCTCTGGGGGTTGGAGGGAATTATAGAACACATGGAAAGAAAGGAAAAAAAAGTTCATTTTACCACTATAACCCTATACCTTTTAAGCTTCGTACACACATGCATATGGTCCATAGGTCAATTCAGACCTCTGTTGGTTAGAGTATGGACTTTTGATTGATGACCCATAAAGCCTGACCAAGGGATAGTTGGCTGAAACAGGCCTTTGTCTGACACTTCTGTGCCACAGGCCGGGCCTGTGTTCACACGTGGGTACGGAGCTTAACTGAGAAAGACAGCAACAAATAAAACAATCTCTCTGTTGTAAGTGACTGTTCCATTTTATTTACAGGAGCTGGTGCTGGTGCTGGTGCTGGTGCAGGTTTGTAACCAACAGTTTCCTCTTATTCTCACTGTCACCTTAAGTTTTGCAAATCCTAATTACTTGTGGAAATGTTAGTGATAAACACACATCCCAGAACCATGCTGTACAAGTTTCAGCTAAAAGGACACTTTTCAATCTGAAAACAAAAAACATTCAGGGAGATTCAATATCGCTTAAAATGGTGCTAATTTTGCCCCAACCAATCAGAACTTATTTAACATTTGAAAGCTAAGATCTGATTGGTTGGGGAAAATTAACACCATTTTAAATGATAAGAACACTTATTGAATAACCCTGATTATGTATATATAGAGGCTTTTGGTTGTACATTAACTGGGAAGCTTTTATAACCGCTATATGAGCTTTACACTGTCAGAGTCGCCAAACTGCTTTGGGAAAATGATAAACTTTGGTAACCAATGACATATATAGAGATATCTGAACATTCCTACGGTACTAGGATTTGTATATTGCATTTCAGTAAAATATATGGACATGCTGTAGATAAGTCTATCCAGCGAGCATTATGTATCGAATATTTGCAATTAGAACTTTTCATAAGAGCTGCCTTGAGTTAGCTGCAAGTACAGTGAAATATTATCTCTAGACTCCAATCAATCTGAATACTCCCTAGTGACTAGATTATCAGAATGAATCGGTGAATTCCTGCTTGGCTTTTTCAAGTAATCATTTTTCGATTTTCCCAGATGTGAGACCTTTTATTTAAAGGAATAGTAAAAATAAATTTCAAGCTTAATTCAGTTTATTTTCCAGTCAATAAGGACCTAAACCTATAATATTTCTAACTTTAAAATCTCTTCTGCTTACAGTAAGGCAATCCAATCTTACATTCCTATTTTCTTTTTTTCCTCTTTTGAACTATGTGGCAAGTACACATTGGTCCACTAACCTTCCCAACCTAGTAACACAATTATTCACTTTCAACAGATTACCAAATTGATCTTTAGTCTGTTGGTCAGATATAAATATGGTATGGACAATATTTTACGCAATAACTTTCATTGATATTCTAATTTGAGCATCACCCTGTCAATCTTCTCAGAATACAAAGGCCGTACAAATGAGAGTAATATCATCAACTATGGAGAAATATGTAAATATGATGGCATTTACAATGTATCATTCTACAGGTAAATAGTAGGCTACATTAATGGGGCTTACATACTGAGAATTGCAAAAGTTTGCCCATGCTCTTAATCTGCATCATCCAACCAGGTGTTACTAAATATTTTCTTACTGTTAGTGACAAACAAAAAGCTAGCATCTGATTGGTTGCTTCAGAGTAAGAAAATTGTTTTAGCATGTGTTTTATAATTTTTTACCTTATAGGGAGAAAGTGAATGGGTATTTCATCAGCCCGTAAAACCTTTTCAAGGTGATGCTCATTACAGTCGTTTTAAAATCCCCAGCTTCCAAAACTTGTTTTTCTGATTAGTGTTTCTGTAATCCACATGAAAACCCAAACCTCTGGGTCATTTCTATGAAATGACATTTACTGTATGCTGCTATCAATAAATTATTTGTTTTTTCACTAGGTTTGTATCCTGGAAAAGCTCCTAAACCAGGTAAGAGATCCCCCTCGTAGTGGGATAATTCATTTTGTTTAAAAGAGCCAAATTCCCGTTGTTTCTGTTTCTTCTTTTTAAAGGACTTGTTAACTGGGGCAAATCGTTTTTTTAAACTAATCACACAGTAATTAAGATTAATTACCACCAATCTTAAATCTGCTTTTCTTTTCCTCAACCACTTTCCTATCCCTTGTTTTCTAGCTCTGGGAGTTTTACTTTTTAAAGCGGGCGGGGCACAGCTAGTCAGTAAAGAACTGTCAATCACCCAGCCCCTCCCCCTGGCACACTACATGTAGAAACTATCCATATATAAAAGTAAAGCTTATTTTCCTATCATCACTGTATGGCTAATTGATTCAGCATTAAGGTCAGGTAAAGCAATAAACATTATCTGTTTCTCTGTGCTCTTCCTGTGCAGATAAACTTAATCCTGCAGTTAGCTGCTGTCTGTGTTATTTGAGTCCCAATGTAGCACTGTATCTAAAGAAATCAATTACAAAGCCCATTCCCTTTCAAAACACACATTCCCTTTCAAACACCTACAGCTAAAAGAAAATCTTACTTGATTCAAGCAGTGATTACATCTCCCAGTGCTGCTTACCTTCCCATAGCAAAGCAGTTTCACTTTCACTATAACATAAAATCACTGGGTGAATGCTATGGCTGTAGTGGGGCACAGATTATCTCCACTGCACATGCTTCACACTCCAGCTGTGCCTCAGTTTGGAGGTAAACTGTTAGGACCTTCCATACTGGGGTTACCTTGACGTGGTTGGAAGGCTTTTCACTTTTATGCATAAAATTGTAACTAAAAACCCCCATGTTTTTACTGTTTGCACTAGCATAGATATTATGATATGTGGGGCCCAATGTGCATTGATCATCTCTTTTCTTGTTTGTTCTAATGTTTTGGTCAGATCAGTAGCACTTCCACTATTTGTTATAAAGTAATTTTGCCACAGGAGTGCTCCCACAGCCCCCCTTTTGTGTTCAGTTTTGGGATGGGGCAGATACATAGAAAGGAGATATGCAAACTAACTAGGAGGGAGCTGAACAGGACATGAGGAGATCTAGAGACGGAGCACTGAGAGCAAAAAGGGATTAAGTTCCTGACAGCACTAAATATATAGAAAAGGATAAAGGCAAGTCATTTTTTTCAGTTTAGTGTCCATTTAATGGGCATGTGTCAACGCCTACATCTTGATTGCATCAGCTGTGTGCAGACCTAATCAGTACTGATTATCTGTCATGATTGCCTGTTTCACATGTACAGGATTTAAAACTCACAGCACTCACACACACTCACATTCATAGAGCGTTGTGCAAAATTTCAAGCCAAATTCAAAGTTAAAAACTTAAACTTTCCCTTTCTAGTTTGTTACATGTATTCTCATTTTCATATGCAATGGTTTTTGTTTTTTTAAAAATACACGTGAATACAATATTGTTCACATGCCTGTGTATTAGTAAAAGCATTTGTGCAGAAACAGTAAGACCTAGCAGCAGGAACGCCAGTTATGCTAATTCATGTCTATTGGTGTGAATTCAGTGTTATCGGAATGAGACACACATCATCATTAATCTAGTTCAGGATTTACCCATAATGCCTGCCTAACAGTTAATTCAGAGGAAGGCAAAAAAAAAAACATGCCAACAAGGGGGTAATTTCTACAGATAGCAAAGGATAAATGCCCAGATCCCTGAATAAAAATTCATATATATTATTATTGTTATTATTGTGGATTTATATAGTGCCAACATCTTCCTTGGCACTTTAAAGTTGCATTAATATACACGAGGAAAACATACATGTTACATACAAGGGTAGTGCAAGTAATACATAGTGCAAAAAATTTAAGTGCTGGTCCAGCAGCATTCATTGTGGTAAGTTACAGCATTACTGTGGTACAATAGGAAGGAGGAAGGAGGAAAGAGCTTACAGTCTAGAGGAAAGAGCTTACAGTCTAGAGAAAAGAGCTTATAGTCTAGAGGAAAGAGCTTACAGTCTAGAGGAAAGAGCTTACAGTCTAGAGGAAAGAGCTTACAGTCTAGAGGAAAGAGCTTACAGTCTAGAGAAAAGAGCTTATAGTCTAGAGGAAAGAGCTTACAGTCTTGAGGAAAGCGCTTACAGTCTAGAAACACTAATTAAAGTATGCCTCTGTTGTAAAGACATTAGGAATATTTAAATTCGTGTTCTATATAGATTACAGCATTGCAAATAATTCCTCTTGTGTTGAGATGACTGTGATTCATTATGGTGTTTTTATATGACTTGAGTGAGATTCTGAACAGACATACAGTACTACAAAAGCAATGAATGTGTTGTATCCTCAAGGTACTGTGCTGGAGCAGCTCTGTTTGGCTTTATGGCGGGTGAACTAATCCAAGCAGTAAGCTCAATAGTCTTGTAAAGAGTACAGAACATTGTAAAGGAATGTTAGAAGAAAAGCTTTAACAATGACCTACCCTATATGAATTCCTAGTTTTAATAAGTAGCAAATCCTATTAAGAAATACCTTTGAGGAATACATTAGGAAAATCAAATATTGCTGCTGTTTTCTGTTTTTATTCATACACATATGGTATTGGTTTAAAATAGCATGAAGGACAAATAATGAGCTTGCATTCTAATCCCCACCCTTAAATTTGTTGTTAACATTGTGCTTAGGTATTAGGTTAGGCTAATAAGAATAGAATGCTAACAGGAAGAGGTATACTATTAGGTTCTTTCATCATATAATTTCAGTGTTTACCTTCTATCAGGCTATTACCCGGGAGGCACTGGAGTTGGAGGCATTGGAGCTGGAGGCATTGGAGCTGGAGGCATTGGAACTGGAGGCATTGGAACTGGAGGCATTGGGACTGGTATAGGAGGAGTTGGTAAGTACAGATCCACATTGATTCATTGTCACAGCAATGATTATAGGTGTTAAGGTAAAGCAGATTTCAGACACTGAATCCTGAATGCCAAGAAGTTCAGTTCTGGGGGAGTTGCTATCCATTCTGCTTGAGTCAACAACCTCAGGCATCATTGTTTTTATATGGAATCTCTATGAAGTTTTCAAACCCATAAACACACAGTCATACCTAAGGTGCCATTTAGTCCCCTAGATTCCCCTTTCTTTATCTGGTTCTCTCTTGGTAGCTTTACAGAGCAGTGGCCTACCATAAGATGTATTTCTGTAATAATAATTCAAAGTATGTTGTATCAACATTGTGATTTTGTCACAAATTTGAATGTACGAATCCAGCCTTGCTTCTATTGGAGTTGCAATTTTTGTCAGGAAGAGAATATATAGCTAAACTAATTAAACTAATTGCTTGTATTTATCCAGAGAGAATGGTGGGCTTTTAAAGCAGCATCATAGAGGGAATAAACATGTAAGCAATTGAATGTGAATTAGTCTAACCATGGACAATACATACTTTTTTATTTTTGTTTTTGCATCTACTTTAAAGGGGAACTATGGTGAACAATTAAACTTTTCTATATGAAAAGCCAGGGGTGTTGCAAGACATCTTTGAATAGAGTTTCCAGTTGCGCTATAATAATTAACAATTACCAGGCAGTGCCGTATTAGTCCCTATAAACAAGCCAAGGGATTTGAAGTTTTGGCTACTGAGGAAAACTAGGGCAGGCAGGTAAATTTGGCAGATACAATCTTTTTTTACCAGGGACTTCACTTATTCAGTCCTTGGCAGAATGTTACCTTGAATGTCTGCAAGAGTTTACTGCAGCCCAATGAAACTGCTCATGTACAATAAAGGAGCAGGGGGGAGAAATGTATGGGCATAGGAAAATGGCAGCACTCAACTCAAAATGGAGCAGATAAATGGATGAAAACTTTGCAAGAGAATAATGAGCTGGGCAGACTATGACATTTTATAACTTAGTTCGAAGTACCAGAGGCCTACAAGGGAATTCCTTCTTTTACTTCCTGTGCATTGTCTCCATCCCGCTTTTTACAGACCTGTTATAATATTTGCATATGTTAATACACATTAGGTAAGGGAACCTATAGAGGGTTTAGAAAATGGTATGAAAATAGCTGAAATAGGGAATTAAAAGCTGGTTTGCCTTAAAGGCGAAGTTCAGTGCAAATACATATACTTTTTATACTTTTCAGAAAAAAGAGCAGTATTTTTTCATCCCAATGACCTTAATCTGCCAATTCAGCATTTTGTCTGTGTATAAATAAATGCAACCGAAATACTGACTTCCTGTTTGCAGGACCCCTAGTAGAGAACATTATGGTCTTGTTCTTGACCCAGCGCCTGGGTTGATTCAGTTGCTAAGTAGAGATCTGAGCATGTTTGACCCATCCAACAGCCAATGGGTAGAAATTACTGTTAGGAACATTCCAAAGAAGTGGTGCATGAAATGTCAGCTCACTAATGTCAACAGCAGGGAACAGCAAAGGGTATGAAATCAACTGATTTTTCAAAGTGGGAGAGAATATGTAGAATAACTAAGAAGGCATTACACAAACTAACAATTTAACAAATATTGATCATTTCCACTGAACTTTCCCTTTAACAATTAAAGGATTTTAAGGTGATAAACTGGGTGTTTTCATGGCAAACTGATACCAACCTTCTCAACCACAAGCCACAATAGTTTGTAAAACGTCATTGCACTTACAAAACACATTTTCCTGGTGTATATAGAAGTTAAGTAACTTACACGGGTTAGTAATTACATGGAAATGCTAGTATATTGTGCCTTGCTTTCAATAGGTCATTAGGTCATCTCCTTTAAACAAGTCATTTTATGCATCCATTGTAGCAGTGTTTTATAAGGCAGTGCAAAAAAAAGAATAATGTTTTGTATTATTTTCTGTAAAAGAACTAAATAGTTCTAAATAGTCTTTAGACATAAACACAGTGAACTAAGAATGTTGCTGGGCAGTAAATGGATGGGCGTAACTATTCGTTTTCTTTAGGATTTGGCCCAGCATGAAATTATCCTAAAAAGATTTGACTGAATACCAAACCAAATCCTACAAAGCTTGTACAGAATACCAAAACCCTCAAGGGAAGTGTTACTTAGAGGACTTACTGGCCACAGGAGGTGAATTATTAGATTGGGTCTGGGCCAAGCTGATGAAAAGCTCTTAAGAAACATGTGTCTGAAGCAAGTTGCACTTCGGTGAAGATAGGGCACAGCATCCTGATTTTTTTTCACTGGCTTGTGCATTAAGTTACTTCATCTTAGATCAGGATATGAAATCCAATAGGATTTATTTAAATCCCCCACAAAAATGTACAGTTTGGTGTGAGATCTTAATCCATCTTTTTAGTGCACTGCTAATAGGTATCCCGACTGCTGTTGAATAACAAAATAACAGCTCTCTTCTCTCCTGGCTCCTGCAGGCTTTATTGATGAACGAGAGGTAAGAACCTCCTGTTCTTCAATAAAACTGAATGGGAAAATGTATGTTACTGGTGGAGATACCCTTTAAAGCAGATAATCTTTTCTCACTGTTGGCTGTGCTGGGGATGTAACTAAGTGACTCCAACAATGTATCAGAACATTGCCTGTGTGTGTTAGAGGCAGAAAACCCTTACAAACAGGGGTTTATGGGAAATACCAGCTGGACCCTGGATTTGTTATTGAAAAAGAGGAAAATCTGGGATTTCCCTGATGTTTAGAAACCCTACCACTGTCTCTAGAATTCCAAGGCCAGTGTCCCACCCTCAGTGTCCAGTGTCCCATGGCCAGAGTCCACACTCAGTGTCCAGTGTCCCATGGCCAGAGTCCACCCTCAGTGTCCAGTGTCCCATGGCCAGAGTCCACACTCAGTGTCCAGTGTCCCAAGGCTAGAGTCCATTTTAAGTGTCCCAAGACCAGTCCCCCCCTCCTAAGGCCAGAGTTCCCCCTCAGTGTCCAGTGTCCTAAGCTTAGTTTATAAATATATCATTGCCAGATATTGATGGCTGTTGTGTGTTATAAACCCATTTGCCAAGAACCTCAGTATCATCAAAGGGACAAAGTCTGTTACTTATCTTCTGTTTCTCATTTCTTATTACTTGCCTACATCCTCCTACAATATTCATGTTTGCACAATTAATGTGTGCATTCTGTTTGGTTCCTTGGTTACCCAAGGGCAAACCTTCTAATGTGCACATAATCTGGGTGCTCATATAGGGGCTGATGAAACAAGCTATACATTTTCATCAACCAATCAAGCTTTTTACTGGGTTACTTAGATTACACCTGATTGGTTGCTACAGGTTATTAGCACAGGCAAACTTTTGCACCTTTTTATTGCATTAACCCCAATAATGTCTCTCTCCATGATTTCATGTCTTTTGCATGGATTACGTATCCATTAATTAACCCTGATTCTTGGATTACATCTGATAAAGTTTAATAAAACAACTGGATACAGAAGAAAATTAAAGCAATTATTTACCCAACATAAAAAAAGAAAGCAATGGAAATGGTTAGTCAGTTCATGTTGACATCAGCTCTTGCCATTGTGATTTGTTGTGTTTGGCTAATGCACTGTTTCCTGGCTTTTATCTTGACTGGATTTAAGCGTCTTACTTAAAACCTGCTGTAAGTATTAGGAAAGAGCAGATCATTAGCCTTCTTGTGATCATTACAAAGGTAGGCAGATAAGAGCTCCACATTCCGTGCTGTCTGTGGTATCTAAAAGGTAACTTTAAAAACTATTCCAGGAATGGATGCTAAAAAAAAGATGTGATCCAATCACGATCCGATCACGTTTAAAGAGAGCACACTAGTGTTGGCCAGTTGCACTTGCTACCAGTGGCGTGACTAGGAATCCCCGGGCCCCCCTGCAAACCTATGATAGTGCTTCACCCACAGTGGTTTTCTGAGAGGAGGCTATATCTGGCGTAGGAAAAATAAGATGATGGGGCCCTCTTGGCTCCTGGCCCCCCTGTGGTTGCTCCCCTGCTCCCCTGGTACTGTAATTACACTTCTGGCAACACTCGGTGCACTGTGATCTGTTAATTGAGCGCATGTGATCTGCATTTTTTTTGCACAATTGCATGTGATCTGACGCAAGCACTCGGACGCGCTATAGTGTGTCATCAGCCTAAAATGACATTCTTTTAAAACTGACCATCTGACCAGATTTATAAAAAATGAATCTACCTTATAGATCACAATATATGATTGCAGGATGCTGCAGCTTTAAGATCTACAGATCTACATTAATAAGACTTTTACCAAAAGGTTTTAAATTCCTGCTAAACTAATTTACTTTAACACAAAATAGCTTTACCAAGTGTTCAAGGGGCTTGGCAATAAGAACATCAAGAGAAGCCAGAGAAACTGGAAGTATTGCTTCTTAAGGGAGTTAAACAGATCACAGCTTTTTAGGAGCTATTAAAATGTTTATATAAATCCTAGCTTGTTCATCCAAATGAAAGCCTGTGAGAAAAGGGGGAAACTCGCAACCTATGTACCTTTCTGCAGCCACCCCCACATCCTTACACAAATAATCGCTTACAGAGTGCATTAGAAAAAAGGAAGAAAATGAATGGATGTGTTAATTTACTTACCATTGGATGAAAGCCATTCATTATTGTATTTCCTTTTCCAAAAGGTTCGTCAGCCTCTGTAACATAGGCCACTGGGACAAGTTGGCACAACATAGAAACTCTCAGCTATTGTGTTTCTAAAGCCTGATTGTGAAGTTAACATTATAAAGAAACAGAATGTGAGAAAAATAACTGGATCTGTGGTCTCTGCCCATCCGCCTTTTAATGCCTCGATCTCAAAACTACAGGATTGTCTATATAGATTGAGAACATTCTCTCCCTTGGGTCGAGGTTCATCGAAATTCCTAGTGTGGAATTACAAATGAAACCCTGGACAAATGTTCCTAGTCTACCTGTCATCTATTGTGACTGGAAGGAACCTCAAGGGGTTCTTCTGTACATTAACAAGACACCCAAAATGTCACAATAAGGTGCGGTTTTCCAGTGCACTGGCGACTAGATGGTCTTTTATCCATTTGGTTGCACTAAAACTATTAAAAAACAAGCAGCAAGTTTTGGTCAAATATTATTCTTGTCTATGCGCATTAATTCAACGCATTTCACTTGATTATCTGATGTTACACTGCTGATTAGTGGTCACCTGAAGCTTTCTAACTTTCTTGTGTCTCCCATAGGTGGCATAGGCATTGTCTTTAGTGATTTCAGGTAACAGACAATACAATAAGGGCCAAATCCTCTTTCATCAATGTGACTCACAGTCCTAAAAAGCACTTCTTAGTGAAAACGCCCCATTGATAGCAAATAGGAATTTCAGAAGAGACATGGAGAGGTTTCCTCTATCCATAATTTTAGCTGGAGTTAAAAAAAAAGTAACACAAAGAGCTGCTATAACTTTGATGCACCTGTCTTAAATCTATGCTAACCCTTAGAATATCATGGGTGTTAGAGAATTTGTGATAATGGCCCATGGTGCATTGTTAATCACTGCAATAACATGTTTTTTTATTATATAGAAAAACAAGTGCAACATAATGTTCCTTCTATTTGGACCCCCAGCCTTCCTGTTGGTCCTACCCATGTGTATCACACACAGGGAATTGTCTATCCATTGCAGCTCTTTATTTCCGTTATCAATTGTAATATTGAATAGACTTATTTTTCTAATCCTAGAGGAATTTAAAAGATAGATTTCATCTTGTTTTTAGAGTCAAACATTTTATACACTTCCTGTTATTTATTGTTGCTATTAAACAATAAATAGACATAATGAGACTTTTGGAGAAATCTGCACCCTAATGCGCCATTTTGTTAAAATGAATGTTATATTCGAGGGCTATGTAGTTGTAATATAGACCAAAAGCGACCTAGGCCAGTGGTGGCGAACCTATGGCACGTGTGCCAGAGGTGGCACTCTGAGCCCTCTCTGTGGGCAATCATGCACCTCAGAGTTCAATAGAGTTTGTTACCAGAAAGACAGAGCTGTCTGTAGCAGAGAGATGATGTTGTGCTATAACATTCAACTCAAATAATATAGGGGTAATAGTCACTGTTTTAGATCTTAAACTCCATGTGGTAATGTAGGGTTAATAGGTAATCTATAATCAATTCTATCTACTGTATTGGTCTGTGTCTATTGGAGTTGTTTTCTCTAAATTAAAAACTCTGTATTCAGGTTAAATGATCATGTTGGCATTATACAACAAAAATGGGGTTTTGGGCTACAGTTTGGGCACTCGGCCTCTAAAAGGTTCACCAACTGCTAGGGCAGGAGGGCGATATTGTTTTTGGTTTTTTCTAAAAGACAGGGATCAGCCATACAACTTGTTCCCTAGCTTCCCCCATTTGCATACAATATAATCGTCTTGGCTGATTTCAGCTTTTTCTGACACTTTGTAGTTACACCACAAGTACACAGCAGTGATAGGAAATCCTTAATACTGCTCAATTCAGTGCTCTGTCCTTTCAGTGTAAATACGTATTAAACAAACAAAGCCAAACACAGGATGATTCCCAATTCCTTTCAATTTCTTCCTTCCCAGACATCTGTATCCCACCATAGACTTACAGCCATGCAATTTAGCTCTGTATTTACATTACTACATTGAATATATCTTGCCCAAGGGCTAGCAATCATTGCACTGGTCTATGCTGTGGTAATATATATAACCAATACCACTGTATGTATCATGGCCAAACACGTATTATCACATCAATATTGTATGGAAAATGGATATTAAAACTAAAACATACAACAGTTTAGTTCCCTAACAAGTTTTGTTATGTCCAATGATTCTTTCTTTTGCACCACTGGTAAAATTCCCAGCACAGTACCATAAGCACCATCTTGTCTATTAGTATAGGGAATATTCAGGGTTATTCAATAAAAGTTCTTTCAAGGTTTCAAGGTCATTGGATTACACCCTTGAAAATGTGTTGCCAGCAGCTGTTGTCTGTTGTGTTTCTCCTTGCCTGTCACTGATTGCAGCACATCTTTTTGTGTTTAATAGGTGCCATTCCTGGTGCATATCCTGGTGCTGGTATCCCAGGTAAGTCATTTCTCTCCCCTATAGATATCATTAACTTGGTTCCAAACCTATCCATGATTTTAGCTGGAGTTAAAAAAAATTACACAAAGCTGCAAAACTTGGTTGCACAGATGGTGTAAAGGTAGTGCTATCATTTTCTGAGGCACAACCTATTTTAAATCCATGCTAACCCTCTGTATATCATTGGTTAGCTTGGGTGAGACGTGAATTTGTGATAACGTCTCTTGGTGCATTGTCCCTCACTAATCACTGCAATAACATGTTTTATTATTATATAGAGAAACAAGTGCAGCATTATGTTCCTTCCATTTGGACCCCCAGCCTTCCTGTTGGTCCTACCCATGTGTATCACACAAAGGGAATTGTCTATCCATTGCAGCTCTTTATGGCTATTATCAATTGTAATCATATTGAATAGACTTATTCTTATTTCTCTAATCCTAAGGGGTTTTTGACTCCAAGTAGACGCCCAGCACACAGAGTAATTTTAATGATAGATTTCATCTTGTTTTTAGAGTTTAATATTTGCATTTTATACACTTCCTGTTATTATATATAATATATTATAATTATTATTATTATTATATAATATATTATATATTTATATATAATCTCCTCATTATGTAGGCATAATGAGACTTTCAGGGAAATCTGCACCCTAGTATGCTAGGACTATATAGTTGAAATATAGAGCCAAGGACCATAGGATGTGTTCCTAGGGGCCCTTTCTATACATCTTGGTGCCCTAGGGTGATCCGATCGCAATCCCATTGCACTTAAAAGCACAGAAGTTTGACCTAGCCCTCCAAGAGTATTGGCATTAACACTTTTAGTGCCAGCACTTTCCCAGAGTATTGACATTAACCCTTTAGTTCCAGCAGACTTCCCCAGAGTATTGACGTTACCACTTTCAGTGCCAGCAGGGAATTACCTTTAATGCTGCCAGCATTCACATGATTTACAACAGTGGTGGCGAACCTATGGCATGGGTGCCAGAGGCCCTTTCTGTGGGCACTCAAGCACAGTTTATTACCAGAAATGCAGAGGGACATGACATCACTGGTAACGAGAGATCCAAACAAGTATAGATTCTATCACACCAAGGCTGTCTTGTGTGTATTCATTCAGCCGGAGGTCGCCATGGCTCGGTGCCAAATTGGCCGTGTGTACGAACATTAATTTCTAATTGGAGAGTTGGGTGGAAGGAAGAAAGAGGCAGGGATAGTGATCTCATGGCTGCTAGTTACAGGGGCCCAGGGGAAGACTGGAGTTTTTTGGCCTGGGGGGCAAATACAACCAAGTGGCCCTTTCACGGTAGATCATAAAATATTTGGCCACACCCACTTTACTAAGGTCACAAACAGTTTGTTTCATTTACACCCATTTTTAAAGGGTATCTATGCTCTAAAAAAATGTAATTTAAAAATTTAGATACAGCCAGATCCCACTACTTTTTTCGGATTTTTTATCTGAGCTGTAGATCCTGAGAAATCATCATTTTAATCACAGCATTTACAGGGAAAGACCTGTCACTCCAGGAGCAGAGATTGTAATATGTGACCCATTAATGACCTCTAACTAGGATCTTTAGCTGCCTGCCAGCACACTTTCTGCAACAATTAAGAGAATCAGCAGAGAAAAGAAGGCAGGGGGTAGGGAGGAGGAGATGTGTAAGCAGCGCAGGGTCCACGGTGAGGCTGTGCTGAATTTATAAGTGTTGCAAACACTACAAGGAGGCAGTGAGTAAGGGAGGGTGGGGGCAATTAGGAGTATTCACTAAACATTAATAATTTAATTACAAAGCAAGCACAGATAAATATGTGAGTACCATCATTTTAGGTGTCTCAAACTGTAGTTGCAGATAATGTAAAGTTGTTTGAGTGAGTATAGTGACCCTTTAACATTACTATTCTTATTTTACATGGTTGCCTGCACAGTGTATGATGGGGATTAGATAACTAACTGACTAATAATCTGGAGGGCTTATAACACTGGCTAATGATCTGAAAGGGCTGACTTAACGGTGGTTAGTGAACTGGATGGCTAATAACACTGGCTAATGATCTGGGGGGCCTTAAAACACTGGCTAATGATCTGGCAGGATTAAAACACTGACTAAGGATCAGGAGGGATGACTAACACTGGCTAATGATCTAGGGGGGTTAAAACACTGACTAATGATCTGGCAGGCTTAAGACACTGACTAAGGATTGGGGGGATGACTAACACTGGCTAATGATCTGCAGGGCTGTCAACACTGGCTAATGATCTGGAGCGCTAATAACACTGGCTAATGATCTGAAGGGCTAATAACACTGGCTAATGATCTGGCGGGTTTACACCACTGACTAAGGATCTGGAGGGCTGACTAACACTGGCTAATGATCTGGAGGGCTGACTAACACTGGTTAATCATCTGGAAGGCTGACTAACACTGGTTAATGACCCGGAGGGCTGACTAACACTGGCTAATGATCTGCAAGGCTGTCAACACTGGTTAATGATCTGGAGCTCTAACAACACAGGCTAATGATCTGAAGGGCTAATAACACTGGCTATTGCTTACACCACTGACTAAGGATCTGGAGGGCTGACTAACACTGGCTAATGATCTGGAGGGCTAACTAACACTGGTTAATGATCTGGAGGGCTGACTAACACTGGTTAATGATCTGGTAGGGCTGACAACACTAAGGATCTGGAGGGCTGACAACACTAAGGATCTGGAGGGCTGACTAACATAGGCTAAAGATATGGAGGCCAGACATAGCACTGGCTAATAAACTTGAGAGCTGACTAACCCTGGCTAATGAACTGGGGGTCTGACTAACACTGTGCTGCTTCTATAAATTTTAATCTTTATGTTAGAGGTAGAGGAAGGTGCGGTGCCATTTAGGCATGTAACTTACTAAAAGCTTCTGTGGCAGCCCAAATTTTTCATTGGAGACCAGCCCAGGGGACATTTGCCCCTCAGCCTACTGGGCAAGTCCTTCCCTGCAGGGGCCATTGGTATAAAGTCTGCAGCAGCTTTTACCTGGCATTTTAGAACTGATCTCCTCAGTACTATTAGCTGAGATCATCCTCCCCCTCCTTCCTTCACCTTCAGTTCATTTGTAACATTGTTTTCAAGTAGAATGAGATGAGTTCAGGCTCTCTACTCACTACAATGCTACACATTACAGCAGAACAAGGAGAGCAGTTCTAACACAGCAAGTAAAAGCTGACAGGGAGATGCCAGGGAGAACACTGGGTGCCCCGATTTAATATAGATGCCCTAGCACTTTGCCTAGTTGGCCTATGCCTAAAAACATCCATGCTATGGCACTGAGTGGATCTATCCACTATCTCCTATCCTGTTCCTGCTATTGTTAGTACATTATATGGAGGGTGTGAGTGGAATACATGGAGCTCAGTCTGTTGTGTTTTTCTTGCCTGTCACTGATTGCAGCACATCTTATTGTGTTCAATAGGTGCCATTCCTGGTGCATATCCTGGTGCTGGCATCCCTGGTAAGTAATTTCTCTCCCCTATAGAGAACATTAGATATCAATCCTTTAATTCATTGTGGACATTACACAGCAAAGTTAGTCAGGTGCAAAAATCCAGTATTAACCATTGAACTTATGGAAATGTGCAGAAAGTGTTCCTGTGCTTTGGAGATATCTCATACTTATGAGCCTTTTTTATAAGTGGGGGCAGGCAGCCAAGGAGTTAATAAATTAAGCAACAAAATTAACCAATCAGAACTCTTTTGCACAATATGCTGCCCAAATGTTTCTTTGCATAACCTTGGAGCCACAAAGAATGTTTTCTGCTTCCCATGAATAAAGTGGTTGGTTTTCAGGTCTTGTGTCTGATCTGACACAGTCCCTCTAACAAACCCAGAGCCAACAATGCACCAGATGATAGTGAAATAAAACTTAGCAGCAGATCATCCTCTTCCATTCTGCTGGAAATATGCAAATGACACAAGGTTTGGGGAAGATGGATTTATCTTTACGTTTGTTACATATATATTGTCTTCGTAGGTACTGGAGTTGCTGGTGTTGGGGGAGTCACTGCAGGTAAATAGTGTTTGTGTTGACACATATACGTGCCCCTTTACTGGGATGGCCTATGATTTACAAATCTATGTGTTCACAGGTCTCCAGCCAGGAGTAGGAGGAAAGCCAGGAAAGCTGCCAGGTGAAAATGTTCATATCAATCATATCTCTATCAATAGTATGGCAATGAATAGAAAGTTCAATGGTTCTCTTAATCAGCTTTTCTTAGCCAATCAACATTCTGATTTTAATTTATTTGGGGCATGATTCCATAGAATGTTCTGTCTGTCCTTCCCAACCCAAGCTATATATTACTGTATTGTTGTAGATGTGTCCCCTATCAATGCAGTGCTATGTGTCTAACATTATTGGTTTTCATTGTATGTTCCTGTATACTTGCTGTATTTGCTTTTTTTGTGTTTATTGCGGGCTGTTTGTGTATTTTAACTGCAGGTGCTGGAGTTCCTGTTTTCTTCCCTGGTGGAGCAGTGCCAGGAACAGGTAAGTCTTGTTGACCAAACTTTGCCCCCTTTACAACTGTAATTCCCATAATGCAATTCATAGGGCACAATGTGAGCCATTGGCTTTTCTTAGGATTACTTATGGCATATTTTCTATTTACAGGAGGAAGAGTCCCAGGAGTTGGTGTTCTACCTGGAGTAGCCACTGGAAATGGTGTGAAACAAAAAGCACCAGGTTAGTTCTCTTCGGTCATTCGGTCACTTTTTAGTCAGAGGGACTTGCAAGACCTTTTAATGATACCGGGTACTGTTTTTTTTTTAGGTGCAGGTGGAGCCTTTGCTGGGATTCCAGGTCAGTGAGTGGTTTGTTTGATAATTTGAATTTAGTATGGGTTATCTTCTGTCATTCCCTTTTACACACAGTTATACAATATGAGATTAGTATACCTCCTGTGATTCTGCATTAGAGGGAGCTGCTTGTTTACTTAGTTCACACTAATAAATCCTAGTAATACAGATTATAATAAAGTAGACCTGCTTGATATTGTCTCAGTTGGGTTTGAAGGACATTTCAGTAGAACACATCTAAATTCAAAGGGGAAGTTCAGTGCAAATACAAATACTTTTAAGAAACAAAGAGGTCATTAATGGGTAGCCATAGAGGGATCAGGAGGGTGGGACCATGGGAGGGAGGGGGGGGGGATAGGGCTCCCCTGAGCATGCCACTGTCCTTTCAAGGGGCAAATAGCAGGCAGAAACCTTTCCCACAGGAAGACACTACTGCTCTTCAGTTTCCTGGACTTTGGATAAGCACTGCAGGGGAACCATAAGGAGCAGAGATGTAACGTAAGAATTTCTACATAGTGAGGCCAGTAGGGGGTAAATTTTAGTTTTGGGGTGGACATGCCCTTTAAAACAAGACTAAGTAATGAATTTTGTTTGGGTGAGTCCTATTTGCACAGGAACACAGGAGAACAAGAAAACACACAGCATTGATAAATAGATTATTTTAAGGCATGCATTAAAATTTCTAGACACATTCATCTTCATTTACCCAGACTCGCTGGGCAAAAATATGGAGTTAAAGTCACGCTAACCAGTTCGCCAATGGTTAGTGCGACTTTAACTCCATATCAGCGTGGGGTTACGCAAAAATCACCTGTGCATCCGACGCCTGCAATTCAATATCGCGTTTGCACTAGTTTTAGCAAATAGCTGGTGTTAAAATCCCGCAGTGGATAAATCCTCTACTGGGATTTACCCAGGTTCACAAACGTGATATTGAATCGTGAAAGGTGCATTTAACCAGAGCGATAGCAGCTCTGGGTAAATGAGCCAGATTTTTTTCTTTTTGTCCTTAATATTAATCTTTTTATAATTTACAGGTCTTAATGGATTTGGTGGGCAGCAGCCAGGCGTGCCTCTTGGATATCCAATTAAAGCGCCCAAACTTCCAGGTATGGATGGAAAAGAGGGATTGTACAGTATGATATATATATATAAATGCCTGTCATAGACATAGGGTGTCTATGACAGGCATTTAATGAGTAAATCACATTTTATTTGTTAGTGAATAGGGATGTTGTTTTCTAAAGTTTGCATAAGGATTTTTTTATTTACCAGCCAAAGTTTTGAGTAGACCTTTGGCAATGTGGATCCATTATTATTAAACTATGAAATTGGATAGGCACTCGGCACTCAGCGGATATGGACTCGCATCAATGGTTAATGTCTTAGGAGAATAGGCATAATTTCAGCTTAACCTTTTGTTTTTTCAACCAGGGGACTGTGGACCATGGAGTAAATTATAATCTTGCTTTTCACCATTTTTTCAATCACCCTTAAGACACTCTATCTATCCATTTACATTAATCTCTATGGTACCTTGTCTTTTCATCACTTCTTTTTCATGGCTTCTTCTTGTAGCACATTTTTTGTCTTTTAGCACTAAAGATATTTTTCATTGTTCCTAGGGGGGAAAATGTCTAGGGGCAGGTCACCAGATTCAGATTGCTTACTGTATGCTCTTAAGTCTGGCAAGCAGTGCTATTTTTTAGCTGTGAGAAACACATGTAATAGGTTTTGGGGAACTGGTGCAAGAGGATGGCAGTCCTGTATGTGTATCTGCTCAGGTGCAGTGCTCCAGTTTGCTTAAATATCCCCATGTAGCTCCATCCATGCATCTAACTGTAGACATTATATACAGTAGTGACAGAGGTGCAGCATGGGATGCGCCTTAATTCATTTTTAGGGGAAAGTGGTTATTTAAAATCAAAAGTTAAAATGCTGAAACCGGCATGGCCTATTATTATGGTAAATATAAGACTGATATCCTTTTACCTGTATCTGTATTTGTCCAGATTAGTGATTCAGATTGCACAATACAGGATATTGCAAACCGAGCATTTTTATGAGCTACAAGGGACAACAACATTATTGATATTAGAACTTGCAGAATATTACAACCTAGATTTTATATTCTCTAGGAGGCTATGGACTTCCCTACACGTCAGGAAAACCTGGAGGATATGGTAGGTTTTATGAATGATACGTTTAACCCCTCCAATGTATGATCCATGTATTCTTTTGACTTGCTGCTCATTTTGTAAAACACATGCAAATTGCTATGAAACGCAAAATTCTGCTGCAGCACACCCGTGTTCTTAATGATCAACCTGGTCAAATGTGTTTATTTTAGATAGAAAACTTTCCAGTGTCTATTGTAAAATCATTTGAATGTAATGAATGAAGTGTAAAGGTACTTACCATTTGCAAGCAATGACCATTACTGTAGTAATTAGTAAATAGTAATTACTGTATGTCAGGTTTTTACTGTTTATTAAAAACAAACTTTAAAAAAAGGGTAAAAAAAAATCAGTCAAACTGACCAAAATATTGAACCAGGCAATCATTCGGGGTAGAACATAGACCTGTGTGTGCCTATCCGAATGAAATGTGGCTTTCCTCCAAAGAACTTTTATATTATCTGACTGAAGTGATTACAGCTGTTTATAAAGCAACAGAAAATAATTTAATCAATAAAAAAACAAAGATCAAAATAAGACCAAGACCACCCTAAACTCCTGTGAGTGCCCAAGTCAGGCTGAAATCTGACCTGGCAGCCCCACCCCCTGAACACCTCAAACGCTGCCTCCACCCCGCACATGCACCCTCATCACGCCCCCTCCTCCTTCCCCATCCACTCGGCGTGGGGAACATCTGCAACCCTACCCAGAAGGCCCTAGATACCTAGAAGTATATCAAGATGTCCCAAGCAATATAATAAGGCTATACAAGGCTAAATGCTACAGTAAGTAATTTTATACTGGTCATGGAGCAACATTGGTGCTGTATGGGGTAATGGTGCCCCCTTATCAGTGCTCCCGTGCATAGGAGCACATCAATAGATTTTAATGGCTTGGGGGTTATAAGGCTGCTACTATTACCTCTCTCTGCGCAGCAGGAATGGAGCGAGACCCAGAGAATACTTTGAGAAAGAGATGTGCAGTGCTCAGTCCCTTGATACTAAGCAGTAGCACCTGCCTTCTGGGGCCTGTGGCCTCATGCTCTTAAATGGTCAAGGAGCTAATATCTACTGTAATTATATTTAGCAATAGGGTGTGCATTATTCTTTCTATGTATAAAACATGTTAACTTTCTTGCAGGTTATGGACCTGCTGGTGCAGGTGCAGGTGCTGGTGGAAAGCCTGGGAAGGCTGGATACCCCACGGGAACAGGTAAGCACATTGTTTGCCAAGTACATAAGACTAATACCATACACTGGCTCAAGGCCGTTTCTAGCCATTTTGGTGCCCTAGACGCCCTCCCACTTACAGCTGGGTTTTTCCTTCTGTTTCTGACACGGTCTACTGCGACTGTTCTTTATAGTGGAACCGCTTGGTAAAAAGCACACGCTGTACCAGGTGAGGCGGGCGTGTATACATACTTTTTTATGAATGCAGCGACACTGGCCACAAATGAAATACTGATTGGAAGGACAGGATAGGTTTCAGTGGATGTGCGGTATGTGGCACCAGTGTTCTTCCCAGAAATTGTTTCCAGCCGGTTAGGGCAGAACAAGGAAATTTGGTGAGATCTGAGATGTTTAACTCTTTCAGTGCTTTTCCAAGAATATTGGCATTAATAATTTCGTACCAGCAGAAATTACCATTAACCCTTTAGTGCCAGCAGACTTTACTATTAATACTTTCAGTGCCAGCACCTTTCCAGAGAATTGCTATTAAAAGGCATGTCCACCCCAAAAACTATAATTTAACCCCATACCGGACCCACTCTGCAGTTTAAAATAAACCTTACCTTACATTACCTTTTGGTTCCCAAGATAAGCCTTTTCAAAGTCCAGGAAACTGAAGACTCCAGGCTGTCTGTGAAGCTTCTGATGCACGCTGTTTCCTTGTCCTCATCAATGTCTGGAGCATGTGCAGTACACCCCCTCACCATCCGGATCCATCCTCAGCCATCGTTGCACCTAGCGTGTTATCTTTTTGGGGGAAGGTAAGTAACCCCTGTCCAGACCTAACTACCGCAATATTTTTTCAAAAATCCCCCCCAATCCGTACTCTACTGCGGCATTTCTAGTGACGTCAGACGCGGCTGAGGTCCGGCCCCCGCTTGCAAGAAGGAGGCCGGAATGGAGCGCCGCTGGAGAGAAGGCAGTGAAAGTAAAATTCAGGGGATTTTTTTAAAGAAATATGCCGGTGGTTGGGGGTGGGTAGGGGTTACCTACCTTACCCCCAAAGTTGGTTTAGGGGAGTGGACATGCCCTTTAACCCTTCAGTGCCAGCAGACTTCCCCATTGTATTGCCATTAACACGTTCAGTGCCAGCAGAGTATTATCTTTAACCCTTTCAGCTGCCAGCATTGACATGATATACAGTATGTACCTGCTCTCCATGTCTCCTCCATTGAATTCACTCCTCACCCACTCTAAGTTCTAATTGGAGAGTTGGATGGAAGGAAGAAAGAGGCAGGGATAGGGATCTCACGACTGCTAATCTCAGGGGTCACTGGTATAAAGTCTGCAGCAGCTTTTACCTGGCATTTTAGAACTGTTCTCCTCAGTACTATTATCTGAGATCATCCTCCCCCTCCTTCCTTCACCTTCAGTTCATTTGCAACATTTGTTGCTATGTAGAGTGTGTGGAGGTCAGGCTCTGTACTAGATACAATGTTACACATTACAGCTGAACAAGGAGAGCAAGTCTAAGACAGCAAGTAAAAGCTGACAGGGAGATTCTAGGGAGAATAGGTGCCCTGGCTCAACATAGGCGCTCTAGTTATTTGCCTAGGTGGCCTATGCCTAAAAACGTCCCTGCACTGGCTCCCCATTACATCAACTTGACATTGGATTCATCAAGAGTGTCAAATTGTTTGTGATGTCGAACAGAGTGTTGGTTCTGGATGGATCTTTATTTGCACTAAAGTTAATTGCAAAATGATTGGCCCAGGGTATTGTTGAAGTGTCACAATGACAATGGGAGGTGCATTGAATAATTACATTACTATGGTTAAGAAAAGCCGATTTACAAACCTTGTTCTGAGCAGAATGTTTGCATAGCTAGACATAGTGGGGGATTTACCAAGAGGAATATTCACTCTCGGCTCTGGGCGATTGAATATCATGGTTATGGCTTTGGGTGAATCAAAAAAATGGACCCACTGCCTGACATTAATGTTACAAAATGGCATTAAAAGATCCCATAAAATGTATACAGTCATATTAAATATAGTACATGTATACAGTCATATTAAATATAATAAATGTATACAGTCATATTAAATATAATATATGGATACAGTCATATTAAATATAATAAATGTATACAGTCATATTAAATATAATAAATGTATACAATCATATTAAATACAGTACATGTATACAGTCATATTAAATATAATACATGTGTACAGTCATATTAAATATAATACATGTGTACAGTCATATTAAATATAATAAATGTATACAGTCATATTAAATATAATAAATATATACAGTCATATTAAATATAATAAATGTATACAGTCATATTAAATATAGTACATGTATACAGTCATATTAAATATAATAAATATATACAGTCATATTAAATATAATAAATGTATACAGTCATATTAAATATAATAAATAAATGTGTATAGTCATATTAAATATAATACATGTATATAGTCATATTAAATATAATACATGTGTACAGTCATATTAAATATAGTACATGTATACAGTCATATTAAATATAATAAATGTATACAGTCATATTAAATATAATAAATGTGTACAGTCATATTAAATATAATACATGTGTACAGTCATATTAAATATAATAAATATATACAGTCATATTAAATATAATACATGTATACAGTCATATTAAATATAATAAATATATACAGTCATATTAAATATAATACATGGATACAGTCATATTAAATATAATACATGTATACAGTCATATTACATATAATACACGGATACAGTCATATTAGAGCTATTGTGCATTGGGCTGCAATACACACTTATTTCATTGAATTTACTGTACATCAAATGACATCCAAAGTCCCATTTCCTTCTCATAGAACCTATTAAACATGAGTAAACTACAGATTCTACAGATAATATAGTACAATGGGCAGAGAGGGACAGTACAGACAGACAGATGTATCATGATAAATGGAGACACTAATCACTGCTAAACCTATTATAATACATAAGGCTCTGGATTTAGAATGGGGAGGTGCAGTGGTATAAATCCTTATAAAAATCACTCATTGACATCACTGAGTGACTTCCTGTATTCCACTGCACCCCTATATCTCCCCATTCCTGTATTACTCATTTATATAAGAAGCCCTGTTAAGTGAATAAGAGTCTCTCTCGCCCTTTCTTTCACTCACTTACTGAGTTATGATGCAGATAAGAGGAGCAGACAGCCCAGGTCAATTCATTATGGCTCACTAGAATGCGTTCGCTTGTTATCTGCATCGTAACTGTCAGTCAGGGAGTAAAATGAAGAGGAGTTGATGTTCGGTTCTTACTTCCTTGCATTAGGAGCAGTTATTATCTCTTTATTCACTAAAACAGGATTCCTCTATAAATTACTAATACAGGGAGGGGGAAGACATGGGGGGAAGAGTGTGTGTGTCCCTTGCCTTATGTATTATAAAAATAATGTTCTACCTACATTGTAATATACGGATTGACTTCACCTTGGAGTTCCCTGTATTAAAGGACTCAGTCTATGGCTTGTGTTTATATTGTATGAAAATCCTCTGTGGTTTAATCCTATATTACGTTGTAGGTAGCATATTCCCTTATATTTACCTACACATATATATATATGTGACCCCCACTCTCCAGTGGTAGAGGCTGTTCCCCGGAGTCAGGCCCGGCCTTTGATATGGGAGACCTGTGCGACCACACAGGTTGCATTACCAGGGGGGTGCCAACCAGGAGTCTTAGGTCACAGACCTGTAGGTCAAAGTTGTGTATCATTGCCACGCCCCCCAGTCCTGCAGATAAATATATGGACAGTATCAGCCCCACCTCACCTACAAAGCCCCAGACACATAAGACTTACATAAGCTGTCTGTATACTGAGCTGTACTGTCTGTACATTTACATGTTACGTAATGATGTACGCACCATATATACAAGCACGCACTGAAGATACTGAAAGACAGTAAGCGCAGGCGGTGGACTTGATTTGAAGCAGGCCAAGGTTAAGCAGCATTTAACAGCATATTGTGTGTGCCCAGGGGTTTTTTTGGAAAGGGTGCTAGATGCCAGTAACAAATCTTGCACAGGGTGATTTTATCCTAAGGCCGGCCCTGCCCGGAGTCCCAGACATTGTTAATCCCCCATCATTCTCATATCTCTCAGTATTAGAGGCTGTACCTGGACACTGATCAGCAAGAACTCGTCAAGATTAGACAACAAGAGGAAGATACTAGGGTGAGATTTATTACTGATTTTAATAATAGTTCGTCACTGTTAAAACATATGTTTGGAAAAAAACTGGCACAAAACCCTATTCTTTCTTCATTTTTACATGAAAGGCCTCAGATTACAGCACAACGAGCAAAGAATATTGGAAACAGACTAGTACACAATCACTTCGAAAGAACAGAGACTGGACAAAGACTTACAGGTACCTTTCCCTGTGCTGACTGCACCTTCTGTCCCTTTATGCAAAAAACAGATTACATCTGGGATACTGAAAAAAATAACTGATATAAAGTAAAAAATATCAATTGTAAAACAAAAAAATGGGATATATGTGTCTAAAGTGCCCTGGCAAAGTGATGTATGTAGGAATCACAAACCAGAGATTGAAATATTAATATTAGATAGACACTTGTCACACATAAGACTAGCACATAGAGATGAAAATTAAGACAAAATCATTAACAACAGTGGCTGCACATTTCCCACATTCATAAAGGGTTAACTGATGGGCTGAAATGCATGGAGGGGATGTTTAGAAATGCTTGCTCAAAAAAGAAGCAAGATGGATATATTTGTTAAAAAACATGCTACTCCAAGGATATACACACAGAGCTTTATTGACTGTATTTATTTGATTACAGGTTGGGACATAAATATTCTCGACAAGTAAATAACTCTTCTGTATGACGGATATACCTCGAAGTCGAAGGAATATTTCACTGCAAAGTGAACTATTCCTTTAATGCATTGATGAAGACGAGGGAGGTTAAGGAGTATGCCTTACCTTCCCTTATTCAATCAATGCAGCGGAGCAGGAACGAAGATATACAATGTAACCTCCATCAACCCCCCCCCCCATGTTTATCAGTGGGTAGAGGTACTGGACACTGTAATCACCACCCCCGAGCTCTCAGTGGTAGAGGCTGTTCCGACACTGTAACCTACAACCACCCCCAATGTATCTTAGTGGTAGAGCCTAAAGGATTTATCGGGTCACTAAAACCACCCCAGGTCTCCCAATGGTAGAGGCTTTACCCAGACACAGTGAGGCCCCCTCCTTCTTAGCCTGCAAATTCATGCACATCTCCTGTGTGGCCAGTATCAGTGGAGAGTTCACCTGCGTCATTCTCAACTCCTCCAGTCTCAGCCCTGGATAAGGAATCACAGTAAGTCCCACATACCGGATCAATGTCCTGTTCACCTCATCACCATTGTCCCCCAGTCTGGGATGGATCTGGCATGGATATAAGAAATAATAACATAACGGTAATACATTATATTTATATATATATATATATATATATATATATATATATTATATATTAGATATATATATATAGTATAGTTATGGGATATAATAACACAATACATACATTCCCTATAAAATATTAATATTTATATAGAATAAGTATGAGGATATAACCATATTCCCTATATAAATATATATAGTATATAATAACCATAATACATTCCCTATATAAATATATATAGTATATAGGATGCAATAACATAATACATTCCCTATATAAATATAGTATATAGTATATAATAACCATAATACATACATTCCCTATCTAAAAAGTATTAGGATATAGGATAAATAATCTAATACATTTCCTTATAAATATAGATAGTATATAGAATATAATAACCATAATAAATTCCTATATAATTATATATAGTATATAGGATATAATAACCATAATAAATTCCCTATATACTGTAAGTATATATAGTATATAGAATATAATAACCATAATAACCATAATGATTTGGAAGTGGGTATTGTCAGCAAGGTTTCTGTGTTTGCTGACGACACAAAACTTTGTCGACCATTAAAAACTTCAGAGGAGTGCAATCGTTGCAAGGGGATCTAGATAGATTATCACATTGGGCTGTAAGTGCGGCAGATGAAATCAATGTTGATAAATGTAAGGTGATGCATTTTGGACTTAAAAAATACTTGTGCTACTTATACTATAAATGGCTCTGTGTTAAGTGAATCCTGTTGGAAAGGATCTTGGGTTTTGGTGGATAACAAACTTAAAGGTAGCAAGCAGTGCCAGGCGGCAACAGCCAGAGCCACCATGGTATTGTCTGTATAAAGAGAGGTTGGATTCAAGGGAGGAAAATGTAATTCTCCCTCTTTACAAAGCATGGTTAAGGCCTCATTTGGAATATGCAGTGCAATTTTGGAGTCCTGTGTACAAAAAGGACATCTTTGAAATGGAAAGGGTGGTTCAGAGAAGGGCAACTAATTCATAAGGGGATTGGGGAGCTTGAATATGAAGAGAGACTGGAAAAGTTACAATTATGTACGCTGGAGAAAAGGCGCTTGCGTGGGGATATGATTACTGTATAAATACATTACGGGCCATACAATAAACTATCTGGGCATGTTCACCAATAGAACATGTCAAAGGACACGGACATCCCTTAAGACTTGAAGAAAAAAGGTTTAGGCTTCAAGCTGGAAAGGGTTTTTCACTGTGAGAACGGTAAGGCTATGGAACTGTTTCCAGTGGGTTGTAATGGCAGGTTCATTGGTCAGTTTAAAAAAAAGCTGGATGAGTTTCTGCAACAAGGAATGTTGCAAGTTACTGGTATTGATACATAAAGTAGAGTTGATCCAGGGAAATTTCCGATTGCCACTGGAGTCAGGAAGGAATTTTTTCCCCTTCATAAATTTGGTGGGTTTTTTTTGCCTTCCTCTGGATCAACAGTTAGGGGAATTGAGGATATTGCTAGATGGGTTGGACTGGATGGACGTATGTCTTTATTCAACCTCAAATACTATACTAATACTATACTATACTAATACATTCCCTATAAAAAATATATATATATATAGAATATGAAACCCATAATGCATTACCTATATAAATATATATAGTATATAGGAGATAATAACCATAATACATTCACTATATAAATATATATAGTATATAGAATATAATAACCATCATATCCCTATAAAAATATATATAGTATATAGGATATAATTACCATAATACATTCCCTATATAAATATATATAGTATATAGAATATAATGACAATAATACATTCCCTATAATAAATATATGTGTGTATATGGTTTATAGGCTGGATCCACATATATCATTCACGGTAATGATCTGTTGGGTTAATGGAATAAAAGGACCCTCAGTATATCAATATATCAGATATAATATCAGATATAATAACCATAATACATTCCCTATAAAAATATATATATATATAGGATATAATAACCATAATACATACATTCCCTACCAAATAATATAGTATATAGAAGATAATAAAACTAATTATTCCCTATATAAATGTATAGTATATAATTAGTAGATATAACATAATACATTCCCTATATAAATATATATAGTATATAGGAGATAAAAAACACAATACATTCCCTATATAAATGTATAGAATATATAGAATATAATAACCATAAAACATTCTTTACATAAATATATATAGTATATAGGATATAATAACCATACTACATTCCTATCTAAAAACATATAATATATAGAATATAATAACCATAATACATTCCTATAACAATATATATAGTAATGGATATATAAGCATAATACATACATTCCCTATAAAATATATATAGTAATAGAATATAATAACCATAATAATTTCCTATATAAATATATAGTATATAGGATATAATACCATAATACATTCCCTATAAAATATATATAGTATATAGAATATAATAACCATAATTAATTTCCTATATAAATATATAGTATTTAGATATATTAACCATAATACATTCCCTATATAAATATATATAGTATATAGAATATAATAACCATAATACATTCCCTATATAATTATATATAGTATTTAGAATAAATAACCATAATACAGTTCTCATATAAATATATATCTATATGGAATTAGATAAACCATACTAAATCCCTATCTAAAATATATAGTATATAAAAATAATCACCATAGACATTCCCTAAAAATATATATAGGTAGAATATATATAATAACCATAATACATTCACTATAAAAATATATATAGTATATAAAACCTTAATACATTACCTATAAAAATATATATAGTATATAGAATATAATAACCATAATTCATTCCTATATAAATATATAAAGTATATAGGATATATAAACCATAATACATCTCCTATATAAATATTATATATATGTAGATAGAATAAAATAACCATAATAAATCCCCTAATAAAATATATAGAATATAAAACCATAATTCATTCCCTATATAATATATATATAGTATATAGGATATAAAAACCATAATACATTCCCTATATAAATATATTAGTATATATAGAATATTATATAATAACCATAATACATTCCCTATAGTATATAATAATATAATACATTCTTCCCTAAAATATATAGTATATAGGATATAATACCATATAACATACATACCCTATAAAATAATATAGTTTATAGAATTTAATAAACATATTCCTATAAAATATATATAGTATATAATAACATTATACATTCTCTATATAAATATATATAGTATATAGAATATAATAACCAAATACATTCCCTATTAAATATATTAGTATATAATAAGCATAATACATTCCCTATATAAAATATATAGTATTAGAAATAAAACCATAATACTTCCCTATATAATATATATAGTATATGAATATAATAACCATTAATACATACATACCCATAAAATATAATAGTTATAGAATATAATAAACATAATTAATTTCCTATAAAAATATATATAGTATATAATAACATAATACATTCCCTATATAAATATATATAGTATATAGAATATAATAAACATAATGTATTCCCTATATAAACATATAGTATATAATAACATAATACATTCA
The DNA here is from genome assembly GCA_019447015.1 of Hymenochirus boettgeri. Lineage (NCBI taxonomy): Eukaryota > Metazoa > Chordata > Amphibia > Anura > Pipidae > Hymenochirus > Hymenochirus boettgeri. The sequence continues at coordinate 354,288,793 of CM033469.1, read as the reverse complement.
TTCCCTATCTAAAAATATATAGTATATAGGATATAATAACCATAATACATTCCCTATATAAAAATATATATAGTATATAGGATATAATAACCATAATACATTCCCTATCTAAATATATATAGTATATAGAATATAATAACCATAATACATTCCCTATATAAATATATATAGTATTTAGAATATAATAACCATAATACATTCCCTATATTAATACATATAGTATATAGAATATAAAACCATTATGCATTCACTATATAAATACATATAGTATATTAGAATATAATAACTTTAATACATCCCCTATATAAACATATACATATATTGTGCATATGGTTTATAGGCTGGATCCACATATGTCATTCACAGTAATGATCTGTTGGGTTAATGGAATAAAAGGACCCTCAGTGTTCCACCTCCAGATCACCACGTGATCCTATTATTATATTGAAAAGAACTTAAAATGATTAGTTTGGATTTAATCATAAAATGAATTATTAAAAAAAAAAAATAAAACAATATTTTAAATTATTTTAAAATGATTGGACCATTGGAAGAATTAATTTTTGTTTAGAAATATTATTGTTATAGTATACTAAAATTATTATATGATTTATAATAACAATAATAGTAAAAATAATAATTCATTATAAATAATAACAAGAATAATAATAGTAATAACAACAGTATTTACAATGAATAATATAATAATAATAATACATTGCTTCTTTGAACATGTTTTTATCTTTGAATAAATGAGGGTTAATAATGAAAAACAAAACTGCTTTCACACAACCGATTCCCACCAAGACCTCTCTCCCAGCACCTAAATCGAAATGAAATAAATTGCATCCAGATGGTTATATTAAATCCGATTATGTGTAAAATGAAACATTGAGTCTGAGAAAGGAAACCCCTAGATAGAAGAGAAATAGATTTCTACATCAAATAAGATATAAGGATCCAGATATTAAACAATCCGGTTTTTTCACGACTTTACTATTGTAAACAGAGAATTCAATATGTAGAAAAAGAAAAAATAAACAACAGTTTCTCCTAGGAACATTTCTCTAGCTTGGTAAATGTCATTTGTATTAAGAGCACAAGACTAGCACCAGATTTATTTATAAAACACAATATTAAAATGTATGCAAAAATAATTATAAAATGGTTTTGTTTGCCCTGTTAAACTGTTTATTGCATACAAAGTTTGACATGGTTATGTCAAGTTCTGATGACTCTCTACATAAACTATGATCTGATTGGTAGACACGTTAGTGAAGAATTCACTATTTTATATTTTCCTTAACGCTTGTATAAGGGAAGTTCACATTAAAACACTTTAGTATGTAGATTGTGATTGTCTAATATCATTTACTATTTGTCTTCATTTGTTTCTATTCATTTGTTTTGGATTGTTTAATATTTTGTTCTGTTGCCCAGTTTAGGAAATTTCGAATGCCAGATAAATAAGAGAGGGTCTGAACATCACAGATAAGTGCAACACAATTATAACATTAACAAAGATTAAAAGGAAACCTGAACCTGTTTTCTGTGCTACAAGGATGGAATTTGACATTTCATGCTGGAACCAGAGAGAGAATTGAATATTTTTTTTTGTGGTGAACCTCCTTTAAGCTTTTTGCAGCCTTCGTACAACGTAGAAGCCATAAAAGAATAGTTTGCCATTACCTACATGTCTTGTAGCATGTCACTGTCAAGCAGGTGAAATAAAGATCTAATTGCGTTCACTAAACTGTTGCATCATGCGTCAAAGATTAACAAGGGAAGGGCTGGATAGGACTTAAAGTGTAGGCAATTTTATGCAACAATAAGCAAAAGGAATTCTGAATGTGCTGGTTTTAACATAAATCTTATTCCATTTGACACCTACTGCAGCCTTCTCTAACTCTATGTAAAACGTGCATTTACACCTTACCTAAATACCACTAGGTGGCCCCCTTTCCACACATTGAATATAGATGCTGTGGCTTTGCAAATAGAATATTAGGGCAAACTTCTAGAAACATACATTGTCCTATCATAATGAATCTGGATTCCTATGTTTCAACATTAAAAATATCAGCTGCTGAAATCTACATAGCCATTAACAGTTTACATTAGCTTTTGCTCTTCCTTAGTCCACTTTTATGTGGTTCATTCCACTCCCCCCCACTCACCCACGAGTTAGTGCAATGACCCGTAGCACAAAATTCCACCTCATGGCAGCTGTTAAAATATCATAAATGATTCATTCCAAACTCCCACCACACGCAACGAATACACTTGTCAGCCCCCAGGTAAATAAACTATAAGTAATGGTGTTAATACATTTAAAAAACAAACAAAAAAAATCTCTCTTTTTTTTTAGAACATTAGAGGCAACGGATAGGCCCTGACCTCTGTAGCCTTTTCTAAAATACGTGCCTAATTACGTTACATTAATGATATTAAATAGGGTGAAAGGCCGGAATAAGACCTAAACAGAAACTCTTTAAACTTAGTACACCAGGAGCAACAATAAGTAATTGTAGACATTATCAGCAGAGACTGAAAAGAACTGATATTAACCCTGTTCCTATCATAGAACATACAATTATCATATCATAGTCATACAATTTCCCTAATATTTTAATGGTATGTTTCTATTAAATTAGTTCTGGTTTATATGTATTTTAAAACCATGTATATTATTAAGATTATAAATGGAATAAACCAGGTGGGTTGTTTGTGAATTTTCACCAGTGCTAGTGAACTACAATTTACTGGTGAAACCTACTGATGTCAAAGAGGTGAAAATGTGCGGCCACCATGTTGTATTTAATTTAATTTACTAGTAAGAATACCTCTTCTAAAAATAACAACTACAGATCCTTAAATAGTTATATCTAATAAAAAAGTCTTATACCCCTTAATAATTTACTTTACATGTTAAATCTTAATATGGTTCCTGTAAGGATCACTTAAATATCGAGATCAGGTATCATTCGTTAAGGATCTGTAGTGTTATTTAAGGAGAGGTATTTTTTATTTAAGGAGAGATATTTGTATTTAAGGCACAGCCTCCTTCTTTAGGCAGGAATACCCTGTTTTATAAATTAGACCCCATCAGGGTTATTCATAAAAGTTCTTATCATTTAAAATGGTGCTAATTTTGCCCCAACCAATCAGATGTGAGCTTTCAAATGTTAAATAATATCTGATTGGTTGGGGTAAAATTAGCACTATTTAAACGATAAGAACTTTTATGAATCTCCCTGTATGTATAAATCCAGGGGTATTCCTGTACCTTGTAAATGTTTCATTGGGTTGTAGTTATAACCATGGGTTGTTTCTTAATAAAAGTTCCTTATTGTCACATTAAAGGACATTATACTCACATTTCTCTCCGCTCTCTTCCTTAGTCATTTACTTTCTACCCAGGGTGAGGACCTGAACCGATAGAAGGGGCAAAGATACGGAGCAGTGTGTAAGAAGTATATGCTGCAAGTTAAGCAAACCCAGGGTGAGGACCTAGTGGTTCGTTCCTCACACTGACTAAGGAAGAGGAGGTGGAGGGAAGAGAGTATAATTGTCCTTTAAGGGTGGCATTCTTATTTATTTAACATTATTCAGCTATCATTATTTAAAGATTAGCTGTGTTATTTAAGAATAATGGGGCATATTTATAAACCCCCTGGAATCAGTAATTTCAATGAGCATCATATTGGTGATTGTGGGTATAGGTGTTATGGATGTGGTCTGTGTTTACCATTGGTAGGATAGTTAGTAACCATAAAATAGGTTTCAATAAAAGTTCTTATCTTTAAAATGGTGCTTATTTTGCCCCAACCAATCAGATGTTGCTTTAAAATGTTAATAAGATCTGATTGGTTTGGGTAAAATTACCACCATTTTAACGATAAGAAGTTTATTGAATCTCCCTGATTTGTTATTTACAAGGGCATTAAAGGCACAGAATCACAATGTAGCAATAATGCACCTTTTTAATGTGTAATTTATATATCTATATCTTATTTAAGGTATTGCAGTAGAGATAATTTCCCCAAACACAATATCACATTTGATTGTACCGGGATATTGACTACAATGCCCCTGAGTTAAAATCATCCCACAATACTTACAGTAATTTGCACTTGCTTGTCCACTATGGCCCTCTCTCTCGGTCCTTGCGAAGTATGCCAAGCAGCCTGGCCGTACAGCACACGTACTGTAAGACACATCTTGGTTGAACGGAACGTTTAATAGTCCAAACAAGATTTATATAACTAAGGCCATTTGGTAATCACTATTATGAAAGAGCAGTGTCATTTAGTGACTGATAGTTTGATAGTGTTATTTAAAAGAAAATTCATCCCAAATCAAAAACCTGCCCACTTGTCTGTCCTACTGCACAAACTCAAATACTCCCACTCAACCTCTAACAAACTTCATGAAATGAGAGACTTTGCTGCAGCACCATGATTGATCCCCCTGATATTTCCGCCTCGACCTGCACTGCTCTGATGCGTCATCACCGATGTCACTGCCATTAATTGTCATGGCTTATTGGATTCTTGATTTGGGGTGGGCATGCCTCTGCTTTATAATATACCCGTTAACGGAAAATAAGAACAGCTTGTTGCTGAGAAAAAGGGACTGAATCTTTAAATTATGGTATTAAAAAAATCTGCAACATTTGTGAATTTGCAAACATTAAGTTTTGGATCAAACCTAAAGTCTGTTAAAACTCGGCCTATCTCTATTAGGAGGTTCATAAGCGGGTGCAGGTATGTATTCCCTGACTAATCTCTCCACACAGAGATCCTTATACTATACATTAAATAAAATAATCTATTCTGTCTCTCGATGTATTATTCTGTCTTATCCTCCTTATGGATGATTATTTCTGCCATTGGACACATCAAGGCAGGGGAAACAACAACACAACAGAAAAATCTATTCAAGTGATTTATTCATGGACTATTATGGGAATTTGTTGTATGGTTGTTGCTTTCTCTTTAGGAAAATCTCAGTAACCCAAAGCATTTGTGCCATAACCTAAAGCTCTTTAAGAGGGCCCATGTGAGAGCATTGTCTTCTGTACTGGTATTGGTACAGGCAACTTAAACTGGAATAGGAATTTGAGAGGCCCATACAGTTCTTTCTTTATGATATAGCTATACTGTATGTTAAAGGGCAATATACTACAAAAATATTTCATTTATTACACACTAAAAATGTATTGATAAAGACCTGGTATTGCAGGAGTTATATAATAATGGGACATCTTTCATCTAAAAAACCCATACAGGTCCCTCAGGTACTTCATAAACTCGATAGAAAGTGGAGAGTAGATAGTATATTACATGGTATATAGTAATGTATTACACTGTTTTAATTTGGATTCTTTCAGAAATGTGGTGTGTTTATATACAATCCAGTAGACCCAGGTGTGATGCAATAATTATATTTAAAGCTACACCCTGTTTTAAAGGTACAGTATATGGAAGATCATATTACCTGTACCCTTATGTTCTGACTGGTTCAATATCGCGAAAACATCAGAACATCAGTGTTTCTTCTAAGCTGTGCGCGCACAACTCTGCAGGCCTGCGCACACCAAAATCTGCTGGAATATTAGTGCTGTGGTGTGTACTGCAAATGTCATTTAGTATGCATGGTAAATATTTCTGAGCGCACAGCTGATTTTAAGTTAGCGGGAACATTGCCAAACCAACCTACATTCATGAACTAATAAAGGGCATACCCACCCCCAAAACTAAAATTTAACACACACAGGCCACTGTGAAGTCTAAAACCTTGCTGTCGTTCCACCTAGCGTAAAATCCTTTTACTATATGGTACATGCCCCCTGCCCACCCCTGACGACGACGAGTTATTTCTTAGAAAAAATAATTAGAACTGTACTTTCATCCCTTCGTTCCTGCGGCGCTCTCTATTGCGGAAGCCATGCCTGTGATGGCTGTGTCTCAGCTGCGGTCCGGCCCCCTACTTGCAAGTTCCGGGAAACGGGAGCCGGGTCAGTGCGTCACGGGAGGCGAAGGGCTGTAAGTACAGTTATAATGTTTTTTTTAACAAAATAACATGGTGGTTATCAAAAAATAATTTTTAGGGTGGACAAGTCCTTTAAGATAACTCTTTTGTAAAATATGGGACAAATATATGGAGTTAAAGTCACGCTAAAGGGTTTGGTACTGGTTAGCGTAATTTTTTTCTCCATATTAGCGTCGGATGCATGGTTACGCAAAAATCACCCACAACATCCGATTGCTCGCTATTTAATATCGCGTTGGCGGTGTTTTAGCGCAGGATTTTAATGCCAGAAAATGAGCTCCTTACCGGGATTACCCCATTTACCAACGCGATATTGATGACGGAAGGAGGCATTCCCAGAGCAATAGCGGCTCTGCTAAATGAGCGGCTCTTGTGTTTTGCAGAGCTTCTTTTATATGGACATAATATTAACTCAAGTTGCCCAATCCAACCTTCGATGACAGATTCAGGCACAGGTTTTTAAGACCAACAAATGGGTCTGAAGAACCTAAAGTTGTTAGGAGTTCCTCAAAATATCGTGACAGGAACTGTACAGATCCAACTTGTGGGGATTTATATCTGTTTATTTGTATTATATGAGATGGTATTTATATGAAGATGTATTTTATGAATGATTGTATTGAGTGAAAGAGTTTATATGAATGATGAATGAATTTATATGACGTATTTGATCAATTTCTAACAAAGAAACAAAGAGAGAAATAAAATCTATAATCTGACTCATGGAAATGTGTGTTAAGGGTTCCACAAGGTAAAAAGGTTGAGAGACCACCATTCTAGTGGCTGTGTAGACAGAGGGGGGTTCTTTACAGTTCATGTTTCTTTGTTGTGCTTTTAAATTTGAAATGTGAAGCTACTTGTTTTCCATTTACACTTTCAGGTCTCCCAATGCACTGGACCTACATTGCATGAAAAAACACATTTCTGCGGTTACATTGTGATCCATTTGCCTATTCCAGAGCACTGGCAAGATGGATTGTAATTGTATAAAACTGGTTATAGCGTGCCTGGATCACAAAAGATGGGGTCCAAAAAATTACAGTCATTGCATAAGGGGATCTAGCCCAGTGGGATCTAGGTAATTTAACACTTCCTCATAATGACTGACATTAGATTGCTAAAAGCATTTGTATCACATTCAATCATATACAATTTACATAATTTACAGTTTTGTGAATATATTTTGGGTGCCTTTTGTCCAAGATATTGGTTTGACTGTACACTTGTTACAGAAAATACATTTTGTTGACAAAAAAACACTATGGAGAAGATATACATTAGACACCAAAAAAAAAAATGGGGGCTAAAAATATAATTCTGACAAAATGAAAATTTAGGGCATAACAAAATGTAGCGACACAATGTATTTTCCACTACAAGTATTTGTTCATTGTTGTATATTTTGTATAATTTATATAAAAAGGATGCTGGTTGTTCTCTACTAATTTGATTGCCAATACCTACCCCCAACACTTTTGTCAATGCATTTTGCCTATTACATTTTGTCTACAAAAAGTATGTAATGCAAAGTAACTCCTTTAAATAAAATAATTCATTTTAAATAAATTACCAACTTAACTTTATGTGGCATACTGCAAATTTACTGAAGTTATAAATCTAGTCATGGTCTAACTATGTGTTTTGTATGAACATTTTCAGTTCAAGCAAACAGATTTTTTTTTATTCTGAAAGAGAGGAATAAATAATTTCTGCAATACAAAATACATCATTAAAAAAATAGTTACTTTACATATACATCAATTTTATTTCACAAACTGAAATTTGTAACAAACAAAAACACAAAGCCCTATCAACATTATTTAATGAAACAAAAAATTTAACTATTTATATCACATGTGCTATGTACTAAAGGAATTAAACATACGATTTATTTATTTTAGTAGACAAAATCAATTTGTTAATTTTAAAAAACAAAATTTCCCAGGAGTGTTATACAATTGCGTATGAATTTCTCGTTTGTACATAAAATCTAACAATTTCTCCCCCCACTTTATATATCATATACACACTATATATGTACACTGGATACAATCAACTATATATATATATATAATATATATATATATATATAAAACTGCTGAATTAAAAAAATGTACCTTAATATTTATTTTGATGCATAATGTATATTTATAGTAATAAAAAATGTCATCTATATGTATATCTATAGTTTTTTTCTATGCTTTAATGTATATTTTCTGTACAAAACTTTGATTAGAGAATCATCTAAGGAAAATAGTGCCCAATATTATGTAACATTTGTATAATTTTACAAAAGCCGCCTCTTGTAATCAATGTACCTTACTATATAAAACCACTGTTTAGATTATGCACATTAAACATGATTGTCTGCCAGTGCCGGTCTGAGGAATAGTGCCAGCAGATTGGGGCAATAGGTCAGAAATGTATTATTTGTTGTTTATTTTAATGTATTTTAGTTGCTTACATTTTTTGTGATTGGCTTTGACTATGAAAACCTTTATTTGGGCCTGCCAGAATATTTTTCTATTACAGGAACTTGAAACTACAGAATTTCCCACATTCCACATTGGGGTTTGCATTAGGTGGCAGGGTAACATAGTCCTTTTAACTTGTACTCAACAAAACTCAATACCCAGGTTAAATTAAGACAGAATACTCACTATTTCACGTATTACACAAAATATGATTCTGATCGCACAAATTATGTAATTGGTGCACACTTATTCTGCATTATAATGCTTGATTCTGTTTCCACAAAGCTTTGGTGTGTGTCACAGCAGTTGACCAAACCACTAATGCAATTCCAAAACTTATCAAGGCAACATCCCCACTGATGTGACAGACATATGTTTGGGCCTATATTATTTATTATTATGGATTTATATTGCTTTACAATTACATGGATACATTTAATCAGGCCCTGCCCTGAAGAGCTTACAATCTAAGCACGTTTATTTGACACATACAACCTATCAGTATGTCCTTAGTTTGTGGCAAGAACCGGAGTGTCCGCGGAAACCCACGCAAGCACAGGGAGAACATACAAACTCCTTTCAGATGTGTTCCAAGGGTGGAATCGAACTCGGACTACAGCGTTCTAGGTATCAGTGCTAACCACTGAGCCACCATGACTGTAATGAAGCTGTAAATGACACACTACACCGTACTGTAAATGAATGACACTAAGTGCTTTACAAGGGACCTGCTATAAATGAGACAAAAGTTTTAATTCGCTCTTTTCCCACAAGTTTCTTCTTCTAATATTCCTACTTGCCTCCTCTGAGTGTCTCCTCTTCCTAATTTTCACAGTGTCTGTAGACCTGATTGCCCTTAGCTCTATCTATTTATTGCATGTTTTTGTTACTTGGATTTAACAATTGTTCTTGTTTAGCAAACACAAGAGCCAGACACAATGAGTTGGTGTTTAGATAGCACTTTGGGTTGTCCTGTCTTTGTAAACAGTGAATAGACTCGCCTTGAAAAAGCTCTTAACTAAAGTGTGCAATCAGCATTTAAATGGCCATTTCCATTTACAGCTCATAGGGAAAACCCCCAAAAAGTCCATCATGTTATTTACTCAAGATTGCTAAAAAATGATTAACTTTATGGAAGACGTTTACCCTGTGGAGTAACAAACTGCACAGCAGTAAACTTCCTTGTTTTCTATACATCCTTATAGACTCCAAAATGTTTCCTTGTAGCTGACATTGCCACGTTACACAGATTGTAATGGGATCCAAAATGAATGCCTCCACTCTGTAAATGAGACATGAAATCGGAATCTTTTATCAGAGGAGACAAAATGAAAACAAAGGGGTGTAGCTGTTTGACAGAGGCGTGATCATACCAGAACATGGTGCCGGTAAAAATACATCAGCCAAGTGTAAGCAGAGTGGTGTCTTTACAAATAACACACCTTCACATTGGATTTAAATGTCCTCAGATTACAAAATTATGCCAATGTGGGGAAAATAAAGAGTTTTGCCTTCATTTGCTTCAAACAACATGCAATGTAATGGATAATGGTAGCCATATTCCAAGCACTTCTAATTATTGTCAATTGAAACTAGCCCCCATTGCTCCTCCCCCTTATGTCTTTCTCCAACCCTCTGACCTTTACATTTTCTTCTCTGGAAAAAATACAGTGATCTAACAGTTCTTTAGGCTGATATCACAAGAGGATTGTGGCACTAGTCTTAAGTGATTAGGACTCTTTTTGGAATTAACTCCCAACATCATGAAATAAAAATCCACATATCACTAATCATTCAAATCAATCTGCTGCCAACCCAAACTACTCCAAGCATTAAATTATTTCATTGTCACATGGAGCTTTTAGAATTTCTTTCGTCAGACTCACTGCAGTTTTTCCCTTCAAACCTATCAACAGAACAGAACGTTTACTGTAGCATTAATTTGGATATTTACAGCATGTGTTTGAATTTTCAAATCTTTTGTGTTTGTAAATATACTAAATAAAATAACAAATAACACGATGAACTGGTATGAAACCCTACATTGAAATGTGGATAAAATAACCATCTGGTATTGTAAAAGATTTGTAATGATTGTTAAATATGTTTGGTTGATTGTTTGAATCCACTTTATATCTAATTAGGAGACTTTTACATGTTAGAGGAAATACTTTATAATAATAAATGTTTCATAGAAATGATTATAAACCGTAATTAATTATTACTATGTATTTATTAGGAACTTATATAAGGTATTTTGCTTAATGCTGGGATTATCATTCTGTCTTCAATATTCTTTCTGTTTAATTGTATAATGTTTTATTGTGTGCGTATAGTAATTGTGTTTTTATGCCATCATCATTATTATTTGACAAATAAAGTTTATAGATATTTTACATAAAAATAATATAGAAGGTAACCTTAAATGCTACCCTAAATCATATGTTTGAATAGGTTTGAAGTTTATTAAAAAAAAAAAAAAAAAAAAAGCTCCTTACAAATAAATTAGGTAAGAAAAGATATTTAACCATTGAGACGTGAAAGATATGTGTGGTGGATTTCTGTTTGAACAAATAAATTACAATAGGTTATTTACATTATTAAAGATAGCTTATAGTCAGACACTGGTTTACTGTGGGATTTTAAAATTTTGGTGGAAACCAATTAAATAGGGGACAATTTAATTGTTTGTGCTTAGTTAGTTTTTATTAGCTTAGTTCATTACCGAGATGAACTGGCATTGACTGGAATATTTAGTACATTCAGACTTTTTAAGTATAAAAAGAACAATTCCAACATCAGGAGAATATAAAAACTTGGTTAGCCAATTGTACATTCCATTAGTACCCAACATGACCAAAAAATATAGGTCAGTGCAATTTAGGTGTAACAGGACCAAAAAAAATCCGGATAAGAGTAGAGTATTAGATTTTGGTATCAGCCTTGTGTCAACATCACACGTATGAAGTTTGCATATCTTATGTTACTGGATAATGTGAAGTGCATAATGTTAAATATTGTTCATGGACTTTGTTACATAGGGATAATAAAATGCTGAACTTCAGTCACCTGAATTCCATTGACCAACACTAAGAAGGGGGACATTGCAGTAATAGATAAAGAAGTAGCACTTACCCTTGCATTAATTCCTAATTCCTTTTGTGCTTCAACTATTTCTGCGACTACAGTATTAGCTTTCCTATATCGTCTACCACTTCCTTATTGACCTAGTACAGGTGCTTGACTTCTTTGTCACAACGAAAACCTGTTCTGCAAGGAAGAGCTCTGAGAAGTGTGAATAAATGTACCTATAGCAGGGTAAGTGTCAACTACTATAAGGCTCATGATAGAATTGCATTGCGTTCTACTGTAGATACTGTATGTTTTCCTATGGTCCAAATATGATATTGAGCTGAATTACATCAAGACAAGAGTATTGCAGTAGATTGCAGTAGTTATATGGTAGGTAGTTCAATTTCTTGGTAAAACACAACCGACACAAATTATTAAATAGTTCATATGCTAGAAGTTTATTTATTTATTGCTGGTTAAATTAATTAAATAAAAGGTTGTGAAAATTATCTGTTGGCTTACAACTCTATTAAATGAATAGTAAGTGAAAATATCTCAGCTCTTCAAAACCACAATAGAATCTAAGGTCCGGAAAGCTTGAAGCAGATACCAGAATCATAAACGAGCCTATGTGAGAAATACTGCTAATAATTTATTACTCTTGTCTGGTCTTATGGACTTACTTACCTATTGAAAGGACACATTTTAACAGAACATTTCTCCTGTTCTAAGTAAGATTCAAATGCACAATATGCCCTTTCGATCTTCATAAAGCAATCTTTTCTACAAACATCTGGTGAACACTGCCTCCCCCTGCCCATAATACTTCTCTATTACAGCTCTTACCTGTCTCCCTCTCTCACCAGGAAAAAATCCCTTTATAAGTTTAAATACAAACTTAAAGGGGAAGTTTCAGTGCAAATACATATGCTTTTCAGAAAAAAGAGCAGTATTTTTTCATTCCAATTACCTTAATCTGCCCATTCAGCATTGTATGTGTATAAATAATACTACGAAAATACTGACTTCCTGTTTGCAGGACCCCTAGTAGAGACCGTTATGGTCTGCCCTTGACCAGCGCATGGGTTGATTCAGTTGCTCAGTATAGATCTGAGCATGTGTGACCATCCAACCCATCAGTAAAATTGCTGTTAGGAACATCCCAAGCATGTGGTGCATCCTGGGAAAAAGAAGACCGTAACGTAAACCTGAAATGACAGCTCACTAATGTCAACACTGGGAACAGCAAGGGTATGAAATCAACTGATTTTTCAAAAGGAGAGAATAGTAGATAACTAGAAGGCATTACACAAACTAACCAATTTAACAAATATTGATAATTTTTTACTGAACTGTCCCTTTAAGTCCTTCCTCTTAGGCCACCGCCACAGTTTATAATTCAGTAACTGGCTTGAGCACTTTATATTTGTTTTATATTACCTACCCCACTTTACTTGTAAGGTGCATACGAAGGGCTTTGTTCCTCATATTCACTCTATCATATCTGGTGCACAATTTTCAAATATACATCTCCTTGTTTATGTATTATTTTATTTTCTTATTCATTGCACTTTTTCCTTGATTTTAATCTTTGAGGATGATTAAAAACACACCAGCATAATTATACGCTATATTTAAATGATGCATGAAAAGTTTATATATTTCTATACTTAAAGCAATAACTTGTAAATGTTTTTCTCTACTAATGAACTGACGTAAGAAATGATGAATAATCACTTAGATGTGCTTTTGGCTGAATTATGAAGCCGTCTGTCTGTGCTGAAGATTTCTAAAAGAATACGACCATTTTATTTAGATGTACTTCCAATTGGAAAACTTTACGTCTAATGTTCTCCAAATTCTATTGAGATATTTTGAGTACATGATACCAAAATCTGCAGACCATCTCTCCATTAAAATATGTCCCATAGTCTTTACAATTATTATTTTTTGAAATCTATGAATACATTTATACCCAAATAAAAGGTATTTTTAATGGAGATTATTTAGTGAATAATCTATGTACATCAATCTGCGATATAGTATGACCTGACTACAAGCCAAAGCTTTTCTATTGAATAGAATCTAAATGCCCCCCTAAGTTCACATGTCTTGTCAATCATGACTTCCTGTGGACAGTGGTGGTTCCCAGTTCAGTGTTCTGACAAAACCCCACTGACTTGTGTTTGTTTGAGAAAGGATTGGACTGTGGGACCTGCTTGTGTTTGGCATCTACCAAACCTATAACAATGCAATGTATCCTATGATAGGTTGCAACTGAGACTGCCATATATTCATAGCCAACAGAGTCTGTGTTTAAAAGAATAGGTATAAGGATGCGAATAATGGTTTGATAATGCCCCATTTTCTTCAATGTGTTTAATCTCACATAAACACTACATATATGAGGGATGTTATTGCTTTAAGGCTTACTGCTCGCTGGCACCATTGTTCAATAATAATCAGGCCGGTGTAACTTCAAAGAGAAAGAATATAAATATCTGCAGATTATCCAGCGCTATACAACCAGTTTCATATTTAAAAAGAACAAAACACTTAAAAAGAAACAAGTGACTAATATGTCATTTCAGAGCATCCTCCTGACCTCTCCTCCCTTTCAATGTCTATTCAGAGAGCCCACACACAATGCTAAAAAACTCATTAATCTGCTTGTGTGAATAGAATAGTTTGAAGGGTCATTTATTTTTCCCCTTCCACTTTAAATTATAAAATAAACCAGCCATCAGCTACAGACCAGCAGAAAATCCACAGTTAAACTTTTCCCCAAAGTTGCATTATTTTGACAGAGTAAACGGACATTGAAAAAACAACTAAACCTGTGGTGTGGGATCTCAATACAAACAACAAATGTCACCCCGGCATGGAATTGGGCAGAATAACACTTATAAGTGTGGTGCTATGGGAAAAACTATTGCACTACGAGGACCAATAGTTAGTAGTTATACGAGGACCAATAGTTAGTAGTTATACGGACCATGTAGTAGTTATACGAGGACCAATAGTTAGTAGTTATACGAGGACCTAGTTAGTATTATACGAGGACCTATAGTAGTGCAATACGTATGAACTTGATTTCTCCTTGATCACAACAGTTTCCTGTGGAATTCAGCCAAACACAAATTAATGTTCAATACAAAGAACTTTTACATTCATTTTTCCTTTAAATCAGACCCTGCTACTAGAGCTTACATCTAAATAGCCCATCGTACATAACCATTATATGTGTATCAGAACTGGGGTAAACCCATGCAAACATAGGGAAACATTAGGACTCCAAGCCACCAGTAAACCACTGAAGCCACCCTGATGTCTGGAGAGAGGCCAATAGATTGAAGGTTTTAGTGTTTAATCCTTCCTATTTCACTGACCGGGTGGTTAGTATGGTTCACACGAAATATCAAATAAACTGATAGTACACTTTTAACATAAGCAGGCAAGAGCTTATTTTCTGCATGGTACCTCTATCACTTTCCTTTCTCTGTATGTTTATCTTTCCTGCCTCCTCCACCGGTCACTGCACTTTCTTTCCTCACCTCTGCTTCCCTCTCCTCCCCTGACTGGGTCTATTTCCCCCCTCAAGCTGGCTCTGCTTCTCCTGCAACCCCGGTGTTTCTTGGCTAATGTCTGTGAACATCTCACTTCATCTGTCACCAATATTGTTCGCCTCCCAGCTGTCAAACAGGGGTGTCTCTTTCATTCAGCTCACAAAGTCCGAAAAGGGAGAAAAAGCTTTAATGCTGGTTTGGACACAAGCAATATCTACTATTATTGTTTTTTCTTTGAGCCTGCCTGTCTTGCTGGAGAGCCAGCAGATGAACAACCATAATCTCCCCAGTCGGTTGATCTCAGTGGGTTTTTGCTGACGGCCTAGGCAAGAGGCTTTGTGCCTTTCATCTCAATGTGAGTTAAGGCTGATTGAAACTCTTGCACTGGCACAATTAATACTCGCAGCACAGCCCCTGAATGGCTCCTTTAGCAGATTATATGTGTTGATGGCAGACCTTTTCTTGGTCACATCATTTAGAAAACCTCGAAGGTTTTAAGGAGGCATCACTGAATTGCCCCCCCTTACCCAATCAATAGCCTCTGTTTCAGTAAAGACGTGTAGGGAAATTCCACCAACAATGAAAAACGCAACCGAGAGCACCAGAAGGTGTAAAGAAAATGAGGTAAAAATGTTTTATCTTCTGGGGAAAAGTAGTGCAATTCATTTCTTGTCATGTTAATTCAACATCATCTGGTTGGGATGTTAATGCAGGTGGTTTGTAATCTGTATAAGAACATCTGGCAACCCCTGTTCAAATCTACGTGGGGACCAGGAAAACAAACAGCATCAAGAAAAAAGAACCCCCTTAAGCACATATTTAGAATATGTATTTTGTACAAGACAATGTTGCCAGTGGGTCCCAGAACTTGTGTGGAATTACTTTGGTGATATGATATTTCTCTATCCTTAACCTAAGATATCTAGTCTAGGCAATTGATCTTCCAGTTGCTAAAGTATCACTAAAGGGGATTTTGTCAACATCAGGCAAATCCTGTCCTGGTCCACCATGCTAGTGTTTATTTTTTTTTGTAGGACGGCTTCTTAATTTTGTGACTACCTTTATATTCCCCAGATGGATGGGCCCCTAGCAGTGCAGTTTGTATTTTACTGGGCAGAGATTAAAGAACTGATACCATGCAGAGTTTTAAATATTGGTAAAGGTCTAATACCTCAGTTTGTGATAAAACTATTTAAAATAGGTCCATTAGTCATTTATCTAGGACATCTAAAATGTCTAAGGTTGGCTTAAACTGCACCATATTATGAGACCAGATTCCCATTTTTCTAAATGACCAAAATTTTCCCTATTTAAACAAGATTTGTTGGCTTTAGCTGTTGCAGACTGGTATCCTTTGCTACAACTAATTCTAGGACCCTTCACCATCCAGATTCACTTATTTGGTACTACTAATGTATAAGAAGCTATAAATGTTTAAACCTCAAATGCATCAATATATCCTAACTATTTCCTTGTCACATGATTCATAGTTGTAAACGTGTGTCAGATTTCTGTCCAAGAGTTTACTGGACACCATTTCGTCTATGACTTCTTATTAATCGAGCCTTAATGTCTAAATAAGATTGCTCTTTTTCTGGTTAATTTACAATGTCATCACGTTATTTTTTAAAATACAGATGCAAACATGAAACGGCATATTTCCGATTTAGATCAGCGTTATTTACACACAGCTAACATGCATAGGCTCCCCACCTTCTCTATTTTTCCTATCGATTATTTCTCTCTGTTAAAGCCATTTCTATGTAGAATGAGAAACATATTTCTCAGACTACAGCTGAGAATCTACATAAGATAGGTTAAAGCATAGTCTCAGCAGGTACATTAAGAGGCTTGATTTGAGTTTGATTTATGTAAAGAGTAACTTATTAAATTTTAATAAATATTTTAACTAAAGGTAATAGCTATG
The DNA here is from genome assembly GCA_019447015.1 of Hymenochirus boettgeri. Lineage (NCBI taxonomy): Eukaryota > Metazoa > Chordata > Amphibia > Anura > Pipidae > Hymenochirus > Hymenochirus boettgeri. Next base: position 354,271,700 of record CM033469.1, on the reverse strand, counting down.
GACTTGGTATTTATGACCATAAACATCATCCAATCTCACCTTTTCAGCACATATACATTAAAAGAATAATAGGCATAGCAGTGCTTTAGGTGTGCAGAAAATCATTTATATTTAGAAGGGCCATAAATGTGATAAAGGGAACTAAACCCAAATGTTTACACACCAGAATCTGAACATATCCCTCTAAAAACACGAATACACTACCCGTAAATAGCATTAAAGTAATGTTACCATTTGAAGAACTGAATGAATAATGTGAGTTGTACAGTGATGGCCCACATCCCTGATCTCAGTCACATGATCCCTTGCCTAATCTCTCCTGTATAAGTATGTGGCTGGGGGCTACTAGTGAGTGTGACCAACTGTAACAAATTCTGCAGTATCTTAGAACTGAGCATGATCGCGCCATGTGTGGAGACCAAATTAACTAATATTACCCGAGTTTGAACTGTGAATGGCCTTTGTACTTTTTTTTTATCCACGGCCACAGTAAGTGGTGGGCTGTCACAATCGGTTTCTTACCTGTCTTGGGTCCCTCAGTGGCCAGACTTTCCGAGGCTGTCTGGACTCTCCCACATGGGTCTGCAACAACTTCCTTCAGATCAGCCATATTTCAGAGACTTCTTGACGACTTTTGTGTTCTGACGGCATCTTAATCTTCTCCCTCTGATCCAACTATTCATCGTTTCCACATCTCCAAACTTCTTCTTCATCTTGAAAAATGCATATTTTTAATTGGTCTGGTTATTCCCCAGAGGGAATCTCTATGGGACCATTACAGTTTGAAAAAGTGAAGATCCTGATGGTTCCAAAGCACCACAGGTATCCAAAAAGTGCTTTATTGTACTATCAACAGCACACGGTTTGGATCCAACTGATCCTTTATCAAGTGTCTCTATGGTACTGCTAAGGTACAGCTATCGTGGATGGCAATCCCCTTCCTGTAGAAAAGAGGTCCAACGTTGCCAACTTTTACCGGAAGTATATTAAGAACTTTTTCAAAAATAGTTTTTCCTATCACAAATCTTACCAAGAAAACAATTACATTTTAATGGACTCTCGAAGCCAGATGCCTTTGTCTCTTTTAAAACAAAATTTCACCTCAGCCACCCATTTTAGTCCACCCTGATCTGACTAAAACATTATCCAGGCAAGTCGATACCTCAAATGTTGCAGTTTGAAGCTATTCTCTCTCAGAGGTCTGGAGAAAAGGATTTCCTTCATCCAGCCACTCATTCCAGCAACTATGATGTCGCTGATAAAGAGCTATTCTCCATTAAAGCTGCAGAATCGGGGCGTTACCTCATTCTGTCCAGATTTCCCTGGACTAAAAGCTCGTGATGGCCTTCTATTCTATAAGAATAAAATCTTTGTCCATTGAAAACCTCCGTCAGCAAGTGTTACAGATGAACCATGATAATTCTCTTGCAGTCACTGGCTCCAAACGAACTCAGGAATAGGGATGGATAGACTCGAACTCGAACCGAGTTCGAGCCCGAACTGTTCGAGTTCGAACGGACCCGGACTTCTCGAACTATCTCGGACGCGGATTTTCGATATTTCCCGGACTTTCGATGATTTATCGAATGTTCGAACGTTCGAATCCGCGAGTAAAATGTACATGGGTATTAGGCGCGAACATCGAATCTGCGAGTAAAGTCTCCATTAAGCTCATACGCGAGTATTGAATCTGCGAGTAAAATGTCCATGTTACCTCGAACGTTTTCGAACGCTAAAGCTCAAAGTAGCGTGCGTGAGAGTAAAATCGATTTTCCGAAAGTCCTGGATATTGGAACATGCTCCCAGACCATTTCCCGGTCCCACAGCCATTTACATTAAGTTTACCATTAATATTTTAGTTGTATTTGACTCGAACTTTTCGAACTATTTGCCTCCCTAGACTTTAATGGGTCCGTTTTCGAACTTTCGAACTTTTCGAAACTTTTACAATAGTTCGAATGTTCGAAAACGGACCGAACTTTCAATAGTTCGACCATCTCTACTCAGGAACTTACCTCCCAACAATTCGGTGGCCAAACTGCAAAAGGATGTAAAGACTGTGTTCTTTCTTTTGACACTGTTTATGAAACAAGTCTCATTCACAGTTATACCTGCTGAATTATTCTGAACCTTATACTCTCACTGTCGCCCAGGGACTCATATTTCTGTAGGCTTTATTGTTAAATCTCCTTTGGTGCAAGCATTTAAAACCATTATACTAGTGTGGTGGACAGATTTTCGAAGATGGCACACTTTCATTACTCTTGCTGGGCTTCCATCTTCCTCAAAAATATCATCAGTTTTCATCAGAGAATATTAGACATTTATGGGATCCCCGAAGAAATAATCTCTGCTGTGGTCTCAAGTTCTGTACTAACCTTTGTAAAACCTTCAAATCAAACTTTGCCACTCTTCTGCATACCATCCTCAGTACAATGGCAAACAGAGAGGACGAAACAGACCTTAAAGCAATACATCTGATTTTTCTTGATTGCTGCACAATAAACTGGCCTTCTCTCCTCCCAATGACAGAGTTTACCTAAACAACCTGTCCATTTCTCTATTTCGCTTAATCTTTTCAAGTAAATTATGGCTTTCACCTTAGTTCATTCAGGCTCAACTAAGTCTTCATCTTCTTCTACTCTTGCAGTTTAAGAATTGATGGACCAATTCAACCAGTGTCAATATCAGGTTCACGTGAATCTTGACTAAGCAGGATATCTTTCCACAGCTAATTTAGGTCCATGCTGTCACTCTAAGAAACTATGGCCCAGTTTGTGCGGCCCATTTTGATTGTTGGAAAGATTAATGAAGTCGCCCACAAGCTAAAATTCCTCCTACCTTCAGAATTCTCCTGCTTTCACGTTTTTCTCTTCCTCCAGTAGATCTCCGAGTCGTATAGATGTTCAGGAGGAATTTGAGATTGAATCAATCTTGGATGTTCACCATAGAGGAAGGGGTCTGCGTTTCCATTAAATGGAAAGAATTTGAAGTGTAAGAAAACTCTTGGGAACCAGCCAAACAACTTCCTACTCATCGATTCAAGACTTCTAATGGGGGGGCAATGTTCCCACACTTCGACTCTCATTATCTCCTTCTCACTTGGATCACACTCCTACTCCGACCGCCTTTTTTTTTTCTGACCTGTCCCGACGCTCCTTGGGCATCACGGCATGTCTGGGTGGTTTGTGCGAACCCACATGGTGCTCTGCATTTAAAGGAGGTAAAGGAGAATACCGGGTGAGGATTTTTGTTCTCACCTCTTGCGTTTCCAGTGTTCCTCGACTGTCCCAGTCCTGTGTTCGCAGTGGGCCTTGTTCCTATTACTCGGCTCTGTGCTTATTCATGTGCCACTGCGGCCACTACATCTCTCTATGACTAAATATCCCCACCATGGGGGGGTCTGGTAGTAAACCTGGTACACTTGAATCTTCTCTGCGCCCTGGTGTGCCTGTGGGTACTCATCGGTCCTCCACCAAGGAATCAGGTAAATGCTGACTGGGTACACTAGAAAACATGGACACGTGCATTGAAGATGGGCAATCGCAATGCAGTATGTTCAGAAGATTTACCTACATCACAGTTTTTGTGTTCCGATCACACTTGAGAGAATTACATACCATGATGCAAATGTGACAGGCTCCTTTTCATGATTCATGATCAGGATTTTTACATCATCTTGGTGCCATTGCTAGCTGTGAGCCCAGCCATAGAATATTTTTAAAACAATGTCTGTAATGTTGACCAGATAAAGCTACAAGGAAGGCCATATTCATTAACAGGGGATCACGATACCACGTCTTTATGAAATACGCCCCAAGTATATTTCATTGTCTTTCTTGAGGATAGAGTACACCCTCTCAAACTGCGCATTGTAAAACATAGTCAATAACAGTCAGAGGGTTTGGAAGTGAAAACTTCATTAATTTTCAAGGTTTTGAAAGGACAACAGCTAATTATAAATTTCGTGGCATGTGAACATGCCTAAACGATTAGCCATTATGTTGTCAAAAGTAAGATATCTTTTATATTTAATGACGGAGAAAGAGGCTATCGGTAGTGTGTTTATTAAGCAAATCGGACATGCTGATATTTTAACCGTATTTGATGATACAATTTTGGGGGCTCATTAACCAGAGCAATATCGCTCGGGTATTCATATTCCACTTCCATCTTGTCACTCCACCTTACCTTCTTTTTTGCCGATTGCCCTCTTTTTTTGTCTATCCTACTTTTCTCTTCTATGTGACAACATCTCGCCCGATGTGTCAAATGGTGTAACTCCTCCTGGCTAAGGGATTATCTCCCATGCGGGGCTATGACCGTATTCAGGCCTGCTGATTGTTCTCCTCTTACCCCCTTCTCGTGGTGTAAAATCCCTGCGCTATAAATTAGCGCAAACTCGTACTCTCCTCCCCTTATCCCGTCATTATTTTTTTGAATCGTTGTGTCCCCTGAGTGTCGGATGAGTGGCGTGATTTTTGCCTCTCTTCGCTTTTTAACCTTGTATGCAGTATCGCACTGCGAAATAGTGGACTTTTCGCACCCTGATCCAAGTACGCTACAATGTAGCGAAACGGTTAGCGGGGATTAACTCCATCACACAGCCCCAGGGAGTGTGGGTAAATGAGCCTATTGCCCCATTTAAGCATGTTTCATCTACCACTAGTGTGACAACTATTGGTGATAAGGCGATTTTGACCCCCCGTTTTATTTTTTTCCCATTATATTACTTCACCACCCCCACTACCTATGCTATTTCGTTAAACAGAGAGGTTACAACGGATCTTACATCAGGGAATAGGTCCCTTTGTCTGCCCAATGTCAGTTCCCTCAGTGGCAATAACTAGAAATGACAAGGTCCCTTAGCAAATTTAATGGATCCAATTTACCTAGTAATAGGGAGAAAAATAAAAAGAGGGCCCACAGTCTTCCCGTCTCAAAGGGGCTTCCTCCAGTAGTACTTTATCTGTTCCACCCCCTCTCTCAATGGGCAATGACGTTTCAGTATTGTTTCTACCACACATCACTGAGTGACTTCCTGTATTCCACTGCACCCCTCTCTCTCCCCATTCCTGTATTACTCATTTATATAAGAAGCCCTGTTAAGTGAATAAAGAGTCTCTCTCGCCCTTTCTTTCACTCACTTACTGAGTTATGATGCAGATAAGGAGGAGCAGACAGCCCAGGTCAATTCATTATGGCTCACTAGAATGCGTTCGCTTGTTATCTGCATCGTAACTGTCAGTCAGGGAGTAAAATGAAGAGGATGTTGATGTTCGGTTCTTACTTCACTTTGCATTAGGAGCAGTTATTATCTCTTTATTCACTAAACAGGGATTCCTCTATAAATTACTAATACAGGGAGGGGGAAGACATGGGGGGGAGGAGGGAAGAAGAGTGTGTGTGTCCCTTGCCTTATGTATTATAAAAATAATGTTCTACCTACATTGTAATATACGGATTGACTTCACCTTGGAGTTCCCGTATTAAAGGACTCAGTATGGCCTTGTGCTTCTATATTGTCATGAAACTCCTCTGTGGTTTAATCCTATATTACGTTGTAGGTAGCATATTTTCCTTTATATTTACCTACACATATATATATATGTGACCCCCACTCTCCAGTGGTAGAGGCTGTTCCCCGGAGTCAGGCCCGGCCTTTGATATGGGAGACCTGTGCGACCACACAGGTTGCATTACCAGGGGGGTGCCAACCAGGAGTCTTAGGTCACAGACCTGTAGGTCAAAGTTTGTGTATCATTGCCACAGCCCCCCCAGTCCTGCAGATCAAATATATGTACAGTATCAGCACCACCTCACATACAAAGCCCCAGACACATAAGACTTACATAAGCGTCTGTATTACTGAGCTGTACTGTCTGTACATTTACATGTTACGTAATGATGTACGCACCATATATACAAGCACGCACTGAAGATACTGAAAGACAGTAAGCGCAGGCGGTGGACTTGATTTGAAGCAGGCCAAGGTTAAGCAGCATTTAACAGCATATTGTGTGTGCCCAGGGGTTTTTTTTGGAAAGGGTGCTAGATGCCAGTAACAAATCTTGCACAGGGTGCTATTTATCCTAAGGCCGGCCCTGCCCGGAGTCCCAGACATTGTTAATCCCCCATCATTCTCATATCTCTCAGTATTAGAGGCTGTACCTGGACACTGATCAGCAAGAACTCGTCAAGATTAGACAAAGAGGAAGATAACTAGGGTGAGATTTATACTGATTTATAATATAGTTCGTCACTGTTAAAACATATGTTTGGAAAAAACTGGCACAAAACCCTATTCTTTCTTCATTTTTACATGAAAGGCCTCAGATTACAGCACAACGAGCAAAGAATATTGGAAACAGACTAGTACACAATCACTTCGAAAGAACAGAGACTGGACAAAGACTTACAGGTACCTTTCCCTGTGCTGACTGCACCTTCTGTCCCTTTATGCAAAAAACAGATTACATCTGGGATACTGAAAATATAACTGGATATAAAGTAAACCAATATATCAATTGTAAAACAAAAAAATGGGATATATTGTCTAAAGTGCCCTGGCAAAGTGATGTATGTAGGAATCACAAACCAGAGATTGAAATATTAATATTAGATAGACACTTGTCACACATAAGACTAGCACATAGAGATGAAAATTAAGACAAAATCATTAACAACAGTGGCTGCACATTTCCCACATTCATAAAGGGTTAACTGATGGGCTGAAATGCATGGAGGGGATGTTTAGAAATGCTTGCTCAAAAAAGAAGCAAGATGGATATATTTGTTAAAAAACATGCTACTCCAAGGATATACACACAGAGCTTTATTTGACTGTATTTATTTGATTACAGGTTGGGACATAAATATTCTCGACAAGTAAATAACTCTTCTGTATGACGGATATACCTCGAAGTCGAAGGAAATTTCAATGCAAAGGAACTATTCCTTTAATGCATTGATTGAAGACCGGGAGGTTAAGGAGTTATGCCTTACCTTCCCTTATTCAATCAATGCATGCGGAGCAGGAACGAAGATATACACTGTAACCTCCATCAACCCCCCCCCCCATGTTTATCAGTGGTAGAGGTACTGGACACTGTAATCACCACCCCTCGAGCTCTCAGTGGTAGAGGCTGTTCCCGGACACTGTAACCTACAACCACCCCCAATGTATCTTAGTGGTAGAGCCTAAAGGATTTATCTGGTCACTAAAACCACCCCCAGGTCTCCCAATGGTAGAGGCTTTACCCAGACACAGTGAGGCCCCCTCCTTCTTAGCCTGCAAATTCATGCACATCTCCTGTGTGGCTCAGTATCAGTGAGAGTTCACCTGCGTCATTTCTCAACTCCTCCAGTCCTCCAGCCCTGGATAAGGAATCACAGTAAGTCCCACATACCGGATCAATGTCCTGTTCACCTCATCACCATTGTCCCCAGTCTGGGATGGATCTGGCATGGATATAAGAAATAATAAACATACCGGTAATACATTATATTATATATATATTAATATATAATATATATATATATATATATATATATAATAGATATATATATGTATAGTTTATGGGATATAATAACCACAATACATACATTCCCTATAAAATATTTAATATTTATATAGAATAAGTATGTAGGATATAATAACCATATTCCCTATATAAATATATATAGTATAAATACCATATACATTCCTATGATAAATTATATAGTATTAGGATGCATAATAAATAATACATTCCCTATATAATATAGTATATAGTATATAATAACCATAATACATACATTCCCTATCTAAAAAGATATAGTATATAGGATATAATAATCATAATACATTTCCTTTATAAATATAGATAGTATATAGAATATAATAACCATAATAAATTCCCTATATAATTATATATAGTATATAGGATATAATAACCATAATAAATTCCCTATATACTGTAAGTATATATAGTATATAGATATAATAACCATAAAACCAAATGATTGGAGGGGTATTGTCAGCAGGTTTCTGTGTTTGCTGACGACACAAAACTTTGTCGACCATTAAAAACTTCAGAGGATGTGCAATCGTTGCAAGGGGATCTAGATAGATTATCACATTGGGCTGCTAAGTGGCAGATGAGAATTCAATGTTGATAAATGTAAGGTGATGCATTTTGGACTTAAAAATACTTGTGCTACTTATACTATAAATGGCTCTGTGTTAGTGAATCCTGTTGGAAAGGATCTTGGAGTTTTGGTGGATAACAAACTTAAAGGTAGCAGCAGTGCAGGCGGCAACAGCCAGAGCCAGCATGGTATTGTCTTGTATAAAGAGAGGTATGGATTCAAGGAGGAAAATGTAATTCTCCCTCTTTACAAGCATTGGTAAGGCCTCATTGTGAAATGCAGTGCAATTTTGGAGTCCTGTGTACAAAAAGGACATCTTTGAAATGGAAAGGGTTCAGAGAAGGGCAACTAATTCATAAGGGGATTGGGGAGCTTGAATATGAAGAGAGACTGGAAAGTTACAATTATGTACGCTGGAGAAAAGGCGCTTGCGTGGGGATAATGATTACTGTGTGTAAAATACATTAACGGGCCATACAATAAACTATCTGGGGCATTGTTCACCAATAGAACATGTCAAGGACACGAGGACATCCCTTAAGACTTGAAGAAAAAGGTTTAGGCTTCAAGCTCGGAAAGGGTTTTTCACTGTGAGAACGGTAAGGCTATGGAACTGTCTTCCAGTGGACGTTGTATGCAGTTCATTGGTCAGTTTAAAAAAAGCTGGAGAGTTTCTGCAAACAAGGAATGTTGCAAGTTACTGGTATTGATACATAAAGTAGAGTTGATCCAGGGAAATTTCCGATTGCCACTTGGAGTCAGGAAGGAATTTTTTCCCCCTTCATAAATTGGTGGGTTTTTTTTGCCTTCTCTGGATCAACAGTTAGGAGGAATGAGGATATTGCTAGATGGGTTGGATGGATGGACGTATGTCTTTATTCAACCTCAAATACTATTACTATATCTTACTATACTAATACATTCCTATAAAAATATAATATATAGAATATGAAACCCATAATGCATTACCTATATAAATATATATAGTATATAGGAGATAATAACCATAATACATTCACTATATAAATATATATAGTATATAGATATAATAACCATCATATCCCTATAAAAATATATATAGTATATAGGATATAATTACCATAATACATTCCCTATATAAATATATATAGTATATAGAATATAATGACAATAATACATTCCCTATATATAAATATATGTGTGTATATGGTTTATAGGCTGGATCCACATATATCATTCACGGTAATGATCTGTTGGGTTAATGGAATAAAAGGACCCTCAGTATATCAATATATCAGATATAATATCAGATATAATAACCATAATACATTCCCTATAAAAATATATATATATATAGGATATAATAACCATAATACATACATTCCCTACAAAATATATATAGTATATAGAATATAATAAACATAATTCATTCCCTATATAAATGTATAGTATATAATTAGTATATAATAACATAATACATTCCCTATATAAATATATATAGTATATAGGAGATAAAAAACACAATACATTCCCTATATAAATGTATAGAATATATAGAATATAATAACCATAAAACATTCTTTACATAAATATATATAGTATATAGGATATAATAACCATACTACATTCCCTATCTAAAAACATATAATATATAGAATATAATAACCATAATACATTCCTTATAAAATATATATAGTATATAGGATATAATAAGCATAATACATACATTCCCTATAAAATATATATAGTATATAGAATATAATAACCATAATTAATTTCCTATATAAATATATATAGTATATAGGATATAATAACCATAATACATTCCCTATAAAATATATATAGTATATAGAATATAATAACCATAATTAATTTCCTATATAAATATATAGTATTTAGATATATTAACATAATACTTCCCTATATAAATATATAGTATATAGAATATAATAACCATAATACATTCCCTATATAAATATATATAGTATTTAGAATATAATAACCATAATACAGTCTCTATATAAATATATATAGTATATAGGATATAGTAACCATACTAAATTCCCTATCTAAAAATATATAGTATATAGAATATAATCACCATAATACATTCCCTATAAAATATATATAGTATATAGAATATATATAATAACCATAATACATTCACTATAAAAATATATATAGTATATATAATAACCTTAATACATTACCTATAAAAATATATATAGTATATAGAATATAATAACCATAATTCATTCCCTATATAAATATATAAAGTATATAGGATATAATAACCATAATACATTCCCTATATAAATATATATATATATAGTATATAGAATAAAATAACCATATACATCCCCTATATAAATATATATGAATATAATAACCATAATTCATTCCCTATATAAATATATATAGTATATAGGATATAAAACCATAATACATTCCCTATATAAATAATATATATATAGTAGAATATAATATAACCATATACATTCCCTATAGTATATATAATATAATACATTCATTCCCTAAAATATAAGTATATAGGATATAATAACCATATCACATACATACCCTATAAATAAATATAGTTATAGAATTTAATAACATAATTTCCTATAAAAATATATATAGTTATAATAACTAATACATTCTCGATATAAATATATATAATACAGCTTATAATATAGTATATAGGATATAATAACCATAATACATTCCCTATATAAATATATATATATATAGTATATAGAATAAAATAACCATAATACATCCCCTATATAAATATATATAGAATATAATAACCATAATTCATTCCCTATATAAATATATATAGTATATAGGATATAATAACCATAATACATTCCCTATATAAATATATTAGGACATAGGATTAGTGGTGTGGTTATAGGGTAATATAGGACATGGAATTAGTGGTGTGTGGCCATTGGGTAATATAGGACATGGGATTAGTGGTGTGTGGCCATAGGGTAATATAGGACATGGAATTAGTGGTGTGGCCATAGGGTAATATAGGGCACAGGATTACTGGTGTGGTTATAGGGTAATATAGGACATGGGATTAATGGTGTGGTTATAGGGTAATATAGGACATGGGATTAGTGGTGTGGCCATAAGGTAATATAGGACATGGGATTAGGGGTGTGGCCATAGGGTAATATAGGACATGGGATTAGGGATGTGATAGGGAAAATAGGCGTGGCTATAGGTAATATTGAAATGGAATTAGTGGTGTGTGGCCCTAGGGTAATATAGGACTGGATTAGTGGAATGTAGCCATAGGGTAATTAGGACTGGGATTAGTGGCGTGTGGCCATAGCGTAATATAGGACATGGGATAAGTGGTGTGAATTAGGTATCTGTGGCCATAGGGTAGTATAGGACATGGATAGTGGTGTATTTAGTGATGTTTGGCCATAGGGTAATATAGGACTTGGATTAGTGGTGTGTGGCCATAGGGTAATATAGGACATGGGTTTAGTGGTTTGGCCATAGGTATATAGGACATAGGATTAATGGTGTGGTTATAGGGTAATATAGGTCATGGGATTAGTGGTGTGGCCATAGGTATATAGGACATAGATTAGTGGTTTGTGTTATAGGTGTAATATAGACATGGAATTAGTGGTGTGGCCATTGGGTAATATAACATGGGATTAGTGGTGTGTGGCCATAGGGTATATAGGACATGGAATTAGTGGTGTGGCCATAGGGTATATAGGCACAGGATTTGTTGGTTTGAGGTACTATACTGGTATTATGGTGTTGTTATGGTTAATATAGGACATGGTTAGTGGGTGTGGCCATAAGGTAATATAGGACATGGGATTAGGGGTGTGGCCAAAGGGTAATATAGGACATGGGATTAGGGATGGTGGCCATCCGGGTATATAGGACATGGGAATGGGTGTGGCCATAGGGTAATATAGGACATGGATTAGGATGTGGCCATAGGGTAATAAGGACATGGGATTAAGGGGTGTGGCCATAGGGTATATAGAACATAGGATTAGTGGTGTGGTATAGGTAAATATAAAACATGGGATTAGTGGTGTGGTTATAGGTAATATGGACATAGGATTAGTGGTGTGGCCATAGGGTAATAGGACATGGGATTAGTGGTGTGGTTATATGTAATATTAAACATGGGATTAGTGGTGTGTTTATAGGGTATATAAGACATAGGATAATGGTGTGTGGCCATAGGGTAATATAGGACATGGGATTAGTGGTGTGGCTATAGGGTAATATAGGACATGGGATTAGTGGTGTGGCCATACGGTAATATATTTTTTAAAGTATCTTGCTTGTGCTTGGGGTATGGGTAGGGGAAGGGTTAAAACAAGAATTAAAAAAATAAAAAATAAATAGGTTAAGATCAAGATCTCTGTAAAAAAAAAACAGTTAAAATGACACTCTCCATATATTCAATTAAATTAAAATTTCAAACCACTTTTAATATAGGGAAGTGTCATTTTAACTGTTTTTTTTACAGAGATCTTGATCTTAACCTATTTATTTTTATTTTTACTTCTTGTTTTAACCCTTCCCTACCCATACCCCAAGCGCAAGCAAGATACTTTTAAAGATTTATAACAATTCAGTGAGACAACTTGCAGTGCACCACCCTACTTGGAGACATCCCTACCACACCATAGCACGGAGTAACCCAATTTACTATTATTTCCATACGGTAATATGGGAAATGGGACTAGGGGTGTGGGCCATAGGGTAATTAGGACATTGGGATTAGGGGTGTGGCCATAGGGTAATACAGGACATGGGATTAGTGGTGTGGTGCCATAGGGTAATATAGGACATGGATTGTGGTGTGGCCATAGGGTAATATAGGACATGGGATTAGTGGTGTGGTTATGGGTATATAGGACATGGATTAGTGGTTTGATTAGTGATGTTGTGGCCATAGGTATATAGGACATGGGATTAGTGGTGTGTGGCCATAGGGTAATATAGGCAGGAATTAGTGGTATGGCCCATAGGGTATAAGACATGGGATTAGTGGTGTGGCCATAGGGTATAATAAACATAGGATTAGTGCTTTTTGTTATAGGGTAATATAGGACATGGGATTAGTGGTGTGGTTATAGGGTAATATAGGACATGGGATTAGTGGTGTGGCCATAGGGTAATATAGGACATGAGTTAGTGGTGTGGTTATAGGGTAATATAGGACATGGGATTAGTGGTGGGGCCATAGGGTAATATAGGACATGGGATTAGGGGTGTGGCCATAGTATATAGGACTGGCATAGGGTTGGTAGGGTTATATAGGACATGGGATTAGGGTGTGACATAGGGTAATATAGGACATGGGATTAGTGTTTGGCCATAGGGTAATATAGGACATGGGATTAGTGTTTAGCCATAGGGTAATATAGGATATGGGATTAGGGTTTGGCCATAGGGTAATAAAAAACATGGGATTATTGGTGTGGCCATAGGGTAATATAGGACATGGGATTAGGGGTGTGGTTATAGGGTAACATAGGACAAGAATTGTTGTGTGGTTCATAGGGTTTTAGGACATGGGTTAGTAGGGTATGGCATAGGGTATATAGACATGGGATTACAGATGTGGCCATGGGTATATAGGACTTGGGATTAGGGTGTGGCCATAGGGTAATATAGGCATGGGATTAGTGGTGTGGCTATAGGGTAATATAGGACATGGGATTAGTGGGTGTGGTATAGGGTAATATAGGACATGGGATTAGTGGTGTGGCCATAGGGTAATATAGGACATGGGATTAGTGGTGTGTGGCCATAGGGTAATATAGGACATGGGATTTAGTGGTATGAGGCCATAGGGTAATAGAGACATGGGAGGAGTGTTGTGGCCATAGGGTAATATAAAACATAGGATTAGTGCTTTGTTATAGGGTAATAGACATGGATTATTGTGTGGTTATAGGGTATATAGGACATGGGATTAGGGGGGTGGCCATAGGGTAATATAGGACATGGGATTAGGGTATGGCCATAGGGTAATATAAAACATGGGATATGGGGTGTGGAATAGGTGTAATATGACATGGGATTAGTGGTGTGGTATAGGGTAATATAGGACATGGGATTAGTGGTGTGGCCATAGGGTAATATAGGATATGGGATTAGGGTTTGGCCATAGGGTAATAAAAAACATGGGATTATTGGTGTGGCCATAGGGTAATATAGGACATGGGATTAGGGGTGGGCCATAGGGTAATATAAAACATGGGATTAGGGGTGTGGTTATAGGGTATATAGGACATGGGATTAGGGGGTGGGCCATAGGGTTAATATAGGACATGGGATTAGGGTATGGCCATAGGGTAAATAAAACTGGGATTATGGGTGTTGACATGGGTAATATAGGACATGGGATTAGGGGTGTGGTTATAGGGTAACTAGGACAGAGTTGTTGTGTGGTTATAGGGTTATATAGGACATGGGATTAGGGGTATGGCCATAGGGTAATATAGGACATGGGATTACAGATGTGGCCATAGGGTAATATAGGACATGGGATTAGGGGTGTGGCCATAGGGTAATATAGGACATGGGATTAGTGGTGTGGCTATAGGGTAATATAGGACATGGGATTAGTGGTGTGGTTATAGGGTAATATAGACATGTGATTAGTGGTGTGGCCATAGGGTAATATAGGACATGGGATTATTGGTGTGGCCATAGGGTAATATAGGACATGGGATTAGGGTTTGGCCATAGGGTAATATAGGACATGGGATTGGGGTGAGCATAGGTAATTAAACATGGGATTGGGGTGTGGCCATAGGTAATATAGGACATGGGATTAGGGTGTGGGTTATAGGGTAATATAGGACATGGGATTAGGGGGGTGGCCATAGGGTAATATAGGACATGGGATTAGGGTATGGCCATAGGGTAATATAAAACATGTGATTAGGGGTGTGGACATAGGGTAATATAGGACATGGGATTAGGTGTTTGCCATAGGGTGATATAGGACATGGTATTAGGGGTGTGGCCATAGGGTAATATAGAGATGGATTAGGGGTGTGGTTAGGGGTAAATAGGACAAGTTAGTTGTGTGGTATAGGGTATATAGGACATGGGATGGGTGTGGCCATAGGGTAATATAGGACATGGGATTACAGATGTTGGCCATAGGGTATATAGGACTGGATAAGTGGTGTGTAGTGAGTGCATAGGGTCTAAGTGGACATGGGATTAGTGGTTGG